>OU744449.1:9420019-10020019 GCA_916610825.1 Haliclystus octoradiatus
AATAATAATAATAATATAATAATACATAATAATAATAATAATAATAATAATAATAATAATAATAATAATAATAATAATAATAATTAATAATAATAATAATAATAATAATAATAATAATAATAATAATAATAAATAATAATAATAATAATAATAATAATAATAATAATAATAATAATAATAATAATAATAATAATAATAATAATAATAATAATAATAATAATAATAATCCCTTGACTTTAGTAGTACTATATACTTACTTTGTAAAGTAGGTGTATCTGAAATTGGTTTCAAAGGCTGTAATAGATCAGTTATAGTCACATCTTTTCCTTTCTTTTTCAACTGAAAAGGAATTAATGACACATATTAATGATTGTAGAGATGTGTTTCTACTCTACAGTTGAGTAATAAATATCAGTGATTCGTCGTTTTGCCGTATAAATCATGGTGCAGAGCTTTCTCACAGGTTTCCAAAAAGTCCCTTGAGAATCACTTACAGAAAAAGATCGATAATCCCAGTGGTGTTTTTTGAAAAGAACGTGACCCCACCCTTTGAAAGTTTAAAATTAAAGTACAATTATACCTAAATTATTAACATTTAAGGCAGCAGCATCAACAATAAGATTTAAACAAAAAATGCCAAGTCACTAGCTCACCGTTACCGGTACACAAAATAGCAAACAATATTATGCTATGATATATATATAAGGACTTAATAATAATGGAGTCAAAGACTACGCATTCATTTTCTGCATAGTCTTTGACTCCATTATTATTATTTACGCTCTGTCAAATGACATCGAGCACTATCTCAACTGCTGTTAGATACCACATTATTATTATTATATTATATAATAATAAAATTTATGTTTATCTAATAGCAGATAATATAGGGCTCTATGTCTTCATTTGACAATTCATTTGTCATTCATTTGAGTAAAAAATCTGTCTGAAGATCGCTGTGAATAGCGTGAAACTTGAGTAACAGTAAAGAATGTGTATTCTTTGACTCTTTCGCCATATATTATTATTATTATATTATATATAAGGGATAATATATATAATGTGGTGTAAGTTGTCTTGCTGATTGAACATAGGGCTCAATGCTACACAGTTTCACGCCAAGGCGATCATCAGGCAATTTATTCAAATCCTGAATAAATTGCAATTGACTGAATGATTTGAATAGGTTGCCTGATAATGATTGTCTGATTTTTGACTTCATATTTTATATATTATATAAGGAATTACAAATTTACAATCAGAAATTTATATGTGTTTTACCTGTTTGAAAAAGGAATGGCTTTGAAGAGAATCTGCACGGGGCCTGAAATTAGAAACTACAAACATCAACATAGTACAGTCAACATTTTATTTGAGCTAGTCTCTATCCCCGCGAAAAACAGTGCAGGAGTTTATGAACAGATCATGATCGTTAAATGGCCCCAAATTTTTATGAACTGAACTCATGAACTGTCCGTGAGGGTTCATGAACTGTTCCTGAACTCCTACATTGTTTTTCGAAGGAAGAGCCTTCTGATTTTGCATCATAACATAAACATATAACTACATCATACATCTGTTAAAAATAACAATCAATTTGTTAAACCCCCTTGATGAACAATATATGTTGACGTAAAATTAATGTAATTCAAAATTGCAATTACATACCTTTCATTAGGTGAATGTTTTAACAAGACATCAACAAACTAAAAAAATATATATATGATTCAAGCCATGCTAAACAAATCCTGTTAAGGAAAATTACTCTTGGAAATCATATGTGACAGTTCTAATTATATGAGTAGAAAACATCCATGCATATTATATATGTTGCAGCTAAGGTATTTCTACAAGTTTGACTACGTAAGATGGCTTCCCTTCCCTATCATTTCTACAGGAGTGTTTACTAGAACTACACACAGTTAATGTCTACTGTTTTGCTAATCAGTCCTTTGAAAAAAGTTTGATGTAAACTTGAAGGTTTTCTGAATAAATGATGATGATGATGATGATAATGAATGTCTATTGTTTTGCTAAGACACATTTTGAATCTGCATTCAAGCTTTTTTAACAGACTTGAGCATTGCCTTTGAAAGAGGCTGAAGCTCTTTCTACTGGACACAGGGTCCGACAATAGTAGGAATCATTTAATCCTAGATTCCGGAGGGCTGGAGCAAATTCAGAAATAAATTGATAATTTCATGATTTAGTGGTCAAACCTAAAAAATCAATCCAGGCTTGAATGTTGAAATGCCTCTAGAATTCCAGAAGGCTGAACCTTTTTTCGGACCTGACTGGACAACTTCATCTCTCATTCACAAATATATCACAAGTGCTGTGCCAACTGAATAAATCTGGAAATCATTGGAAGCCCCCTGCCCTTAAAAGCATCCAACTTCTTCCGCCAGTTCGATTACAGAAGACTTTCTGCAGACACAGCTAGCAGAAAGGTAGTAGAAACTCAATCAAATGCTCATTGAAAACTAAATAAATTGTGTAATGTGCCACTGCTGAGTCTGTTCATAAGACATTCAACAAACATAAATCTGTTTTACAAACCTGTCTAAAGGATGATGATTGTTTGCTGCGTGATAAATGTTGTTGTTTACCAGCTGGTGATAGCATTTGTAATCCTTCAGCTGAAAACCCACTTGGGACATTTGATAAATTATCAGTACTATTGATACTATGATTGTCTTTGAAATCAGGAACAGTACCATTTAATTTATGAAGAAGAATCTAAAATCAAATCGCAATTATACAATATGCATGGTTAATTATAAGACATATAAAATATAGCTTAAAGGGACGAGTGATCAAAGTTAGTGATTGAAGTCCCAAACAGAACAATTGCGGAATGAAGTCCAAGAAAGGATCACAAAAAGGTTTACGACAAACAGGATGTTTAACGCTCATGAACTTTTATGAGCTATTAATAAAGTTTGGTACAAAATATCAACACAAATAAGTTTACACAACAGTTAGACTGATTGACTTCAGCCATTCTCAAGTGAACCTTTTTTATTATTAATTAAGATATATATTTATACATAAAAATTGTTAAAAATGTATATATATATATCTTAGTTAATATCGTAATAAAAAAATATTCACTTGAGAATGGCTGAAGTAAATCAGTCGAAACGTTGTGTAAATTTGGTTGTGTTGATACTTTGTACCAAACTCATCACCAAGAAGATTCTGATAAATGTTAACAAAGTGTTCATAAATTGTTTATAAAAAGTAAGACATGTAATGTTCATAAACATTGTGAACTATCAACATTGTGATCAACATTCACAAAAACAGGACACTCTTCTAAACTGCTATGAACTGCTAACAAAGTGGTTTACGAACTATTCATCAAAAAACAATAAATTGAGTATTCATGAACTCTTTTGAACTGTTAATTAAATGTTTATGCCTAAGTAAATTAATTTTGCAATAGGCATCTTTTGCAAATGCAATAATTAATTTTCCGGCAACAGATGCGAGACAAAACAAATTTCAAATTTCATTTTACTTAAATTGAATCATATCGTAATATATAAAAGATAGTTCCTCCAAAAGTATTTACGCTAATTACTCTCCGGATTCTCCATCAAAATGTATGAGAGTAGTATCATAAGAATCACTGTGTTTTTATCTACGTTTTTATTTGGATTGCTGAATAATTTTTGTTCTGTACTTTTCGTATCTAATGATTGTACATTTCTTTCTGGTCTATCAAAACTCTCACCTGTGTTGGCTGCAATCCACAAAATGGTATAGATGCTGTATAAAGTTCTAATGCAGTTATTCCAACACTGTATAAATCTGACTTTGTATCATAGCCAAGTAAATTCTATAAACATATAAATAAAAATAACAATTGGAAACTACAAGATAAAAACAAAATAAGCTACTTTTATTATAAGACAATTGTTTATGAGTATTTAACTATGAATTCACCAAGCGCGGGGTCACCTGATTTAAATGTCAAGCATTCAATCTGTTCCGTACAAACCCTTGCTATTTCTGATGTACTGTTTTGACGTACAACATCTCATTTTAGTTGATTTTGGGAAGATTTCAATGAATTCCGATTCCTAAATTTTTTCCCATAGCATCACATAATTTTGATAATGTGAAATTATATTCTTGCTCGATTTATATGCTTTTTAAGTAAGAGTTTGAACGCATATATTGCAGCCTTCTTGTCTGCTTCAAGCTATGTTCACGCATTCCATGTACTGTATTTATAAAGCTGGAAGAACAATAGCAGCGGTCGGGGAGTTAGATTAGAGAACAGTAAACATGATGAATAGTGAAATCTAGAATGCGTCTTAACAATGATTAGTGAACTGAAAGATGTAATAACTCGTAAATATAATATAATCTAGTAGGCTACAATAACATTTATTTACGAACTAATAACATAAATGTTCTTTATATTTCCAACAAACACACAATCAATTCTAAATGGCTTCTCATGTCGCTCTCCTTCACTTTGAAATATTTACTTAGTGAGCAACTACTAATAAAAACAAATTTATTCAGAATTGCAAACAATAATTTATATTGTAGGCTATACATATGAACTGGATCTTAAATGCTTAAAAATCAGGCATACCTGTTCCAAAACTTCAGGAGCGATCCATGGTAACATTGCAATGGTATGACTTGGAAAACTGTGTGCGATCAACCCTCTATTATCGTCATATTCTGTTTTCATACTATACCGTAGCCCCGACAAACATATTCTGCCATCAGAAGAAACTAGAATATGGCTAGCTTTGATTGCCCTGAAACAAAATGAAAAAAAGGAAGCTTAAAATAAGTGCTTCAATTTGTAAAATAAGTCAATTTATGCCTTTAAATAAGAACATAACCACTTCTGAATAACAACGGTAATTAACAAACATTGGACTAATTTATTTCTTGAAGATAAATGTTCAAGGTTTGTGTCCATTGAAAAATTTTTTTGAGCTACATGGATAGTGCGGAATTTAGAAGAATGTTTACAATGCTACTTATCTTGATGAGGTTTTGATAGTATCTATAATTCTAAATTACAACTTATTATCTTTATGATGATTAGCAATAAAAATTCATTCAACTTCAAAATATAAATCAAAATGTAGCTTTGAAATTCCAGATATATTATCAAATTGATAACTATATATAACAGGTGACCATTGTATAGAGGTGGTCTAAATGACAGGTTCCAATGTACTCCATCTCCTGGTTAATAATTATATACAGTGAAACCTTTCTATAACAGTGAGCTGCGAGAAGTAGAGAAATTAACCACTATATGCAGGTGGCCTTTACACAAAGGTTTGATTCAATAGAGAATACTATTCTAGAAATTGAATAATACCACTGTGGCTAGGTGGCTGGCTGCTGTATAGAGGGAACCATTATAGCAGGTTTAACTGTAGTATGTAAGTCGTTTTGGGTAGTATAAAGAAGACCATACGCCATTTCAGCATAATTACCTGTGTATGTAATACATTTTATGAAGATAATCTAAACCCTCTAGCATTTCATGGAGAATATATGCAATTGCTAATTCTGGCATTCCATCAGGAAATCCCGCTTGTAGAATATCATGACAAGAGCCTAGACAAGAGAACAACAAAAAATAGTGACTGGATTATTACCTGACCAATAGTTTAGCTAGGTCATAGTTGAATATAGACCCATATGATTAAAAAGAAAGTGTAATGCGCAAGCAATGAAGAATCATCCTGTTCCACACAAGTTCTTGACATTCAGTAAAACCTGACATGGAATACAGTGGGACATATATTTAACAGCCAGCCATGAGAGGTAGATATAAATTGACCATTATATGCAGGTGGCCTTATATACAGGGCTTATTCAACAGATAATAGTATTTTAGAACTACCATGGGTGACCAGTAAAGACAGGTGGTCTCCGTATAAAGTTGATGGTTATAACAGGTTTCACTGTATTTCTGATATACTGTTATGATTTTCAAGAGATACTCGATTGTGGAAAGGTTATACTGCAATGAATTTACACTTCTCCATTTTTACCGTAGACGGCACATAAATGTAATAACTTCTATAGTCCTGCATAATTTTGAAACTTCTAAACTAAATTCTTGCCCAGTAGTTATTATGCTTACAAAGTAAGAAGAGTTTGACAGCAAATATAGAAGCATTTAGGTCTACACACTGTCACACATTCTACAAACTTTTAAGCAAGATTTCAACAATATTTTCTGTAATTTTTTGCCTTATCTGATTTTACTCTCAAACACAAAACACTCAGAACTTGTTAAATATAATGCATACGGTAATTAAATAAGGAGTTCAACTTACTAGATACATCTTCCATGTTTTAATGTTTAACATTTAAAACTTTAGTTAGCGCAAACAATTTATTAGATGTTTACTTGAAATCGAAAGCATCAAACAGTATAATGTGAGAAAGTGTAAAACAGGGGGTATTTAGTGCTTTCTGTTATTGATCAATTTTAAATGAAGTGAAGCAACAACACCAACAAAAAGTTATTCAGGAGTCTATATCTGTACTGATTCAAGGATCTATATTATAAACTTTGGTATTTTTAATGAATTGTCTTGTGAAAAATTATTATGAATCATAAATTATAGATCTTGGGGAAAATGGTAATTGGAAAAATAAGAAAGGTCTGAAAGGTCTCTGATGAGTCCACTGGCAGGGGCAAAACATGTGTCAGGCCAGTCCCATCAATTACATTAACATTGAACTTACCATAATTATATAATGGATAAACAGTAATTAATGTGTTTTTACAAACAAACGAAGAAAGATGTAACAAGACACCTGAATGACGTAGTTGGCTAGATAACCACATCTCAAACTAAAATAAACAATAAAAATCATTTAAAGATATTTGATAACAAAAATCAAAGACTGCAGTAATGCTAAATATGTTTCATTAGAAAAATTCAATGTTTCGGCAATTATCTGTGATCATTTACCAACATAATTTTAGATATCTAAAGATATTTAGCCTACCAATATGTGTTCTATTTGAAAAACTCCCTGAGGCCAAAATTTTTTCGCACAGCCCTCCATGTCACTAAATCAGACATGAGAATTGAAATTTCAAAAACAGTCTGAAATCTACAATACCTAGATATATTTCAATGGAATTGAATGGGAAAAAGCAGTAACTAGAGTTTCACAAGGCCCAAAATAGTCTGAAATCCTCTAAAAGTCTGAAAATTCTCATGTCGGCTAAATTTACTCACCTCAAGACTCTCCAAATCCTCAGTTGATAACATATCAAGATCAATTTTCCTCAACATGACAAGTCCATCATTGTCTTGGTACTTTGCTGCCCATAACATAGACAATCCAAATGTGCCTTGACCTATTCGAGGAAAGAGAATTGGGAGACATTAACATAATTTCAAAACAGTAATATCAGGCAGCAAAAAGCATTCAAGTAGCTTACACAGTACAATCAAAACCAGTTGTATCCTGTGTAAATGCCTATAAGGCTTTCTGGAAACCACAGGGTCTGTGTATTAACTTGTGATTTTCTGTCAAGCAGAAATAACACATACAATTTTTATGGTAGATTAGTTGCACATTGTAACTAAAGACCCATCGTCAGGGTCTGACAAAAGTGAGGATCCTGGGGAAGGCTAGAGCAAAATCGGAAGGAAATTGATAAATTTCTGATTTATAGGTCAAACCTCGACAAATTTACAAAAGTACAACTGCTACCCAGACGTGTTATAGTTAGCAGTCACCGCAAAGATGAAAACTGCATTTTCATACTTGTTGGACAGAAAATCATACATCGATTTACAGACCTTGATATTAAATAACATAATGAAAAATTGCCAAATAGTTTCCCAAACGTGATTGATTAAGAGCCATTTTGGATATTGCTATACAGATTTATTTTGGGCCATTTACAGCTTAGTTTCTCTGATAACGTTGTGGAATACAGATCCAAACAAATTGGATAACGTACCTGAAACAACTGTTAGGATTTAGATAGAAATAAATTCAAGTATAGAGAGGATGCGTTTATTCAAATTTAAACACATCATGTAGGCCTATAATCTATTAGTCTTAATCACTTAACATGAAAAACAAATTGTTTACATGAAGCTTTTTTGAGTAAATACATTAACAATATCTCAAGAGCATTAGGCCTACCAATAACCTGATTTCAAAAGCATTAAAGCTGATCTGCAGTTTATAGAGATTATTGGAAACCTAAATCTGAATATTTTAAATGAAACATATAAATACAGTAGGCTATACCAGTATAGCTTTCAATGTTAAATGCAGAGCAATATAGAGTTAATGACTCAAAGATAACGAGTTTAGTCACACATATAATCTTTATTATGAATAAGACCTCTTAAGAGAATTCTCATGCGAAACTCGAGCAACAGATTAAACTCCTAATCTTTGAGTCACTCTTCCTATACATAGTCTACATAGTTAAATAATGTAAAGTTGTCCACACTTGTGTAGGTATAGTGCTCAATGATAAATATCAGAGCTTTAATAGATTAATGAATAAAATGAGTCAAAAAAGAGACATAATGTTCTCGCTACTCTGAGTTTCATGCCATACTTGCCTGATGATCGCCGTATGGCGTGAAACTCGGAGTAGCGAGAATAAGCATCTAGCTGATTCCCAAATTTCAGAAACTAAGGCTTCAAGATTAATGGTCTTCAAATTTTGAAAAACAAGGTGATCTCAAAATGTCCTAGTTAATGTGAAGTTATAATTATAACTTGCTTACCAATGACCTGCAATGAATCATAATCATCTTCATGGGCAGAAAGACGTCTTGGTTTACCAGAAACATTCTGTGATGAACCTACAAAATTTATTCAACAATATTAATTACAGTATAGCCTACTAGCCCATGGTCCGAAAAAAGTGGGGATCCTGGGATTCTATCCCAGGAGGCTAGAGAAAATTCAGAAGAAAATTGATAATTATCTGATTTATAGGCCAAACCTCAACAAACAATTCTCAAGAAAATGAGAAGTTCGGCCTACTGTTTAAGATTCCATAAGGCTAAACCTTTTGTGGAACACTGTTTGGACCTTTTGTTTCGAGAATATGGATCTGAACATTATGGATCCAAATCCAGGTCATGGTTTAAAAAATAATTGTAAATGGGATCCAAATTGCATCCAAAATAAATGAAGTGTCATTCAATTCGGTCTACTTCACATTACATGATTGAATCAATTGTGTAGCCTATTTGTGTAGTATATAGTGACCACTCTTATCTTGTTAAACATTACTATTGTACTTCGTTAGTTACCAATTTTGTGGCTTTAAGAATTAATTTTGGATCCTGTTTAATATCTGGCGAAAAAGGGTCTAGATCTAGGATGTGAGGAACAATACAGCAGCGCAGAATAACAAAGAAAGCCCGACTTGGGCCAGTCTAAGGGTCAGGCCAAAACATGAAAATCCTGATAGATCCTATGACCAGTGTCCAAGACACCTCCGGTATAAAGCTAATCATAGGGGTAGGCCTACAGTAGTCTATATCCTCACAAGTAAACAAGGGATTGTAATAATTCCTTAATTTTGTTGTTTTGTTGTAGGATATTGGAGTAAAGGGTAAAATGTTGTCTTAATTAACGAGGAATCTACTTCTACACTACAGGGGTGTTGCCAAGACAGATAAAATATTTGCATCAAAATAGAAATCCTTAGACGAGAGCTTAATAACAACATCTCATAATATTTTGAGATATATTCAACGACTTAATACCAGCTGTGTTTAATAAACTAGAATACCAGTTACACGCAATGCGTGTTGTAGAGGCTACATGCATATATTAGCTACATGCATGAGGGGCTATAACGTCCACAAATATCAAAAAATTGATTAATAGCAGATAATAAGAGATGCATTATTTACACATTTATGTGGCAAAATTATTTTATTTAACATTATTTATTGTTCTTTAACTGTGAGACTTGGTGATGGCAATTTATATATTTACGGAATACCGTGGATAACCCTGGAGCATGCTACATATAGCTGACCATGAGTTTATAAAATTGAATTTCATAATTTCTTTGCCATATTTGCAATTTCTTCTTCTCATTATCGTCTAGAAATAATTTCATAGCGGTCCGAGATAAATCGGATAGTTATAGGCGAATCAGATTCAACATATTTGAATCGGATTCTGTAAGTAGTTTAATTTATAATAACATCCTTGTAGAATCATCATCATCAAATTCATCACGTGTTCCGTAAATTGAGTTTATTAACGCAAATGTTCTTTCTAAGTTGTAATAACGAAGCAAAGCATTCCTAAATGCTACTTCTAAGTAATCTGAATTTGAAAAGGATATTAAGTGAGATTCTATTGCCCTCTATTCTCTTTCACTAATTCAATCAGATCACATTTAGTTGACCACTGGGCAGCACCGGTACCAACGATTTGTGACATTTGTTACCTGAATGCAATCTGAAAACTATTTCATTTGAAACTTGAATGATGATAATATCATCATGATTAACATTTGTAGTGCTGTTTTAAGAATGTGTGTATTTCACTCAGGGTTTTAATTTACAGTTTTACATTTTGTTCGAGCTATACGTATCAAATCTATATCCTCGTTTGTGCCTGTTTACAACTTGCATTCTTGAGTTCGGAGTTTTAACTCGTCTTGCTCCTGTCGTGCTTATGTAATAGGCTCACGCAATTGCTGGACACACTTTAACATGTGATATACATCAATAAGCAGGACAAAGGAAATGGCTAGTTTGCATTGATGACATTGATATCTCTTTTTCTCAACACAATCTTGAGTACTTTTCGCACAGCTAGCTGCTTGTACTATATCACGGCGTCATAAAAGCTTAAACTTGTCACATTTCATGTGTTAGTAAATGTGTGAACCTTCGCTCCACTTGCAGACATAATAATCGACATAGATCATTGAAATTTGACACTGAGAAGTAAATTGACGGTTGCTTGTCAATCGTGAACTATTCGCAAAGTCCAGTTAAATTAAAAAACTTGGATTCAGCAGAATAAGCTCCTGAACAATAAGTCCACTTAACTGTAGCTATGCAATTTCTAAACATTTTAATTAGCATTTTATTATTTCCAAGAGTCTTTAATAAGTACATCCATGTCATTCTAATTTTGTTTACATTTAAACAATAGCAGCGGTACAATTGCTACTTTCATGGATTAATAAATGCATGAAAAGAACACATACATACACACAGGCACGACGTATGGATCTCTATTTGTATATAGATAAGTGGCCTAGATAGATAATTGAAATTTAAAATACTTGGATTCAGCAGAATGTATTCCTGTAAAATTTCCTTCTTGTATAAAAATAAGTTCCCATAGTTATGCTATTTCTAAAGCATATCGAAATATTTAAATTGGAATTTTACAATTTTATTATTTCCGTGGGCCTTTATATAATTACTTGATACATCCTTGTTATTCTAAACCTGTTTACATTAAAACAATAGCAGCGGCGACGATCGTCGGAACACCATGACAACAGAGAAACGGACACCTACTCGACAAAAAGAACGACACTGGCGTTGTAAATATCTTACTTCTTTGCAGAAAATCGTTAATATCTCTTCATAAAATAAAAATCTAGAATAAATTATTAGCGCAGCTCGCTGTTTGGACAACGACGATCATTTTAAGCTATAGTTTGTCACGTTTCATAGATTAATAAATGCGTGAAAAGAACACATACATACACACAGGCACGCACGGATCTCTATTTGTATATAGATAAGGAATATAGAAGCAAATAGTATGATTAAATTATCTAGCCCAGGGCTACATGCAAATATATGTAGGCCTAACATCAATATTCAATTTATCCAGAAAAAGTTAATTTCCACACTGTTATTCAATCATGACTGCTCATGCAGAGCTCGATAAAATGGGGGATTCTGGAACTGAAAGCCCCGGAAGGCTAGCAAAATTCAGAAGAAACTAGAAGTGGAATACAGTAGGCTAGTTGTATTCAAGTTTTTATAATAAAAATAAAAATCGATTGCTTCCTTTTCTTTTAGAGAAAAATGAAAAGTGTAGGCCTAGTATTTAAAATATTTTAATGATGTTCAATAACCCCTAAAATAAGAACCCTTGAAAACATTTATTTTATCGGGCCCTGTGCGCATCCGATATGCACCAAGGCTGTCATCATCTATAAAATGTGTTAGCGAGAATTCAGCGCAATGCCTGACTAGTTATAAAAACAGAAAGGTATTAAAAAGTTAATTTTCCTACGGAAATTCAAAATAAAATAACTTTCCTTGGAACTAGACCATACTGTGAATGATAACTGAATGTATTTCAAACAGGCTGTCACAAAATGTAGGATCCTGGCAACCAGAAGCTTGCCAGCAAACAAGCACAAATCCAGAAGTTTTTTCAACTCAAATATGGGAAATTTTAATCTGACGTGATTCCCGGAAGACTAACAACCGTTGTGACACCCTGTTTACAAAGCTCAAAAATGGCAATTAACATGCGGTATATGTATGGTCATCGCCAGTGGGGTGATTGAAAAGCAACGGCCCGTGGTAAATTAGAATCCTGGTACAAGTACGTTATTCAATCTGTTGAAATCTGTATACGATTGATTTCAACTGGGGACATGACTTCACTCACACACCGCATTTTAGGTGAATTGTTGTAAAGTCTGATTATCTAGGACACTACCTATATGGAAACCAGGCTTTATCAAAGCGATAGCCTACTTTGACTTCAAGCGTCACAAAGATTGAATTTTTTGTCGGCTTGAATATTAATTATCATTTCCATTATATTCACCACAGTAACTGTAATTGTCTACCTTCCAGTGTCTTAAGCTTAGCAACATGAGCAGTACGTAGGCTACAAATTAAGATTTTAGTAAATTTTGGCGCAAACATTGTAAACTCAAATTTGGATGATTTGGGGAGCCTAGATAGGCGGCTAGGGCTAGGCATTGATTGGCAATGTCAATGTAGAGTGCAGTAATAAACCGACCAAGGTGGCAAAAATCATCGAATAAGCGTGAAACGGTGAAATCACCGCTTGTTTACATGGTTTAGGTCCAGTGCCTCGTCGTGGAATCGTGGATCATATTCCAGCAAACAATTAAACAAACAAGACAATCAAATTAATTTTTAAATAGCATCGTACAGTACATAGCTAATCATACCTTGCGAAACAAAAGATTTGCGAGCCATCAAGAACTACAGACATCCAGCTGAGGCAAAGTATAGCCTATAGATTGGTGTGTTCAAACAGTTCAATGTGTTGACTGTTAAAGTGAAGGGGAAATCCCGATTTATAAAGGCTGCCAATGATTGATGTTTCAGAAAATAGATTTGGAGGTGAACGTAAAAATTATTGTAATACTTGCTAATAAACTGGTAGAAACAGTAATTGAATTGTCTTCAAGCTGCTTTGATATAAAGCCACATGTATGAAAACGTGGAACGATCGATGCGGCCAACAAGTTGAAGTACAAACAATACAGCATTTATATATGTCTCAAACGATTAAAAATAGCCCATTCATGACATCGTTATATCTTTTTTGACCAATGACAGGAAGCACTATTGCAGAATAGAAGCCAAAGATAAGACAGGATAATATGATTCACAATAGAGAATGACCGCAGTATAAATTGTCTACCAAATCAGACCAAATGCACTTTGCAAAATGTTAAAGTGATATGTGCGAACAGAACAATAGCGAAAATTGCGTTATTCTTGTTTTTGCCTCGCTGCACAATGAAGGGCGCGGGGCGAAACTGAAGTGACTGGCGCGGGGGCATCAGAAAGGTGTCTGGGTGGAATAACATAGTTCAAAATGAAAGGTAGAACAGTGGTCTGCTGTTCTACCAAGTTTACATTTTGACAATGAGACTGTGAGCAGGCTACGCATTACTTTCAAATTGTATTTCATAATGAAACAGAACTTGTCTTCCTGCTCTTTTTATTTAAATTTTTCGCTGGTTAAAGTGGTTAGATAGACTGTAGTGTGCAATGGACTGTTTATTAGCCAAACTAATGCATATTAAATGCTTAAAAATATTTTCGGGACACAATCAAATCATCATCAACCCAATATCTGTCACGATATATTGACTTTAAAAATTATACAACATATAATATAGTCAATGTCAATACTTTTTTACAAGAAAAATGAAACAATATTATTAGTGTACGGTCAACTTTATACAATCATTAAATCGATTATTACAACAATATAGCATATATATATATGTAAACACTTTAATTTTGTATATCCAAAAGATGTTTAAATTTGTCATCGCAAAATTACCAAGCATCAATTCATAACTCCAACATCAGAAGATACCTCGAAATTTCAATCAATCAAATCAAACATAAATTTTATATATCACATTAACTTAATTAGAAATATTTATTAGTTTTACATTTAATTTCAAAAACATATTTGTAGGCCTATATTTTAGCTGCCGGTAGAAATTTCATCAGTTATAGTATATTATCATCCCTTCTTTTACATACGTTTTAATAACGCACTTGTAAACATTCTAAAAAATATTGAAATTATAAAGATAATTCAATGATTATCTCTAACGAGCATGTTTCAATACTTTAAAGAATATCATAAGCCACATGAAATAATGTGGAATAAATGTGTTTATAAATGAATATTTATATTTAATACATCTTACAAATTTGTATCATAAAAATTATCCTCGCATGTAATTAGTATTTATTGATACCAAATAATCGAACACGATAGAATTGAGGTAGTTTTGGTATAACAACAAAACATAAAGACGCAAAGTTGATAATAAAATGCTGGTAATTGTAATGTGAATAAGAGCTTGTCAATATGAACCTATTGGGAAAAAATAAAATATATGTTACACATGTCAATAAAATTAAGTTCATAATTTTGAACTTAGTTAAAAAATATGACAAAAATCAAGTTTGATATAATCGATAAGGATTGTTTTAATTCAAATAGTACCCTGCGTGCCGATTAAAACCTATCTTAACGAAAGTGTTTACTATGCACATTGCATTGTTTTGTTGTATTTCAACTTGTTGGCCGCATTGATCGCTCTCCGCTTTCATGCATTCGACTTTGTATCAAAGCAGCTTGAAGACAATTACCGTTTCTATCGGTTTATTAGCAAGCATTACAATATTTTTTATTTTCACTTCCAAATTTTAGACTACATCAATTTTTACATCAGAGAAACACTAACAATGAAACTATCATTATCATGACTATCATTTGTTTAAAAACTCACAGAAGCGGGACATTCAATGAGTTTTATACCAAAAAGAGGGAAATAAAACAAAATGTGATATTATCAACAAATGGGGATATAAAGCAAGGTGGGATATTAACCAAGTTCGACTGTATCTAATCAGGGATGTTAAAGTTACCTTTGAAAAATAGTTAGTTACAGTTACCGCTACCTTAAAGAGAAAGTAACTAGTTATTTTCAGACGTTACTTTTCAGAAAAAGTAGCGGTTACTAGTTACAAGTTACTTTTAATTCGAAAGTAACTAGTTACAGTTACTTTTTCCGTTACTTTTTCTAAATAAATCTAAAAATATCCAACAGAAGCAATGAGAAATATATGAAATATTGAAATAATATTTATGTATTTTAATTTGTTAACTAATCAAATCAAATGCTCCTTTCGACAATAATAAATACCAAAACAAGCACCCGACGAATAATTCACAGCAATTCCTTTTATAGTGTTTTGAATGAACGGTCTAGTTATTCGATCCCCCTAATTAAGATGGAGGATTAGCTCAGGTGGCAGAGCAATCGAACTTCAGATTGGATCATTTTTGATCGACTGTGGTTCAAATCCCCCCAAGGTCAACTCAGCCTTGACTTTATCTCAAACATCAAATGAGTACCATCTGAGGATGGCGGATGGAATGGTCCAGAGGGAATTGCATTGTGAGTAGCTGCGGCGCATCGTTGCGCATTGACAATCAAGACCTGTCTGCCATGAAATCTGTTGAAACTGATCTGCAGTGTCGCGGCTGAGATCAACAAAGAGCGTTTAAAATCATTGCTCTAAGCGAAAAAAGCCACTTATCTAGAAATAGAGGAGTGGTACGGGTGCTTTCAGTAGGGCGACACCGTCTACATTACTATACATTTAATTAAGAAAATCTGAAGTTAGCTCTATTTCAGGTTTAGTTGCTATGACAATTAATTGATTGAACAGACAAGTCAGACATGAAACGCTCGTTGAATCACTTGAATATTATAAACTCGGAAATACAGGATTGGCAAAACAGAATGTTTACATCCCCGATTGTAATTTTTCTGATATCCAAATTAATGACAAGACTTCCCGCAGTTGCGGAAAACATTTGTTTGTGTTTTATTGTTCTTGGATGGTAACAATAAGAACAACATTTTTTGGTTAAGCAAAACACAATGGCGATCGAGAAGCTGCTAACTTTCAGCACTCTATTGTGAAAAAAGTAACGAAAGAAAAGCGAAAATGTAGTGAAAAAGTAACGAGTAATCGTTACTATATTTTTAATCCTAAATGTAACTAGTTACAAGTAGAAGTTACTTTTACAAAAAAGTAACTAGTTACAAGTAGAAGTTACTAAAAAGTAACGATTACAAGTAACGTCGTTACTTTTGTAATCGTTATTAACATCCCTGTATCTAATAAATAACATTGTGTAATAACGCATGCTATAGAGTAAATTATCCGCTACACTGGTAAGTTTTGTATTTTACAATTATTTAAATCATCATGATATAACGACAAACTCAACGAGATTCGAGAGTGCAGCAATAAAATCCCTTAAGAAATTATTAGGTCTAAACTGAAAAAGCTACCATGTATGCATGTCCCAAGTCCCCTGATGGGATTGTGGCCATTTAGCTCCTGTCAGTGTCCCCCACTATTAAAATTCAGAAAACATTAATCAAGTCTGCTTCAACCTTCAATCATAGTTCATAATGACATTGGAGATTTAAGTCTAACCGTTGCAATAATCAGAATAATTAAACTTACAGTATTACTGGTGCAAGTGTAAGAAATTTTCTTGTTGTTGTAAACATTTCCCCTTTGTCGATCTGTTCCCAGTGTGTGAGTTTTCTAGATTCTCCTTGGTCAAAAGTTTGGAATGGTGCACCTTTCAGATGATGTAACAATATATAATTACCCTGCCAAATAAAAATAGAAATTAATCTTCAAATAAAATGATGTTAATTATACCAGTTAGTTGTGACAATTATAGCTTCTTGGAGTGCTATAATGAATTTAATGTAGGGTATATCGATCATCTCTTGAGAATGAACTGTCAAAGTAAACTAGCTTAATATAATTGAAAATTATAATAAAATAAATATTAGTATCATATGCAAATAGTAAAAGGATTATACTTACAATGTTATGTATAACATTTGTGAGTGTCCAGGCTGTAGCTGTATCAAAGAAAGGAACACTCAAAAGACAGAGATGCATAAACGCGACAAGAATTATGTAAGTCAGCCAAGCTCCTTTGCTGTCCATCCATGTTTCATTCGGATTCTCACCACTGTGCGCAGTCCCAACTTCCATAGCAAACGTTTATAATACGCCTAAACAGTATCAGAAATGCAATGTGAAATATTGATTAACAATTTGTCAAGATAAAATGAAATAAAGTTAGATATTGCGAGATTTCTAACAACAGGTCCTCCTTCTGTCTTTGACGTCGTTTAATACCTCACTTTCATTTTCACAGCCTCGCAAACTTCTGGTACGATCGATCAACTATCGGATGTATCGGATATCACGTACAATTCTGTACACGACCGTCGGCGATTTTATATTTTCCGTGACAAGCTGTCAACAGTAAAATAGACAATCCCATGATAATTAGATGACAATAGAATCTTGCGAAACAAAGTGGTAAATCTTACACATATGTACAGATTTAGAAAACATTCATAAGACATGTCCATTTGCGAATTGCGATCAACGATAAATTGAACTTCAACAGCGACGTTAAAGAAGAATCCTAAAAAGGTCAGCAGAAAGTATAATTGTATAATCTATTGATAGCATTTCTGAACAAGTTACTCTCTAATGTGTAATAATATTGAACATTTGTAGACTGCTGCTCGCTGATTGATCTTTGTACGGTATTTTGATCAAGTAGGGGAGAGCGGGGTGAAATGGAACGGGGGTGAATCGGAATACACAACTTCTAAAGACTCAAAAATTACAAAATTGCAGCAGAACATTGTTCTTATATAGTCTAAACATTGTGTAAAGTTTCATTTCGATACATAAAGTAAATAAAATATTATAAGCCTTTGAAAATTTGTACGCGCGATGCAAGTCATTCGCTTTTCACATCGCGTTTGATTTTATTTTCATTTCTTCACGCATCAGGTGTTATTGCATACCATTGTGTAGAGAATTTCCGTGTTATGACGTAGGCAGTTGTCATTTTTGTCTTTTCCAACAAACTTTCTAGTAAATAGTGTTTATGTTGCAAGATTCACGATGGGGTTGAATGGAACACGGCGGGAAACATTTCAATCACAGTCTGGCTTCACACTGCTTTGCTTTGTTTTTGCTCCGCCTTTGATTTCACACCAAGAAGAAATCATTCAAATTAATCCATTAAATTGGTTCAATTGCCTCTTTTCATTAGTAAATAGCCTTGTATTATTTCTCTGAACCATTGATCTTTTTATTGTTTTATTTTCAACGTAAAATTAATGAGTTTGTATTGTCTTGTTTTGACTTATTATTTCCTTCGTGAATCAGTGTGAATTATAATGTAAACAAAACATTTGCATGAGCGGTTTCTCTGAATTTGACACCTTCGGAAGGAAAGCGACTTTGTCGAAGGACTGCATGAAATTAAATGTTGTTTTATTCATATTATATTGGTTAAATCTAATTAAAACCCATTTGAATGATTAACCTTACTCATATTCTCTCAATTATAACTGAAATTTGAAAAATTATACTAGTACGGGAAAATGTTATCGTGTTTTACAGAGACGCAATTTTTTGAATGGAAAATAATAACCTTATAAATTTATATTTGGAAGTAAGTTTCTTTATCTATCTAATTTATTATTGTTGATATCAATTTTTAAAGGCTCAATAGCTATGATACTCAATTTATTTGAACAAATTCGATGAAATAATGGTAAATTTGTGGTCATTCCGTTTCACCCCACATTTTCGCAAAATCGCGGTTTGAAAAAATGTCATTCTTCCTTTAAACATTGTTTCAACTTTGATTTGACAATATTCAGGTATTTTGCATTATAAACTTCAGACAATTTCCTACACATCGATACCAAAATTGTGAGTTTTGCGTGAGCCGTTTTGGAGCAATAATTTTTTTAAGAAAATTTGTTCCAATTCACCCCGCTCTCCCCTACTTTTTCATGTTTCCTCTGCGACATTGCGACTGGTAAGGGTTTAGGCTATACTTGGGTACTGTACCATAAGATGAAATCTCGTCAAATTATTAGTTTGAACAAAGAGCATAACTTTGAACAGTGGTTGATATATATATAAGATATTTTGATAAATTTTCAGTACTTAATTTATCAGTTAAGGTACGTACAGATTTAGAGGAGCAAATATTTAGAGGTAATTGGTTATAAATATGTATGCAACGTAACCCAAATAAGTTACGATACCCATCTAGATGTAAAGTAGGCATTCCATGACTGGTAATCTTCCATGACTGTAAATTTGAAATATTGAATTTTCATCAGTCTACGAAGTTAATATTATGATTTTAAAGCAAAGAATTAAATCAAAATGGAAACATCTATTTTGCAAGTTATCGAGATTTAAATTTACTAGACGTTCATGATCTTAAATTAGAGATAATTGACAGGTTATTAATGGAAAGATGAAACTTCTACTTCAATAAAACCTATAATATTGTTTATATAGCGATGATAGGATAGTAATGAACGTTTAGTATTGATTAATTTGTGCTATTTATTAGAATCATGCCGCTGAGGATCCAAAATTAGTTTTGTATAAAAAAGATGTCACTAATTACTAGTTCATGAAATAGATGTCGACACGTTGGATAACCAATACTATCATTCATTCCCTGGACGGCAAGAATTATATTTTTTATTTGCCTTCATAGTAAATTCCCCATACCTGAAAATGATCTGTCCTGCTTGGTAGACAGACGGTAGAATTCATAATCCATTTCACCCCTAAATAATATTGTTTATATAGCGATGATAGGATAGTAATGAACGTTTAGTATTGATTAATTTGTGCTATTTATTAGCATCATGCCGCTGAGGATCCAAAATTAGTTTTCTATAAAAAAGATGTCACTAATTACTAATTATTAGCATCATGCCGCTGAGGATCCAAAATTAGTTTTCTATAAAAAGATGTCACTAATTACTAGTTCATGAAATAGATGTCGACACGTTGGATAACCAATACTATCATTCATTCCCTGGAGGGCAAGAATTATATTTTTTATTTGCCTTTATAGTAAATTCCCCATACCTGAAAATGATCTGTCCTGCTTGGTAGACAGACGGTAGAATTCATAATCCACTTCACCCCTATAACGCACATAGTAATAGACGTATGACAATCGAGCGTGAATAATTTTAGAATATACTTGAAGGATATGGAACGTCAATAGACTCAATATTCCCTCGCTTTCCATGATGCATTTTCCAACTGTTTCCTCCACTAGCCCCTTATTTTTGGGATGTGCATGCCACGCCCATTTCCCATTGTACTATTTAGCGACATTGTGTATAAAGTGCTGCAATGGTTAGATATATATATATATATATATATATATAAAACCATCGTGAAAAAATCATGGTTTCTCTTCTTTGTTGAAGTCATTGAATGCAGTATCTTAATTTATACTGATCATTTTGCAGCCTTCAAAGTCAACTGGCATGGATGGAACTGAAGCAATCACCATAGTTACTCATCCGTTACCATCTATCACAGAAGGTGAGCTTTTAGATGTCACGTCCAATGATCTATCGCATTATCCACCAACTCTTTGCAATGATAACGAGACTGAAGCTATCGATGAAAGAACTCCACTTATTGACGATGCCGCATCGGATTGTTTTAGTAGATCATATGGTGATCAATCTATCTCATCGCGTATGACAGGAATAAGTGGATACAATGATGATACAAGTGATCTAGAAGCATCATATATGACTGATTATCAAGCATCAATTTTTATGCCATCTATATTATTATCATCGGCGTATTCTACGCGTTTTCGTCGGTCAACCGACGTAAGTGGTGGGGGACGCCGTCATACTTTATCATCAGTCGGCCAAAGTCGTTCAATTATGGTGTCTCTATTAGAGAAATTATCAGATGATCGTGGTTCATCATTGATACTTGCTATTTGGAATATATTACCTTCGTTACTTGGTAGTGCATTATTCTCATTTCCATACGCGTTAGCACATGGTGGCTATGTGGTATTGGGGGCTATTATTTTATTGTCTATATTAACTGGAATTACATCAATAATGGTTATCGATTGTCTATATGAAGTATCACCGAAGAGTCGAGTGAGAAAAAGAGTACGCGTGGATTACTTAGATATAGCACATAGCATTTGGGGAAAACGTGGTGCACTAATTATAAAATATACATTACTTGTCTACTTTTTTGCGGTTAATGTTGCTAATATTGTGTTATTGGGTAAAAGCGTTTATAAACTTTTACATCCTTATGTCTCATTTTCACAAATGGTTACAACGTGTATTTTTTCAATTACAGTTTTACCAACTTTATTCGTCACCAGGCTTTCTGTTATGGCATATCTAAGTATGACAGCTGTATTTGCAATATTAATTGGTTTCGCATCTGCTATTGGTATATTTATACAAAGATACCCATTCTGGTCTGATAATTTATATTCCTTACCAATAGTTGAACCAAATGGTCTACCTTTAGCACTTAGTGTATTATTATATTCATTTTTACCACATCCTATTATTACACAAGTTGAAGGTTCGATGAGAAATCCAAAACAATTTCCTAAAGCAATGTGTATATCATTAATTATATCATCATTATTAAAAATAGCTGTTACTCTATTGGGCGCATTAAGTTTCGGATTAACAACACAACAGCTTATATCATTTGATGTTGCATCGAGTTCAAAGATTGGTGGTCTGGTTATAACTATATCAATATGTATTTTATCAATATTTTCATATCCATTAAATATTTTTATCATATGTGATACATTTGATATGACATTCATACCTGATCGTTTTCCAAATATGAAACGTAATTGTAAATATCATTTTTTATGGATTCTATTAACAAGACCTATATTTATATTATGTACATTAGGCCCAGCTTTATTTTTACATAATTTTTCTTTATTGGTTGGTGTGATTGGTAGTATTGTTGCTACTACATTTAGTTTTATTTTACCATGTTATTTTCATTTGAAATTAAAATGGAATCATTTAAAAGTATGGCAAATTACTATGGATGTATTTATTATGATGGCTGGTACAGTGATTGGATTGGCTGGCTTGTTTGTATCTATGAAAGGACTAATACTGTCATCTTAAATATAGTGAAATGATTGTAGTAGATTAAATATTAACCAGCCTCATTATGAAATAGTCGATATTAGACCATCCTCCTTTTGAGGCTGGTTAATATTTAATCTACTACAGTACATGATCATTATAATAATTATATTTTAAAACGACGATATTATTACATCATTCACATGAATTGATTAATTAATAAAATTGAACATATTTATCACATATATTGTTTGGCTGTTTTTATTTCGTCGTATTGTCAATCATATACTGATATTTTCAATATGGTAATTTGTTTGACAAGTAACGAGTTTCACGCCTTCGCGTAAAAAGTATCTGTGATATAATTTATAATTTGAAATACTGTATTATCATATATTTGGGGAGCGATGTATTAACGATATTTTAAATGTGTCACAAGTTTAACTGCATAAATATTCAGAAATTAAAATTCCAAGAAGATTTCATATTTCCCATACCCCTTATTATTTATTTATTTATTTATTTATTTATTTATTTATACCCCTCTTATTTATTCAATCGCCACCGCAGGCGCAGACCATCATATCTACAAAATACCTGTGATTATGTGATACTCTGACTTTACTTGATGGTCCGATAAAATCAAGGCTGAGTTTGTCATTAGGGTTACCTGATTAGTTAGGTCACTATGGTGGCATCCATTCATCATCTATATAATTGAAAAGGACAAAGAGATACTGCATGTCGATCCATATAGCTTATAAAGACACAGAACGGTTAGGATGCTCTACGGTCGTGGCCCTATTCAGAATCGACTCCATTCGCAATTCCTGGGAATGCCATCACTGTCATGCCAATTTAATTCTTCAAACGCAGCTAGCCTGCGTGCAGACTAAAACCTATCTTGTCGAATTAGCTCACTTCCCGTAGTAACATTTCATCATTGTTTTACAAACAATTTAAACAAATAAGTTAAATTTCTAACAACATAATTTAATATTCTTCATACTGTACGATATATAGTATGGTCAAATCAAATGATATGATATATCATAGTCACTAGAATATATTCTGTATATTCTATATATTTCTAGTGACTATGGCTATATTTATTTTTTAAATCAGATGGAAAGCATTTTATCAGCCATGACACAATGCACGGAAATTAACGACGATTGTTGTTCTGCACTCCACGTGCCCAGCTGCACATCATGTAATATAATATGGTCAAATATGCTATATTACTTTAACTATTACACTTTCACGAAGATATGTTTTAGTCTGCAAGCAGGCTGTACGCAGCCGGCATGCCCCGCCCACTTTCCGTAGTAACATTTCATTGTTTTACAAACAATTTAAACAAATAAGTTAAATTTCTAAAAATATGATTTAATAGTTTTCATTCTGTACGATATATAGTATGGTCAAATCAAATGATATGCTATATCTATTTTTTAAATCAGATGAAAAGCATTATCAGCCATGACACAATGCACGGAAATTAACGACGATTGTTGTTCTGCACTCCACGTGTCCAGCTGCACATCATGTAAAATCTGCGGGTTCTTTGAATTTGAACATAATCTGAATTAAGTTCTGAACGAAGACAACAAGTGCGTTACTCCTATTCGACCGCTTGGTACATCTTCTGCTACCCACTTTCCACCAGAAAATAATATCCAAAATTATTAGCGTAGTAAGTATTGCTGTGTAATGGATTAATTGGATATGAATTATTATTAATTTTACGTGATATCTACTTTACGTTGCTAAACACATGCCACTTTTGATTTTGTAGACTTCGAACGAAATTTGCAAAATGTCTACGACTAGAATTGTCATGGTTGCACTCGATGCAAGTAAGAACAGTGAAAAAGCATTTGAATGTAAGTCAACGGCTCACAAATACTGTTTATTTATGAAAGGGTTATCGGAGAAGCTTTCCAAACTTGTAAAATGCTGTTGTTCACAGTGCGGAGCTATGTGGTGGGCAAACTTCAACAAATTCTGATGTGAAGGCCTATTGCAAATTCTTGTGAGCTCCTGCTTTATTTACATAAAATTAGTAAAATCCAAGAATACAAGCTGGACAAAAAAGTCGAAAAATGAATAAAGATATTAATGATTCATATGAAATAATTTTTGAACTATTAATTTGAAAATGTAGGCATATCAATGTTTTTCGAAGCTGTTGTTCAATGAATAATTAATGTTTTTCACAACAGACTCACAACTGCTGATTTCTAAATTTGTAAAATTAAAATCTGTTTCATAAGAACTTGCAAGAGGCTAGGAATTTGATACTAGGCTACAGTCTGCGTCTCATGGAGCTTTGGTATAAAAGTTGTAAATAAAATAGTCTGCTTAGTTATAGGCCTAAATAATTCCCAGGAAAACAGTGAAACATAAAGTTTGATTAAAAATATATAGGAAAATGCAAAAGTGTAGACCAATACAATTTATAGTTACTTGCCGCATGAAGACCATGAAAAACACCCTCTGGAAGAAGTGTCAGGTCTTAAACGTGGTCTTACAGGTCTTACGCTTCGTTTACCCGAGTGTAAAAACTAGGGATGAGACGATTGTTCTGAAAATAATCGATTTTGCCGATCATCGGCGCTATTTTTATTAATCGAAAAATAATCGGCATCGGCAAATAAATTGATTTTTAATCGTTGAACCGATTATTATTTGACAATGAAATTTGAAACAAAAGTTCCGAAATAGTCGCTACTGTTTGTTTACATCGTTTTGTAATTCAAAACATTTGAATAATTCGTCATGCCATTTGACACGTTCTATTGTTATAACGTGAAAAAGGTCAACACATTAGCGTTGATGAATAACACACGTGAGCACGGTTGAATGAATAATTTTATTTACGACAAAAAAGCAGCGGTCGAGTTAAAATTTTGAGAAAACAATTTTCACATAAAATGAAGTTGTTTCATATTATAGCAAACGTTTTTGTGGGGATTATATCATGATTGTTTTGATTGGAATACTCATCAGACTTGGAAGGATTTTCCAATCAGTTATGGGAAGAAAGTCTCTTTGTTGTGTTAATGGTTTATCAACAACATTTAATTTTGTTGAAAACTTACGCTTAACGGCTACTGATTTACTACTACCAGTACTAATTTCCATTTAAATTCTCATTCAAAACAAATCATTTACGATGTGAGCGTAACACATTTAATGTTTCATTTCAACTTTGACTTGTGTGATGAAAATATCTACGGTCCGCGTGTTGTCAGACGGCCAATATTTTGTAATGGTTTGTTTGAGTGAGAAATAATCGAAACATTCGATTAATCGGCCGATTACTGTGACTAATCTGCTGAGAACTAATCGGCTTCGAACATCGGTGAATTTGATAATCGTCTCATCTCTAGTAAAAACCCGGGTTTTCAAAAGTCTTTCAAAAGTCCGCTTTCAAAAAGTTCAGATAGAGTATCAGTTTACACAAGGTTAGATTTATCTATTTTGTCTAAACTAAACGCTGTAGGCCTAACACCAGTGTTTCTTATCGGTTTTTCATTGAAATTGGATTTTTATACTTCATCGATTCTGTAGATTCAGATCGATATGTTTTTTTTATTTAAATCATTCAAAATGACTTTTTTATTCATATCTAATTAAATTACATGTGAATTAACACTGCTTTTGTAAATAATATATTTTAAATGCATGTTATTCACAATTTTATCTGGTATAAACAGATTCATTGGATAGTATTACTAAACTATATTATTTTATCCTAAAACAGGGCCTAGTAGACCTTGCCAATATTTATAGGCATATCGATGCAAAATGAGAATGGATTTTTGTAAGCCCAGGTTTTCTATAAATTTCCGTTTAGACGACAGAAAGATGCAGGTTTTGCAAAGTCTGGTTTGAGATACCCGGATTTCCTATCCTTACTTTCAAAAGTCCTGATAGAGTCGCTAAGCGGACTAATTTCCTCTCGGGTTTGCTGTTTATATCTAGACGCGAGAGCAATCAAGACTAAAATTCACCCGGGTTTCGTAAATCCGTTTATCAAGTAAACACAGTCTTAAACTCAAATGTTGATACTCAGAAATACAATAGAGCCTCAATTTTGACTCCTCCGTAAATCTCTCCGTGCTCTTCCGTACTCCGTGTTCAAGACCTGCTGGAAGAATAGCCAATACTGCTTTAGGGAATAATAAGGTTCTGAATAAACGATGATTTTGATGAAGAATGGGAGATATGCTCCAATCAGCAATCCTATTTGTATGTGTAAAGAGGCAAGTCCATCGTCTGAGATGGATATGACAGCATCAAGCTACAGGATACAACAAGGAGTGATGTTAATCTATACTCTCAAATTTCTTCGATTTTACTTGCGTGATGAAGGAATCAAAGACTTCTGAAATTTCAGTGATGAGAAAATGAATGGCGTCAAGTTACCAACCAAGACTATTCTCAATTTAGAACAAGCTTGTCAACCAATTTGTAAAAAAGCAAACGACAGTGTTTTACTTTAGCTCTTTATTTAATCAGTGAAACTAGAATATAATTAACAACATACATAAATTAAACTAATTATATTCTTACAGAGAATACAGTTTAGCATAATTACATAATTAAACCTTTATACTTACAAATCGGTCTTTAATATGGCAATATGATTTTGATTTGTTGCTGATAGGTATTAACTGGTAAATTTAACATCTAGTTAAATTCAGTAGCTAAATCAAATATGAAAACGCAAAGCAATATTGCACGAAAGTTAAAGAGTAATATTGGCTCAAACTGTTCATGAACTTTTGGGCAATTTCACGTTCATGAACCAGTTCATGAACCGGTTCATAAAGTGTTAATGAACTCTTTGTGACTGTTCATGAACTGTTCTTGAATCAACAACAAAAAAATGTTCAATTGTTCATGAACTGTTGCATGAACTGTTCATGAACTGTTCATGAACATTTTTTTGTTGGTTCAAGAACAGTTCAAGAGCAGTCACAAAGAGTTCATGAACACTTCACGAAAGTTAACTGGTTCAAACTGGTTCATGAACTGGTTCATGAACTGGTTCGGAACGTGAAATTGCTCAAAAGTTCATGAACTGTGCATGAACTGTTCATGACATTCATGAACTGTTCATGAACTCATTGATTATTTTTGCAGGGGTATCAACAAGGGACAATCAACCAGTTGCTATGGCAACCTAACAACGGAAATCAAGAACGTCACAGATAACCCTCCTCAGACATGAGAATTTTCAGACCTTTAGCGGATTTCAAACTGTTTTGGGCTTTGTCTAGTTATAATTACTTTGTCCCATTGAAATCCGCAAAAATTTATCAAGATATCCTAAATATCAGACTCAGACTATTTTGAATTTTGGGAATTTTGAATTCTCATGTCTGCCTGTTGCATTTGGCTACAGCTTGAAACTTCATCATGTGTTTGTGAGTCTTATAATTAAACTATCTCAATAATTTATAGAGTTAATTAAATATTAAGTATTAAGCCTACTGTTGACAAAAATTTGTACGGTAGGCCTATAAGGAGTTTCTTTTTTATTTCTAAAGGGATGATGGAAAATCTCTACCGCGAAGGGGATACCATTCTCATTACACATTTGCACGAGCTTCCAAATTTACCTGTTGTCGGACTTTACGGTAGGTTTAAATTAATCATTGCATGAATGATGTAGCCCCATTATACGTAACAGGCTTCTTGTCAGAGGAAACATCGAAAAGACTCATTATGTAATGCAGATTGCAGGCTATATTATGTAATAAGGCTATGATAGATTTTTTATATGCATGCTGTACTCATCAATATCATCATGATAGGTTCGATACTTCAGAGAGAGCAATTTTGCATCCTCAAAGTTTGAAGTTTGTCCTTCATGGAATGAATAAAGTAATACATCCCTGTTAGCTGCTCTCAAAACCGGTAGATAATCGAGGGCTCCGCATATTTGATGCTACAAAGTGATGCACACGCGTCTATCTGTAAATTGTTTGAAAACTAAACCAATATACGCCTGCTGAAATGAATTAATTGTAGGACCTACTACAGCAGACAGTAACTCCTTGGCAACAGAAGCTAATTAATTTTTCAAATGTATTGGACATTTTAAAATCTTCCTATCTGATTTAGATAAATTGTTCCGCTCCTTGACATTAATTACCTGCGCATTCTTTGTTTGAGTTGATTCATTAAGTATCATAAACTGTTGCTAGAACCATATTATCACATAGTCACAAACATTTTCTAATACCGTCAATGCTTCTTTAATTCTGTGTCAATATTATTTTTCTTAGCCGGCGGCGCTGTGTTGAGTGAAGGATATCAACAGATGCTTCAAGATAGTGTAGATGAAAGTAGAAAATGTGCAGACAAATTCAAACGAAGATGCGAAAGCAAAAAGGTATGCACAACACAAATGTATCAAGTACGCACTTGGGAGTTTATACTTTGTCGATGCTCTCCAGATAGTGGTAATCATTTAGCTCGTTACGGCAAAACAGTCTCAATTACCAACCCTTAGAAAACTTCCAAGTTACTTAGCAGTGCGAAATTAATTAAATTTTTTTAGAATACTGTATTAATCATGTTGAACATGTTGGTAGTGAACCTTACATAACTCCTGCTGTTAGTTACTAAGTTGCTGTTAGTTAGTAAGATCCCTACTCTAATTTTCCGATCATTGTTTCCCAGTACAAGACAAAATAATGATTGAATATCACCAGAATCCCATAAAATAGCTTTCCTCCCTTGATATTGTTTTAACTTATTGCAAGCTGCGAAAAACAGCTCGGGAGTTCAGGAACAGTTCGTGAACCCTCACGGACAGTTTATGAACAATCCATAAACAGTTCATGAATCGGTCATGCAAATTTGGGGCCATTCAACATTCATGAACTGTTCATGAACCCTCACGGACAGTTTATGATTAATCCATAAACAGTTAATGAATCGGTCATGGAAATTTGGGGCCATTCAACGTTCATGAACTGTTCATGAATCCTCACGGACAGTTTATGAACGATCCATAAACAGTTCATGAATCGGTCATGGAAATTTAGGGCCATTCAACATTCATCAACAGTTCATGAACCCTCACAGACAGTTTATGAACAATCCATCAACAGTTTATGAACAAATCCATAAAAAGTTCATGAATCGGTCATGGAGATTTGGGGCCATTCAACGTTCATGAACTTCTGAACTGTTTTTCACAGGGGTGCATCGTGCAAACGTTTCCACAGCTTTTTATTTTAGAGAGATTATTGTTATAAAACTATGGTTAAAACTGCAAATTCTCGCTTATCTTCCCAGGAAAAAACTGATTTCTCTTCTGGTCATCAAAAGTACAGTATAACTAATTCCTCCTAACTGCACTTTGAATCTAAGGACCTGTATGACTCTTTCGAGGACTCCCCTGTTTTATCAAAACCTGGGTGTCATAAAAAAAACAATGAATCTAGCCTATATCTTCATGATGCAATTAGAACTCAATCCTCATTACTGCATATGATTTATTGGAAACTTTCTAACAAGCTCCTTTTCTCTTCAAATAAACAAAGAACAAATAAATCATCATCTATATACAAGACCATAATTTACAAGGGTTTTGTACGGGATGGTATTAAATTGCATTGTGAGTCGCTGCGGCGCACCGTTGCACGTTGACCATCGAGACCTATCTGCCATGAAATCTGTTGCAAACTTGCAGATGAGCTGCACTGATGGTAGTGATATCAGTATTTACAATCACTGTTCTTAGCGAAAAGAGCCACTCTTCTAGAAATAGAAGAGTGGTAAGAGTGGCTTCGGTAGGACAATACCATAGGGATATACCGATAAATTTTCATTTGTTGTATGTGTAAATTAAATCATGAAATACGATTTTCTTGTAGATTCCTCATCAGGTCGTTTTGCAAACATTAGATGGTGGTATTGGGGAAACCATTTGTAAAGTTGCTCACAAACACAAAGCAGCTGTGATTGTTATTGGATCACGTGGTATGGGTGCTATTAGGCGTACGTTCCTGGGCAGTGTCAGTGACTATGTTCTTCATCATGCACAAGTGCCCACTGTTGTGGTTCCACCATCAGAAGAATAAGTTACATAATTTATTCAAATATTCAGCTCAATTAGACAATATACTTACACATTGATACGTTTCTTTTCGTAGAATGAAGTAGGAAATGATTTTGCCATATGAAACAATGAGTTGTGATTAGGTCTTATCTTATAGATATGTCAATATATATATTTTAACATATTGATTAGCTGTACTGTTTTGATAACATTTGTTCCTGTGTATATTAAGACAAACTTGTGACGCACTAGGTCAAATTGATGCGGAAATTTGCTGAAAAATATTACAATGAAGATTGAAAACATCTGTTTTCTTATAATTTCCTACGACTAGCATTCTTTAATACCATATTATAAAATATTATTTTAATTTATTTCTATATATTTGTAATACAACTTTCTTCATAGACTCATATAAATGTTTATCAATGTAGTAACTTTACTAGAGACAATTTGCTCGCTGATGACATTTATGGACAACGCAATTACGATTATCGGAATTCACTCCAAAAAGTTCAAGAGAGAAAATAATTTTCAATTTCGGTTCTAAACTTTTCTGTTTACAATTTTTTTTGCATTCAATTCTGTTTCAAGATGTTTAGTCTTTAGTCTGTTTCCAGTCTCCAATCAATATTAATTTTTTCTTACTGGAGGAAACGTGATTATTGCACGAAAAGTTTACTTAATTCAAGCCTAGATACAAGTTACGAGAACTTTGAACAAGATATCTTTAATGCTTGCAAGTAGAAAAATGTTTCTCAAAAAAATAAAAATGGATCTTGAATAAGTAAAATTCTTCTTATGGGAATCTAAGAATTTCTCTGTGATGCGCGATGTCAAAGTTTCGATGCCAACTTAATCATCAATATTAAGCTAATAAATATGACGCGAGCACACAGTGATATACAATGTACATGTTTATGATGTATGTGTTGTGTACCGCTGAATAATTTAACAGCTAAAAATATACAAGTAGTTTAATCTATTTGTAATCATATTGATATGCTTTGCTATAGCCTTGTAATTGTTATTAAAATAATTAATTTTCTACAAAATATCTCTTCATGAGTAAGTAGATTGTAGATGTAGAATTGTCAAACTATTTAAAGTTGACTGAATTCTCATTTCTGTTTCTAGCCTCAAACTAGATTCTCATGAATGTATTTTGAATTCTCAATCAGGGTCAATTAGGTGTAAGAAAACTATTTGGGGTTCTGGTGTTTCTTATACGGTCTGTATAGTAACGCATTACATGTAACATAAAACATTCTCCAAAAAGAACACAACAGCTGTCAACGTGTTAGATAAGGAAGACAAAGAAACTGGCACGACATACAATTTATATACTATATACTGTATTAACCGAGTTCTACAGTACTATACTAAACTTAATTAAAGGTAGAACCTCCTCTGGCTGTCCATGTATGTGACAGATTGCTGGATTCTGTAATGAATGAACTGCTACATGAATGACACGCCCTTTTATCGGTTATTGTCCAGTCTTGACTTGCGCTTCTGGATCGAATCATTGGTTGGAATGATTATCAGCTGCTTAAAAAGGGATAGGTTTGATGTTGTTGAAATGTTGATTTTGAAATCGTTAAATTTTATCTGGCTGCTATGCAGGCTCAGCTATGTAATTCTTTTTTATAAGAACCTCTGAGCTTCGACTGTTTTGAACAATGACACTTACAAGTTTCTTTAACTCTGCACTGTATAAATGCTTTTAATTGAATGCATGTCATAACATTGACAATACAGTATCATCATCATCCTCCTCATCATCATCATCATCATCATTTATTCAGAACCTTCAAGTTACACATCACTTTTTTCAAAGGACTTATAGAACATCGTATATAGAACATCAGTATATCGTACTAAGTGTATCGAACTAAATCATGGTTTAGTTCTTTCTTGGATTAAGGTTTTGACATATTTATTAAATCATGTTCTTATAAAATCTTGATCCTCAACTGTCCTTAGCTTTATTTTCTACTTTTGTGTATGTTGTATATACTGTGACGTATGTCTAACGTAAGTTACCATTTATGAATAAATGATGGTGATCGATATAAGCCTCAGCATACTTCTTGATTGCGTCTCCTATGTAAAGAACTTGCGTCATGCATTTCGATTCTACTGTAATCCCAAACTTGACTGCCTGAAGTGTACACTAGCATCGAATATGCTAATCGGGGGCAAGCTAAACACAGGGCCGGAATTAAATTCTATAATAAAGATCCTGTGACTTACTTAGCTACTCACTGATACACAGTTTTTAAATTTCAAAAACTGAAATATTTTGCTAATATTTGGTTAGAAAATGGCTGGAAACAAGGCAAATAGTTCAATACGGTTAGGAAACTGAAGATTTATATTCATGGTTTTTATGTGTGTAATTCTTTTTCTTTTCACGGAGCTTTATACAACCTGTATGTAGCAGCCAGATATTAATGTTAGATAAATTGACCACTATATACAGGTTGACCTTCTTTGCAATGTTGATTAAATAGAAAATACTATTTTAGAGACACCAAGAATGACTAATATAGATAGTTGGCTGCTGTATAGAGGTGACTGTTGTAACAGGTTTGACTCTATATATTCTATTCTATTAACTTTGATATAGTTAAGCGGATTTTTCAGCAAATGAATTTTGGGGAGTTAAGCCTCCGGGATTGTTTGTCACATTTTGAAATATATTGATAATTCATGTCAAGCTTGTTGTTCAGTACTATTTAATATGTCAATTTTGATTTGACTTCCCACTGAAATCAAACATCAAAAATCGATAAAGTTGAGGTCAACGATCGCTCCACCTGCTGAGCTGAAATAATTCGAATCAAAATAGTTTGAAGATCGCTTTAGTTTATCAATCAAATATATAGCAAAATGGGGGGCGTTATTACGTTATTAAAAGATAGTAAAACAATTGGTAAACGTTTAAAATCTAATATTTCCTTAATTGTTGATATTTTACAAGAAGCCTATGCTATTATGGATGATTTAGAAACAATGTTATTTGAATGTCAAGAAATATTTGGGATGGTATGTGCTGTAACAGAATCGGAAGAATTATTTCATAATAATACTGAACATGCAAGATTATTCTTAGATAAAACATTACAAAATGGCTTAAGATATATGGAAGAAAGATGGAAAAACAGTAAAACACAAATGGAAGCAATGAAACAAATGATTGAAAAAACGGTTTCAGATATAAATGTAAACAAACAAAATGATGATGATGATGATAATGATGATGATGTATTTCACATTATCAAAAGAGAAGGATCCCCAGACGAAGAACGTAAACAAAATGGTAAAGAAACCGAAAACGACGAAAAACAAGCATATAGAAATAAAAATGATAAACGCAATACACTCCCAGCTGTAATCAAAAAGACAAATTCTGATACAACTACATCAAATGAAATCGTCACTGTCCTTAGCCGAACTGTTATTGCTAGCAGCCGTTCGATATTACGTTTAGCAAAACAAAATGATCCTGATGGATGGACAAATCGGTTACAATTACTAGCTCGATTTTTCATGGAACGATTTGGGATTACGATTGAATCTGTACAAGGACTAAATGATAACGAGGCACAAATTAATACCGAATGCAACAGTGAGGCTGATGTTGTTACTGCTATATTAATGGAAGTAGCAACTATAATTGAAAGTGCTTTCATCGCTATGGAAACGAATGAATCTACTGACGTTGTAGCGGATACTGCTATTGCCACGAACTAATTATGCCACCGTCCATTATTTGACTTTGATTAGTACTTTTATCTACGGCCTGCTTATGGCTGGAAAGAGTACTTGTAGATCTTTAATTCTTTATATCATGTAAAGCAGACGTACAGGAACAATAGTCAAACTCCGATCCCGGTAGGAGTATCAATGGTTCGGAGAAACATGAGCTGGAGCAGGACTGGGGTGCCAATATCAAGTCATCGACGTAATTTAGGAACTTATAGGGCACAACCCTATTTCTGAAACATTATAAAGTTGAAAAGTGTCTGGGTATAGTTCCAAATATAAATGGAATGATATTGGATTATGGATGATGTATTTCAATGAGATTGTGTTCAATGTTCATCGTTCGGCATTATTTCATGAATTTATTTTCTAATTTGAAACTACTTTGTACTTTTCAATGATTGTTGAGCCAGAGTTGGAGCAAGAATCAAAATATTGTTATATTTTCGAAGTCGGCCTCTGAGTCAGGTGTTCCAAGTACTTTTTCAGTCCAGGGACAATGATTCTGACCATTCTGACTCTGTAGGTCACCTAATTCTCTGTGAAGTCTAATTCGATAGTGGTATCAGCTGTATATATAGGGTCCTGCAACAGGTCGAATAGAATAGAAAAGATTATATATGCATGTCAAAGAGTCCATGCATCTTGCATTCCATTGCAATCTCCAACCAAATATTTTAAACTAAATATGATAATACAAATTAAATTGATCACAATTTTGAAAACTGTAAGGGAATAGGGTTGTTGATGTTTTGGATGATATAATATCTTTCCATATTTGCCGGAAGCATCTGTCGGGCCTGTTGAATGTAATTTATAAAACTTTGGTAGGAAGACGAAAGCGTTACCAAGACATGCAGCCTGCAGATTATGCTACGTTTCGTCAGTGCACTACAGCGAATAATAAATTTCAAGGATGGAAATTTAATATACATGACTATAATAGAAGCTGGAAAACAGCTCTGCGTATTCATTCACTTTTTTGAATTATCGTCACCACTATTCAGTCCAAGAAAGTCCTCATAAAAGAAGAAATAGCTATCTTGATTCGTTACCAAGGCCATTCGGGACCGGCAGTTTAACAAGTAATTCTCTCCGGATAGCGGGAAATTAATCGATTTTTTTTAATACTTGCCAATTGTTAAATTCCAGGCCCGGGGGGTAACTCCAGCTCTTCAGGGACGGGGGGGGGGGTGCCACTTTGGAAAAAGGTAAAGTACCCAACAAGTTCCAAAATTCTGTTGATGCTACCCAAAAAGTGCTAGCAGGTTGATTGATTTTAAGTAAATACACAAAAATGAAAAAAAAGTCAAAAATGAAAAAAAGTCAAAAATAGCATGTCTGGATGCCGTGCTGTCATTTGACTAGTGCATAATTTACAATGTAATGTGATGATTTATAGAATATTGAAAGAAATTGACTACAAACTTTGACTTCACTATTCTCTTCAGTGTTAGTGTATAAATGCATTAGTTATTAGCCAATTATCCTCTTAGTTACGGGGACAACTGTCATGATGTCTTTGTTGACGCTGTCACACGAAATAACCTAAAACAAATAATAACAAGTCCTACACGATTGAATAACATTTTGGACCTTCTTTTAAAGTCTGAGCCAGCTTTAATTACCGAGCATGAAATTGTTGAACCTTTTACAGACACATGTGATCTCAAATCTGTAGAATTTTCCGTTCAAATCCCTACATCATCATATTCTAAAGTTAATCATGCTAAGCGAAATTTCAGGAAAGCAGACTATTCTAATATTTCAATGATTTTGAAAGATATAAACTGGATACATTTATCGAAAAGTTGCCATGGTGATGTTAAATCTTTCTGGAGTATAATTTCTGAAATATTTGATTACTGTATTCATAACTTGGTTCCTTTGACTAAGATTAGATAATTTAAGTATAAGACAATTCGCTCTCTTGCTCTAAGGAAACGCCTGGCTTACAGGAATTCTGTCGTATCAAATACCGATTTTAAAAATGCATCCAAAGAGTATGAGAAGGCAGTAAAAGAATTCAATATTCAACGTGAAAAAAGTCTTCTGAAGGAAGTTTCTCTTTCCCGATTTTATTCATTTGTAAATAGTAAACTACAATCTCATCCTTCGATACCTGCTGTACAAAATGAAATGGGAGAAAAGGTAACTGATATCAGTGATAAAGTTGAACTTTTTAATAATTATTTTGCTACTGTTTTTACCCAGGATGATGGGAACAATCCTGAATTTTTGCAACAGGTCAATATTAGTACTACATCTTTGTCATATATCAATTTCTCTCAAAAGGATATTCTCAAGGAGTTACTTGCCTTACCAAATAAAGCGTCTGCATCTCCTGATGGATATCCAGCTATCTTTCTCAAGTCTATTGCTAACGATATTACTTTACCTTTATCCATATTATTTGAATCGTCTATGCAGTACTGGTCAACTGCCATCTATATGGAAAACAGCATTTGTAATACCAATCTTTAAAACAGGAAAATCCTCATTATGTCAAAATTATCGCCCGGTTTCGTTGACTTGTGTAACATGCAAGGTGATGGAATCGATTATCTCAAAACAAATGAAACAGTATTTTTTGAAACATGGCCTTCTCATCAGAGAGCAGCACGCATTTTTAGAACGTCGCTCGACATGCAAACAACTGTTATCTACTCTTAACATTTGGTCTAAAGCAATAAACAATAAATTATTAACGGATACAATCTATTTGGACTTTAGTAAAGCTTTTGATACCGTGTCGCACAATAAGCTAGTTATCAAGCTCAACGCATATGGTATACAATTCGAGCTCATCAAATGGATATCATCATTTTTATCTGGTCGCACTCAATCTGTTTGTATTGTAAATGTCTATTCTAATTCTTTAAATGTTGACAGCGGTGTACAGGGCTCCGTACTTGGCCCTCTATTGTTTATTATATTTATTAATGACATTGTAAGTTGCCTTGAGGGCGAATGTCATATCAAATTGTTCGCAGACGACGCAAAAATCTTTTCTACAAGATCAGAGTCAAATCTAAATATACAGAGATCATTAGATAAAGTTGTTACATGGGCGCAAACATGGCAGCTACGTCTAGCTTTTCACAAATGTTGCGTATTTTCCTTTGGAAATGTCAACGTTCAGCAACAGATTTACAACTTGGAAGAAAAAGAACTGAGAACAGTAAATAGAATAAAAGACCTGGGAGTTGTATTCACTACCGACCTCAAGCTTTCAGCTCATTGCGCTATGATTACTGCAAAGGCCAAGTCTAGGTCATTCCTAATAAGAAAATGTTTCTCCAGTAGAGATGCTGATGTTTTAATGAAAGCATACAGTGTGTACGTGAGACCACTTTTAGAATCAGTGTCTCCTGTATGGTCAGGCGCGGATCCAAGGGGGGGGCAAAAGGTGCTTGAGCACCAGTCAGATTTTCAAAGCTGTAATGTTGCCGCAATGACGTAATTTGATATTGCCATAGAAACGGAAGGATTTCAGTTATTTTGGTGTTTGCCATATTTTACTGCTGATAGCAGTCCCGAACTCTCTCAGTGAACCATTTCATTGGATCAATGATTCAAAGCAATCTTCCAATCAGCAACAAGGGCTGAGCACCCCTGGAAATCTAAAAGCCAATCGTATGTCGTCTTTGAGCACCAGTCAGAACAATCAACATTCCATTCTCGCTTTCGCCCAATCGTTTCAACCAATCATATTCTCTAAATTAGGAATCTCAGGAATTTGAGCACCAGTGAGCACCAGTGAGCACCTTTATTGCTTTTTTTTAGTGCTAGAATTAGAATGACGTCAAGTAATCAAGTACAATACAAAGTCCGACTGTGTTGTTCCCAACTTCGTGTTAACTTATCAAGTCTAATCAAGTCAAGTTGTTTATGCCTTCCACCTTTGCAAGTCTAGGAAAGCTTAACATTATCTTGCTGCGCTATTACAGAATCTGCTCTATATTGACAATTTAACATGAATTTAAAGAAGAAAGTTCCAGTCGACAAAAGCTAGCTGATTCAAGACTTATTATCAACCTTTCAATGTAAAAAATCAGCACAAGGAAACAAGAAGTTTGAGAAATGTAAATAAAATTCGCAGAATTGCAAGAAGAACTCATTTTCCTATCAAAAATTGGAAGCTCTATTGCATGCATTATCACTAGAGGTTAGTAGATTAAAAGTTAGTAGTCTTTATTTTGGCTTTAAATTTACTGGTTTCAATATTTTATTGTAGCCGAGTACCGTATGTTTGAGATCTGTATTTACATATTTTGGTTGTGGATCCTCTTCTCGTTACCAACAAAGGTCCTTAAGGCCTGATAAATAGGCCTACTTTTACGGGCCTAATAAATTATTGTATCATTATGTCCATTTAGTTTCAGCACACATATTCAGATGATCTTACGATAACACATTGACATAATTCCAGCCTGAATGAATAATGATTGGCTGCAAACCCTTCCATTTGCGCCGCTGTCGCCTGTTGGTAGACCCACCTCAGGGTAGGCTTGCTGTTTTGCTGATGTCTAGTGACAGGGAAAATACATCTGTTTGCCATTCCTTTTTTGTAGAACGTCTATTCAGATGTTGATGGATTGCCCTATAATTCATTTGTGTACATGCATTCAAAACCTTTTACAACTGGATGTAATAATTACAATTTTAAACATCAGAAGATTTATATAACTTTTTGTTTTGCAATTATTACTACTGATTATGATGTCTAAATAGCTTATTTGAATTTAAGTAGTTGTTAATTATTTCGCATTTGAAACGTTTTATTCATAATGTATGCTGTATAGCCTGTCTGAGTGCATGCAGATCTAATTAAGCACAAGATGTTTTTATTTTCAATAACATACATTTTTAATTTTTTCTGTGTTTTTATTGTGTTTATTTATTTGATGGTGTAAAATTTGATCATCTAAGCTTTATAATTACGTTGAAATATTGCTGATGGAGTTACGAAAGTGGTGTCACAGCCCTTCAATAGCTTTTGAATACCAAAATTTTTCCGGGGGGCATGCCCCCGGACCCCCTAGATGACGGGGCTTAGCCCCTTTCAGCACCAGTCAGATTTTCAGCTGGATCCGCCCCTGTGTATGGTCACCATATTTAATTAAAGATATTATTAGCATTGAAAAAGTTCAAAGAACATTTATCAGGCATGTATGCCACATCAAACACATTTACGGTCAAACATATCAAACTCGTTTGAAGTATCTTAATATTGATTCTTTGGAATTAAGGAGAATCAAAAGCGATCTGATAATGATATTTAAAATTATTAATAATCTAGTAGATTTACATTTAGAAGAATTTTGTAAATTCAATAAAACTAAATATTCAATGCGAGGTAACTCCTTAAAGTATCCTGTAGGCTAAATATCAGCAAATACCAATTTATCAATCGAGTAATTCCATAGTGGAACAGTTTACCAGAGAGTGTGGTAACCTCCAAATCATTAATTTCCTTCAAATCAAAATTGAACACTGTCGATCTAAATGCCTTATGCAAAGTTAATTAACAATCTATATGAACTACTAGTATAGTTAACACAATTAACACATTTTAATTTTATCCTTTCTTTATGTATTTAAAGGATATATGTAAGTGGAAGTTTTACTTTCCTATATAATCCGGTCAGTATTTTTGACAAATAGACAACAACAACAACAACAAAGTTATTTAGATTGCTATTTGTTTGTATCGGATTAATGTTTGAATCTGATCTCCACATACAATTTTCATTTCATCGAAGTGAGGTCAATTACGTCATCTTTTCTTCACGCCATCTTTAAATGTTTTTGTCTCTCTTGTGATTCGTCACACTGCCTGCCACATATTTGCAAGATTTATTGTATTTAATATCACCTTTTGCGTGGGATAAATACCCTTTATCACAGCATACGATAATTGGAATGAGATTCGTCAACTTGGAAGTCTAAGAATGCCTTTTCGAATATTGGCCAGGTGAGTTTCATCCTCTCTCTTTGGACCTCCGGATTCATCACTCTGTAGTAGTAAGTTGTTGTTGACGGTCACGGTTTCATTTTCTTGTTTGACATTCACTCACTTAGGTTTTATGACTTACTACTGATGAATATAGGACTTGTATGTCTAGCTGAATAGATCAAAGCATCTTTCCTGTAAAACATTTCTAAATTCTGACGCAACTGTGGTTATAGGCCTAATGTCAAAAATAGAGCTAACTGAACCAACTAGCAACTACTTTGCATACCATTGTGCTACAATGTTTGAATGTGCACCACTGCATTGTGTGATTGTGCACACCGGCCAGCCTGATATGAGTCAGTTTGATACAAGCATTGTACGAAGTTACATTTACTTTTCAAGTTTTCATAAGTCTATCGTCGACCCAGTCTGCAGATTATGACAATGGCGTACCCCAGTAGATAAAGGCAATTATTCATGTACTCTCAGCTTGTCTATGTGTTAGTTCATCCGTCTATTCCCATTATTATATTCCGTACATAAGAGGTAAACACAAAAAATCCGGCAGGTAGCAGCAGCACGTGGTAAGGACGATTGGCTCAGGGAGTCTTTGAGATCGTTTTTGGGTCGACATGTGCGGCAGAACGAGTAGGGACAAAGGACTATGCCATGGTAATCTCTCATCTGCATCTCAAATACAAAAGAAAAACTGCAAAGTCATAGAAAGGACATAACATAAAACACAATTGCAATGCTGTAAGAAGGAACTGTCATGTGTGGACATGTAAATTGTGCGGTCCCCAATTGTGTTTGGGGAAAAAGTTTGGGCAATGAAAAGCAGTGCTATCGAATTGCAAGCATGGCAGGAGGAAGTGCAATATTACCGTGAACACGTATTTATGGTAGCAAATGTTGAAGTTGTAGTTGTATGCTAAATAGAAATAATGATTAGAGTCACAGATTACGTTTGAATTAAAAAAAAAAACACAGTGAACCATGAGAGTCACTCACAATCTCACATGAAAGTGGGTAAAGTTCAATGCAGAATGTATCGCGCGCACAAAAATAAAGGGCGGCAAGACAATTTTAAGTTCTCGGTTGCACCCAGCCAAACAAAATGCAAGAAGGAGAAGTGGCGGACGCAACACGGTTTAACATTGTAAGTATTGTAGTTGCGACTAATTTGGATGTCACTGACGTTGAAAAGTACCCAACACTGGTGTTGGATGTGTAAGATGAATAGTGATAGATACATATGTTCATAATACATTTAATTAATGATATATATATATATATTAAGTAGACATTAACTGTCAGTAAACTATAAGATAAATAAAGTAATAGACATATCTTCATTTATTCAGTGCATGATAGACAGTAATTGTAGGTAATATATAGGATTTTCAGTTTTCTGTATGAGTAAATCATTCTGTAATTCGACTTTGAATTCTGGTTTTGAAAGTTATTTGGCAATGAGATTGAAAGATAATTTGTTAGAACAAGTAGCCTTCAGTAAATCAACATAAGCGACTACGGAGCAGAGTCAACTTTCATGCCTGAAAGCACGATCACAAAAACATCCTGATCACAATATAATGGAAGAAAAAACCAATTCAAATAACGAACGTCCATGTAATTAAAGTAAATGAAACTTTGACCGTGAAAACCAGGTGAATAGAACAGATAAACACATCTGGAAGCAGGACAGCCACGTAATGATAATAAGCTAAAACGTATAGTTGTTAACTGACAGTTAGAAGCCCACAGTCGAAAGGCGAATGGCCAAAATGAAGCACGTGCGCGTGGCCAAAATTTGAAGAGAGCAGTTCATTACACTTTGCATTAAATTTATAAGCCCAAAATCAGAAACAAGCAAGGGAAATAAACCAGCATAACGAAAAACATTGCAAGGGGCCTTCTTAGCTTATCATTGTTCTGAATAACACAGCACAAGCTACGAAGAAAACAAATCAAACGTCGCTCACGACTAAAATCGATAAACCATGAAAATCGATAAACCATGAATTTCAAAGTCGAGCAACGACATCCAATGGCAAAGTAAACATTAAAGATGCTAATTATTTATTGCAATTAAATTCTTCAGTACAGTTGATAAAATAAACAGTAACTCATTGACGCATTTATTAAAAAAAACAGCAATTACTGAACAGTGGTAAGGCAGCCGTTAGGTAACAATCTTCAGACTCCAAGACCAATGTCAGACTCATGAAATTGGCTGAAAAACAGATTAGTTCAGAGTGTATTCCGTAAACTACAACAGCTATGGTATAATTAATAAAACTAATGATGAGTCAATTCAATGTCAACAGCAAAGTACCATTGTTGAAAACGACATGATTATATTGCTCGATCGGCTTTGTGGACGTCATGCTTTACGAAACAACAGCTCAACACTTCGTGGCACGGCGTTCCTTTGAAGTGAGCAATTTTGTGGGTTCTGAAAAAAAATAGATCGAAAGAAAATTAAAATAAAATACTTTTAGTGGTCACAGCGAGACAAATCCCATGGTTTATAATGAATGAAGGTTGACGAACTCGAATCTGAAATAATATGGTGTAATATGCCGCTGCTTCAGGTAGAATAATCTCCGTCGAGGTACTTTACGGCCTAGTTATTTTTTTCCTGCGTGGCTTTGTGGGTGTTTGATGACCGGCCCCTGCGTGGCTGACCATCCGAAGAAAAACGCCCCTGCGGGGCGTTTTTTGCCTTCGGCAAAGATTCCCCGAGACTCAACGATATTTGGATATTTTACGGTCAAACGTCAACAAAGTATTTGCTGTTGCGCACCCGAGATCTCGTCGAAAACTGACCCTTTCTGCAGACTGGTCGTCGACATCATCCAGAGCCTTTGTAGCGGATGGAATATATGGCTTATTGATAAATACCACCACACACACATCTAGGTTTCAGGGGCGCCAAAATCCACTATTTCAGCAAAAATTTGGAAGAAAACGGCAACACATAGAGGTTGATCAGATGCAATTGTAATAATAATGACTTTAGCTGGCCACCAACAGGGAGAGAATGAATGAAGGGTTAATATTGCCATTGATAAATAGAGCCTCTATGAAGGTGGACTAGCTTTGCTAATATAGATGTTGTCGCCACGAAGGGCAGACATGAAGAGGTTTAATACATTACAGACAGTGATTTACATTTACAAGGTATACGTGATTACAAACGGAAGCTTTACAGTTAGTTAACAGAGGAAATACATTATGTGTAAGACAATAGACATAGAACAATCCACTACACCTGCTAGATCAATAAAAACAGCTGATACGTACAGTGAATATGCCAGATAAATAACTGAAAATCCTGGATTTTCCGAAAGAATTTTGCTCGGGGGGAGATTTCCGCCCCCAGCCCCAATACACAGCGGCGGCCCTGATCCAAGGATAAGACCCAACTGTGGTAGCGTAACCTCGGTTGTACAATTGATGACCATTGATGAAAGAAAGAAAATGCAGATCAGACTCCTTTTGCCAAATCATAGATTCTCCTGTCGGTAATAGGAGGTTGACTGTTGTTTCCTTGTTGTGTGACCTTTGACATAAAATTGTACTTTTTTATCTTTTCTGCATTTCTTTTCAATTTTTAATATACCTAGGCTACTTAATAGGCTACTAAAATCTCAATAAGACCATGAAGTTTATGTTATAGTAAAGGATTGTAATCAATCAATCTTCTTATGTTTTATACTTAGACTTTTCTCCAATCCACAATTCATTGATCAGGTATTTGAAAATGATTTATTTGTAGCACAATTTATTAATCATTTGTTGTTTTGAGCGATTCATGCAAAGCTCATAACATGAAATGGCACAAGTCAGAGTGCTCTATAAACTTTTCACATGAATAGTTGAAAAGTTAAATATGCCATTTTGTTTTGATGAACAAATTTCAATTTTTATTAATATTATGCTGATATTTGTTGATCTAGGCCTAGGCTACCTTATTTCAAATTATGTGATAATAAGCAGTTGTGTTAAAGGGAAGTCAGGATACCGGCAGTCTGAGCCAAATTGACCAAATTTCAGAAGTTTGTCATTTTATAAAACAAATTTGGTACCGGTAGTATATAGACATTCTGAATTTGAAAATAAAACTTTTTTGAATCCGAATCCAGATCCCTTGTAATTGAATTTTGTTGAATATTATATGCTAAGGTATCCTTGAATTTGGCTTTGAATTTGAATTTAATTTAATGTTGATTATTGATCAGAACAAATTGACACAATATTTTGCTGCAGTTTCGATTTATTCTAAAATCATCTCTAGGCGTTAAGAGAAAGAATGAAAAAATTTACATCTTTTATATAAGGAATAACTAATTAGCATTATATATCATATATTGATGCCAAAAGCCGAAGCATTGCAATGGGAATTTATAGAAGGGCAAGAGGCTCAATATACTTACAATCTACGTATAAACCTAGCACACAATCTTTAATATGATAATAATAGTATCATTTTTATAGCACATATTCAATGATGTTTTATGCGCTTCATAAGTAGCATATTTAACTTAAAAATGAATACAATTAAATGATAATATGTACATTGTAAAATGTAGGCTATTTAACGCTTGAAAGGATTAGATCAATTTAAATCTAAAAGTAGGAACACCTCTATAATGATAATTTAATACATGTATACATAGGTCCAATCTCTTTTTTTCACCAGCGAGATTCGGCCTAAAATATCCCTTTGTTGGCGGTTTACACCTCCAAGGAATCTCCAGATTGAAATAAAAATTACGCCATTGTAAATTTCATACTCAAATACATCAGGTAATAAATTACCGTTTCATAGGTATTTCCCACTTCAAAGCTTTTCTAAACTTTAAAGTTTTGACTTAAGAGGTTTTGCTGCATCGAAGTTTCTAAGATGTCTACAGCTTCCACTGCTTGGGCCCTGATACTGTAAATGCCCTTGTTCTGTATAAATTCAATCTATTTTTTTTCTTCTAATATAAAAATTATTCTGCAATGATCGAAGTGTACCTGTGGCCAACGACCATGTGCACACTAACTAGCGGTTTGATACGTAGGTTTCTCCCAAGGATAGTATAGACTAAAGGGGATTCTGTTCATAATTAATTCTAATTCAAAGATGATATTCTATTTTTTGTAGCTTGCAAATTCTGCTGTAATGAGACGTTTAGCACAAATCACACATTCAATGTTTCAAGATGCAAGCCAAGCTGGTTAGTGAAATAATCTTTGAGATTTACACCTTCCCAAACTTAACAATACAAATAATCACAAAACATACAAATTCCCTTTTAATTTTAGTCTAACACTTGTCAACTAAGTGGCCAAATGTACATTTTATTTTTGGCCAACAAGTGATAGTGTTGTTATACAATTACATGCATGTTGCTTTCATACAACATATAGAGACTAAATTTAGCCAAGGATTTAGAACCATGATGTGTTTTAATGATCAACTCCAAAATAACAGAATTTCACACTTGATCTAAATCGAAGCAAAGTCTAGACATAAATAACTGTCTAATTTTTAATGGCATGCATTGAATTACATCATTCTCAGCCAATCGTTGAAGCCTCGTATTTTGCTCATCCTAAAAGCATGAGCAGATTGTTGGCTTCTGTTGGCCGAACTTTTGATCATCTTCAAACTGCTTCACCAACACACACTAACTCCTCCCGATTCACGCAAACTCGATTTTGGGATGCCAAAATGACTTTTATTTTGGCCAACATTCATAAAAATCTTAAGTTGGTGTGTGTTGGGCTACGAATAAATATAATTTGGCCGTAACTTGAAAGTTATTGTATCTCAAGTGTTTCTCGATAAAACGAACTTGTTCGATATGGAAAAGGTTTCCTAAAGGTGTGGGCATAGCTAACTTGGAAGCTAGAAAGTTTTGATTTTATGCAAAACGAGATACGATTTTTAAAGTTTTGATTTGTCTTTTTTCTGATAGTAAGCCCTCTTGTTATCCCGACTGTCGTTCCGAGTGTTGAAAAAGTGAATGATGAATAATAGTGCCATTTCAACATTACATATCTTTGCTTTACACACCCAAATTAGGAAATCATTGTCATCATTCTTCATAATTAACTTCAGCTACCCAAATCTGTGTTAATATTTTCTGGTGTCATGTGCACTTTTATTGATATAAAAAGTAAATTTCACTATGTACTAAAAACCCTATGTATGTTTTGTTAAATCTTATTTGTTTAAAGCAAAAAAGCTGTTCCGAAGATTAATACACGTCTGACTTGGGCGATCAAAACTTTCAACTTCGCGTGAAGGGAAATACAAATTTTCGTAATTCTGACTTTGCATTTTTCCTATATTAATCCCTCTTTTCCTTCTGACTATTGTTCCAAGTTTTGAAATATGAGTGAATTATTGGCTATTTTGTGTGCATTCTACATTAAATATTGATGCTTTTCAATGTGCACATAAAAAAATCCTTTTCACTATTCAAGGTAGCATACTTGAAAACTGATTCAAGGACGTGTAATTTTGTAAATAAAATAATTAAATTTAAATTAGTTTATTTAAATAATGAATAATGTAGGTAATGTATGTAATTTTATAATGTGACATGGAAGTTAATATTACGGTCTGTATAGCATTCTATTAACACTCAAGCCGTTATAAGCTTGAAATCATTAGCCGCAGTGGCGTTTTGTGTTTTTTAAGCCGCTCCTGTTAAGGAGCAACATTGACTGGCGGTCACTACAAGCTCAATTTGAATTAAGCTTAGCATGAATTCAACAATCAATGTAAGTTTGGCATGGCTTCAAATTTCAAAGTTTCAGGATGGTTTCATGTACAGAAACAATAGGAAAGACAAACACTCACACAAGTAACCGTGTAGAGCCCACCGGTCATTTTTGCCCCTTTAGTACAACATATCCATAAACCATGCTGTCCTGATACATGCATGCCTCAATTAAAATGGTGCTGGTTGGCGACTACTGGTATTATGGCTTTGTAGGCAGGCCCCAAAACTAATCAGTATACAGAATTCAAAAATGTAAACTTTGCCTATCATTTCTTATGTTATCTTAGGCAAAGATATGGCTGGCAAGATAGCTCAATCAGATCAAAATAAGACTTCAACATTGCAAAATCCCAAAGTAGCAAAACGTTTAATATCATTTTCACGACGCTTTGTGAACATTCTTAAGCATGAAATGCAAAAATCAAAGCAAATAAAATAACTTAAATGTAGGCCTAGATAGCATCAAACCTGCAAATGGAACTAATTAAACTATTTTAAAAACTCAGCAATAAATACAAGATTTATTAATGCTGCTGATTACCTAAATGTGTGCTATATTGCGATATATGATGATGTATATACAATTTTTACTATGACATTCTCAGGATGAATGACAATAAATAAATAGGGTTATAACCTTAACTGTAATTATGTGTATTTGTTTCAATTTCTTTGTTGGTTCATGTTTATCACCCTTTTTGAAAATGCAGAATATGCAATGTCAGTTTGAGACTTACCACTACACTTAACTCATAGGCTTTGAAGTGTTCTGTTTGTGGAAGAGATGTTTGTATAATAATGGTTAAATATGTTTTGTATGTATGAGTGACAGCTTTTCAGTTTATAACAGGCAAATTAGAAATCCTCCAATCCGCAAATTTCTATCTGCTTCAAAACAAGGAAACTATGATCTAGATATTGTTTTATTGAATAGGCTTTCAAGAGTCTTCCTCCCTTTTGACTGAGTTTTCCTCTCATACTTGCATGCTATAAGCATATCTTTACCTCTGGAAAAACAATCCATGAGTTCATGAACAGTTTATGTACAGTTCATGAATATTCTTTTGTACGTTCATGAACATTCATAAGAGTTCATGAACAATTCATGAACCGGTCCATGAACTCGTTCATGAATGTGAATATGCCTAAAAGCTCATGAATCCATGAACAGTTCATGAACTTATGAACTCTTTTTCACAGGGGACACTCTGAAAAATGTATGAATTTCATAAGCATTTTTATGTTAGTATCATTTTTATGAACTGATCATAAATCTCCATGAATTATCCCCAAAAGAGTTATCGAACAGTTGAACAATTCATGAACAGTCACGAAGAGTTCATGAACAGTCACGAAGAGTACTAGAACACTTCATGAACTGGTTCAACTTCATGAACACTTCATGAACCGATTCATAAACTGGTTCATGAATGTGAAATTGCCTGAAAGTTCATGAAAACTTCATGAATTTAGATGATGCCCCCGTAAAATGTAAAGTGTGCTTTGATAGGTCATACTTAATTGATAACTTACTAGTTATTGGTGATTTTGTATAACATTGCTAAATCGGCTTTTACTCATTTTAATTCCAATGATTCTAGCTGAAGAATCTGTAAGCGATGAGCGTAACTCTCATAGTAGCCTATAAATGCATTTGTTTACAATATTGGTCACTATGGTTGGTGTAACAATGTGGACCATTCTCTTCTAACACGACTGTATATACTACTACTATAGCTCTACTTATACAAACACGACACAGCATAGCACTAAAATTTAATTTCATATAATATTAAAGTTTGACATTAGTCTCATATGATACATTTAATTACCTATCTAACAATTAACATAAATATCATATTGAAAGTTAGAATATCCTGATTTAAATTCAACATAAGTTACTTCTTTACAGAAATATTGAAGATTATCACGAAAAGAAGCTATTTAGCAGTTGTGTAGAACAACATCAATGGTTTACAGTCTAGCTGAAAAATGCTAAGACTTGGATTGAAAATGTCTATACCTCTCAACATGATATAAATCGGGGTAAGGGGATGATATTTATACTATTCAATCAATGCAATTGGTTGATTAACGTCCTCCTGGTCCGCAACAGTATCTTGGGCAAACAGGTGCACATGCTTGTTGACAGATTGGCATGCAACCACCAGCTGGCATAGGTGGTGGTGGTGCTTGATATACCGGTGGTGGTGGTGGTGGTCTCATAGCCATCATTTGCATCATTGGAGGAGGTGGTGGTGGAGGTGCCTGTTGTGAAGGGCCACAGCATGAATGTGGACATTGTGGTGCACATTGCTGGGAACAGACAGGTGGGCACTGGCTTGTCTGTGCTTGATAAGCTGGCAATGGACCACAACATTGGTGTGGGCATGATGATGCACATTGCTGGCTACAGATTGGTGGACATTGCTGTTGAGGTGGGGGTGGGGGTGGGGGTGGTGCACATGAGGGTGCAGAGCATGGCTGTTGCATTGGCATCTGCATTGGTGGGGGAGGTTGGGGTTGACATTGTTGTGGAGGTGCACATGGTTGAGCCATTGGCATAGGTGGTGGTGGAGGAGGTGGTAAAGCATAGACTTGGGGTCTAGTCATTGTGATTTTGTACATCATTGGTGGAGGAGGTGGAGGTGGGGGTGGAGGTGGTGGGGGCATGTTCATCTGACAGCAGCTAGGTTGACATCCCATTGGTGCACATGCTTGAGAACATGGCATAGGGCAGTGTAATGGTGGGGCTTGGTATTGCATGTACGATGGCTGCATCATTTGTTGTTGCATCTGTTGTTGCATACCCTGTTGTGGATATGGTTGTTGTTGTTGACCATATTGTTGTTGTTGTTGTGGATATGGTTGTTGTTGTTGTTGCTGCCCAAATGGCTGTTGTTGTTGTCCATATGGTTGCTGTTGTTGAGTCATTGGCTGTTGGCCATCTCCAAGGGGACCACCACCTGAAAAGGTTAAATAAATAAGTTTATGATGTTTTGTTGAAGCAACTGAGTTGTTAAATTGTGTAACTTGCTCAATGAATGGCATGATACCATTTTCCTATCATCTAAATCATATCTCTTACCCATCATGCTTTGACCTTGCATTGCTCCTCCTTGGCCAGTAATAGCGCTGTTCATAACCTGTTTGGCCATGGTAAGTCGTCCTAGAGGGAAAAAAGTATTGGCATGTCATTCATATGTTCAATGTCTGATACAAATTTCACTACTGCTGCATAGCACTAAGGTGCAACTTACAGCCACATTTAGCAACACTTCAAACTTTAGTTTTACAACATTGCACATGATTACAGCCTGCTATTATAGAAGCCTCCTGTCTGTAGTGACCACTTTAGTAATATGCCAAATGCATTATTCTGCTGAATGAACCCTGCATATCACAACCCGCTCAATATCATGATATTTGATTGCGCCATGTGATATCAAGATATTAACGAGGCTACACTGTAAAAGTAGACCTGTTATTGAAGCCACCTGTCTATATTGACCATATCAGTAATTATACCAAAAAACTAATTCTGTTGAATCAACAATGTTTGTATATAAAGACCCTCTGTCTATAATGATCAGTTTATGGCTTTCTGTCATATACACATTTCACTGTATTTATTTCTATTTTCTTACCAATGCTGTCTTGTAGAACACGGTTCAAATTTCCAGCGGCTGCCAATGCTTGTGGATTTTGGGTGATATCAACTGTACAAATAAATGACATCAAACATTAACAATGAAATATCTGAATGACACCAATACCAATTCTTACACTGAACCGAATAAACAGATCTGGGAGAAGTACCTGGGAGTGGATACAATATGTTTTGCTAGAATGGTTTAATCAATCCTTAAATAGATGACAAACGACGTGTGGCGCTATGCTGCATCATAATGTGACATGCATCTTCATCTAACATTCAAAATGTGGTTTCAAAAAATAATTGTTAAATCCTGAATCTTTTTGCAAATTTATAAGGTATTGTAGCTGCAAATTGGTGGCGTTTATCCAAAATTGTTTAAACAATAAATTTGATCACAAAAACAATTGGTTTACAAAGCCAGATCTCAGATACTAGTAACGTTCACAACATTTAATACACAATTCATAAACAGTTCATGAAGTATTTATGAATAGTTCAACTGTTTATTTTAAATCTATGACAGTGAAGTGGCACCCTTTTTCACGAACTATTCAGAAACGATTAATGACAAGTTTATGAAATGTGTGGTATGAATAATCATGATTGATTTTTCAATAAAACTGCTGTCATGATTCATAAAAGTCCTGATTCTGATATATACAACAGAAGCTAAAATAAATGTTATATAAAATTATAACACATCTTTTCCGAGTTCACCTTCCTATGATCGCTACTTGTGTAGGTTATTTACATGTGGTGATTATTTATCAAAAAATAGTTGAAAATCTGCAATAGCTATAATGCTGATTTTAAACATATAAAATAATATAAACCTGCGCCTGGTGCTCGTGCAGGTTGTGGACGTTGAGGTTGTGGTGCCGCAGGTGGGGGCATCAGCTCAGCTAGAAATAAAATAAATCTCACATCAATGAAAAATGAACAGGAGTTTACTACTTTATTCATGAGGTTTGTAAACTTATATTTGTGGTTTTCAGCTTTCAAATGGGCAGAATCATACATATCCTATGTTTTACTTGGCTCTGCTTCACGACTAAAGTGATCTGGATGCTTCATTATCTTGATCTAGATATTTGAATGAAAATCGGATCTGAAACAGGATCCTGCTGATAGTATTGAACGACAATCAATTAATACATGCACATGATTAACTTGGATGATTGATAGCAAATGATGGTGTAGTAATGAGAAAGTATGTTTGTTATGACAATTGCTTAACTTTCTGTTCTGTGGAATTCTGACAAAATTAATAATTGCAAACTTTCTTTCTTTATACCTGCGATATGCAACCTGATGCAATGAATTTGCTCACTTTTTGTGAACTTTCATTAAAGTGAAATTGTTAATTTTATGAACAATCATGAAATATGCATGAACTATTATTCGCATTATCAAGGCTGCTCTAAAGTAATTACATACTTTGTAATTATACCATGGTTATTACTTATCTAATAACCATATGAAGAAATTGAATTTGAAAAGAACTCGATTAGATGATTTTGGTTATATTATTTGTTATATTTATATTTATTGCCTACTGTTGGAATGGAAAACAGAATCTGATATTTTATTACTCACTTTTTCTATTGAATTTATATTTTGGTGCTTTATTGTTTGCAGATTTGGCATATTTTAATAAATTGGCTCCAAGTTTTCCTTTCTTGTTATCAGCAACTATAAGTGAAACAAATGAATAACATAGGTAAGAAGCATGCATAATTGTAAAATAAACTTTTCTTAAAATCACCTGTTTGCATGAGCCACCTGTCAATAGTGATCATATTTGCATATTCTTGTTTAGATTGTGTTCAGTGTTGATATAAACATCAATATATATCTATAGTGGGATGGAAGATTTACTCTAGGCACTGTGAAACCTGTATATAACAGCCAGCTACGAGAGGTAGATAATTTGACCACTATCTGCAGGTGGTCTTTATATACAGGGATATTTCAATACAAACAATTATTTTAGATATTGCAATAGTGTCCACTATAGACAGGTGGCCGCTGTATAGAGGTGACCGCTATAACATGTTTGGCTGTACATAATTCCATACCTTTTTAATAATTTGAATGGTGGGAGTAGTAGTTGAATTAAATGCATGGCTAGATGAATTATGGTACATATATTATCGAGATACGACTGCAGAACAATATCTTATGTAAAACTGATTTAAACTTCAACAAGTTCATCATTAGTGTTTTATATCACGAGGGGGTAGGGTGCATCAAGCAACAGCTAGAATCACGTTTTTGGGTGATAGAAAATGGAATCCTCCCGAAGAATTTCCTAACGTGGGTCTAATCAGGATAATGAGTCTCGCGCACCCGAACGAGCTCCTAGAAATGAGCCAACTATTGAATTATGTAAGAATTCAATATGACCGATAATCTTCTGTGATGTAAGGTCAAGCCTCTTTTCGATGTTAGATGTCCTTGAATTGCCCTTGATCTTTTTCTAGCCCCCCCAATAAAGTAAGTGTGGTCCCGTGGTAGCTCATATGCGATCAGGTCATGGCAGACCTAAGCAATTCATGATCCATTCAAACAACATATAAATCAGTAGATGAAATTGGTGAGACTCACGTTTAGCTTGGACTATCAGTAAAAAGCTGAGAAATAATGACACTGTTATGAGGCCATGCCTCCATCTGATGCCCATCGTGATGAAAGACCGTATTGACCTATATAATAAAACATATAATACTAAATATACGGCGTTAAACCCTTCACCTTGTGCTTGATTGGTGGGAGGTGACTATAGCGATATGTAAGAGCTAGCAGTCCAAAGGCAGACCTGGCAACGGGTGCTCAGCATTGTAGAAAATATATGTAGATACTTCGATTAACCCTGCAACGGGTGATTAGCATTGCACACCCAGCAACCTGAATTAGTCTCGACTGGATAGTCCTATAGTGGGCCTTAGTATTGCAACAAACTTATGTCTGAAAATAGCTTATCAGCAGAGCAACAATTATAGCACGTTGTCAGAGAAGATTTTTAGATGTCATCTTTGGCATATAGACATCTATATGAAATTTTTGATTTGGTAATCTTCTATATATAAATCTTAATCTTAATCTTAATCTAAGATGATACAATCAGCGTATCAACAAAATATCAAAATATATCCACTACATTAAGAGTTAATCGATGAATGATTCTAGTCGCATAATTTTCAATATTAATTTCCGAAACTTTAATTATCTACTTACTTCTGGCATTTGCTTAAGTTATTATTATAAAGTACAAGTACATCTTTTGTTTATTCCACATAATAGTAAAATATCTGATCATATCATCCAAATGCTTCGCTCTGATTCATATATTAATTTTACATAATAAGAAATGATATGAAGTAATGCTATATCCATGTTAGAAGTTTTTATTAATGATCAAGGTTACGAAAATTAAATTCAATTCCGAAATTATCAAAATTATTACGATATGTTTATAACGATGTAAAATCGTAATATATATTCCGATTTCTCGGTTATCAATATCGGTCAACACGAAGTTAAAACTTGCAATAGTTAACTATCATATTTTTTTAATTTGGTTATGATATTTCTTTACCTTTATAGTGTTTCTTTAAGCTTGCGTCTTTAATATTTCACTTTGAATAGAGGTGAAGACCTATCCAAATTAACACACGAAAAATCAAGGTCAAGGGTTTGGTGTTCGTATTGAAATTGATTATATCACAAGATCAATGATCCGTAACTGACAAGGGGTCTGGGTAACATTCTATATCATGTTTATAACAATAACAATTGATTATAGGTACGAAATAAATCATGCGTGAAACTAGACGACAGTCGTCAACAGTTTTCAAAAGAAACTTGATTTTGTCACCTTCTTCTATAAAGTTTGAAATAGGTCTGAGCAAGTGTTTGACCCTTCGCTACTGACTGAAAAACATGAAAAAATCTTGAATTATCAAGAATATTCATGTTTTTAAAGTTTTGCAGCTAACTGTTTTCATCATATAATTTCAAATCCATTGTGTTTTCATGCTTTTTATGTGGTATTTTCATGTTCAGCTTCAGATGCTGTATTTAGTGCATTTCTCAAAATGATCACTTTCATTTTAACGGAAATATTACGGGCAACCATCGCATAAAAATGTAGTTAAAATAAAAATGTATCCGATTAGTCTATTATAATGTAATACTAATAACTGTTTTTTTATTTATAGAGCGCATTTAAGTTGCTCAATTGCGCTTCACAAAGTCTATAGCCTATAATCTAGTCTGTAGCCTTGGTGTAATGGTTAGGGATTTGAACCTCGGCCCGCAGAATGCCTGGCAGAAGCACTATATTGGTTGGCTGGCATCAGGAAAGGCATCTGGCCATGAAATGCACAAACGTTAAATAAATTCCAATCAATTAACAAACCACCCTGGTGAAAAAAAGCTTACCCGGTTAGTGGATAAATGACAAAAAAAAATACTCACGCATTTACGAGGATTTCAATGTTAAGCGTGCACAATTTAAGAGTAAGGAATTGAGACGGTATTGCCCTGCTGAGGGTACGCGTACCATTCCCTATTTCTAGAGGAATGGCTTTTTTCACTTTATTGACCACTGCCGCAACACTCCAGATCATTTTCAACATGTTTCGTGGCAGATGAGCCTGTCTCGATTGTCAATGCGCAACTATGCACCGCAGCTACTCACAATGCAATTCCCTCTGACCAATCTATCCACCAGCCTTAGATGATACTCATTTGAGGTTTTAAATAAATCCAAGGCTGAGTTAACGTACAGGGGATTTCAACCGCAGTCGACCAGATATGATCAAAATCTGAAGTTTAGTTGGTCTACCATCGGAGCTAATCATGTACAGTTCGGATTGTCATACAGTATGGCTGTATGTTGTTTAAAGATGTGAAGTTAAGATAACTTGCTTGGCATAGTAATTCAACCAACACAGATGCGATTTTAATGAGTTTAATCTTGCCGTTGTACAATGTTTCTGTACTTGGGTATATAAATCACTGCATTTCAAAACTGCGGTTTCCTCTAATTATGAACATAATTTATTTGTAGAGTCTTCCTTCGTGAGTTGATTATATCAGATTCAGATATAGTTTCCAAGAAAGACAGCCAAAAAGTACGGATTACTATTGTATATATAATCAATAAAAAACCTCTCATACATAATTCTATGAGCAATAATAATTTACATCCAAATGATCATATAGATTATATCAAATATATATTTAACTATATATCCGTTTTTTCAAAAGAAATTATAACTTCCAAACTAACTTTCGAATATGATAAAATTTATGTGGTTTAAATTGTAGAGAGTTAGATATAAACATCGTCGGATCTAGAACCACTTTTTACTTTTCTCATCTTTTAACCATTTAAATATATTTTGCACAGCAATGAGGCTCACATCCTACTAGACATGAGCTAGGAGAGCAAGACATAGGACACCCCTGAGGAGGAGGAGGGGGCATCATCATTGGAGGAGGAGGAGGAGGGGGCATCATCATTGGGGGTGGAGGGGGTATCATCATTGGAGGTGGAGGTGCCATCATCATTGGGGGTGGAGGAGGCATCATCATTGGGGGTGGAGGGGGCATCATCATTGGGGGTGGCTGCATTGCTGGTTGGGGAAATGACATCATTTGTTGTTGAGGTGGCGGAGGCTGCATTTCAGGAGGTGGAGGAGGGAAATGTGATTCACAGCATGATGGCGTGCATCCTGGTGAACAAGATTGCGAGCAAGGTGCTGGACATGTCAATGTAAATACAGGTGGTGCAATCGCTGGTCCTTGTTTATATTTTGGTCGTTCTTTCCAGTGTTCTGGTAAAGCTGGTGGAGCTGGTGGTAATGGTGGAGCTGCTCCTTGGCAACATTGATCAGGGCACGGTGGTGCACACTGTTGGCTGCATGAGGGTGGACAGACCCCTGGAAGGGAAGAAATGTACCATGTTATAATGGTTACAAATGGGTCATATCATATCGATCATATTATTATAGACTTGATGTCAATATCGAGATTCTGCTCCTTACTCTTTGCACACGTCCCATCGGATATCGATTGCGCATTCGTAATGAAAACGATGCTGGGATTGTGAGGCCCTTGTGAGTACTTCATTGAACTGGATCGAATAGTTTTTTGTATTGAAATAATGTAATTCAAGTATGCAACGGATTTCAAACTCAAAATATGTAGCCTGTAGTCGCCTCGACCTTAGATACTGATACAGCCTGGGAGGATCATGCTTAGCTGCTCGTATACACAACAACTTGACTCTAACAAACGGTATATCTAGAACGAACCAAATACGTACGCCCCATTTATGCCAAAGCCTGCCTGATAAAACCATCCAACGATTGAAGGGTTTATTCATTACAACCATTCGATTATCCTATTATCAAACAAATACATCCCAACCCCAAGCAATGTAACTATTTTAATTTTTACATATTTTGATATATGTCACCGATTATATGCAAACGATTGCAATGTTAAAACTCTTGTATTGATTGAAATATACAGGGGAGGATTATTAAAGAGTTGAGTTCAACGGATTGGAGTATTTTTGACATGATTCTGATAAAAGAAAATAGTAACGGAAAATAGGAATTGGGAATTAATACGTGGACGTTAGATTTTTGTCCTTGTGTACACCTCTTTTTCGTGCAATAGATAAATTAGAGAGGATTGGACAGAGAAGATCTCACCTGACAGTAAATTGAAAAGGCAATTTTGAGCCATTTCAGCATTTTGGAATTTATAATTTCGGGAAATTTTCATCTTAATGGGATGGCTGAAAAATGCAGCCTCCTAAAGACGATGGCTTCAACAGCGTATGTTATGGTACTGTCAGTTCTACAATATGTTAGTACGATTAATGATTAGTATACCTGAGAGGTTGATACTTCCTGACCAGCCGTTCCCATTGGGTAGCTGTTGAGAAGTAGATGTAAACCCTGGACCAGATTGAACCTGTGGAGCATTAGGGTCTGGCTGTACAGGGGCTGGCTGTTGAAGAGGAGGTGGTTGTTGATTAGGACTGTTAATTGGTGAAGTAATTGTTATTGGGTAGTCAGGAGTGGAACCTTGCTCGCTGCCTAGAGTACGATAAAGTTAATAATGTTAATATATTATTCCAAGTTATTATTTAGCTGAACTATCAACCTATTAATGTATGTATATGCATATCTATATATATAATTATTAGTACTGAAATTATAAACTCTTTTCTTCGTCTAGCCGTCAGGTTTTAACCGAATGAATTTATATTGGATATGAACCTTGTACTGTAGTAATTGAAAGTTCCAAATAGTCTACATAATGGCTAAATAAAAAAAGGAGATGGATAGATTACATCTAATCAAAAGTTAATTAAGTATTATTGTCATTTCGCTTACCTTCATCTTCCGGCTGTGGGGCTGACTGTTCCCCTCCTAGAAGGGTCAAAGATAAAAGAACATTAACATTAGCAGAGAATGCATAGCCATTAAATCAGGAAGAAAATCATCTAACTCTTAAGTGCATTATCATAATTTGTTTAAGAATACAAATCTTAATAATAACTTTCATTATCAAAACTCACCGACGCGTTTTGTGGCGATTTGCTTTCCATGGCTACTTTTTTTACTTGATGATTTTGACGAAGCTAAAAGAAAATTGATAATAATTATTTCAATATATTTTCAACTTTTAAAATACTACAGTATAGGAAAAAATGGCAGCAGAAAATATTCCAATCTATCAAATCAAATCAAATCATTTATAGTCTATGATAGTGATGATACAGATACAGGCTATAGTCGGTCTACTTTCTAGATATGTTAAATAATTAAACAAGAAGTTCTTCATTGTGCGCTTTCTTGTTCTTTCAAGGCTTCAACTCTAAGTTCTAAGGGCTCACAGGTTAACAAAATAGTCATTTTTATAGATATCTTTCCTGAATCAGCAGACTGCATGCAAGTATAATTTTTCAGCTATACGGAGTCAGTTATTAGAGTTTGTATTAAACTGAATCGATGCGATCAACGTGAGTGGTTTAGAGTGATGACACTGAATCACCATATCAACACAAAGCAAAACTAGGTTGAAAACGAAATCGATCTTCATGGATAATTCCATATTATTTCCAAATCCGTATACGTCGTGATACCCCTGCAATCCCGCTTCTTTCTGCTCAAAAAACATATTGTATTTGTTTTACTATTATTCAAGAGATGCCAATACTGGAGTCAAAGGTCAAGACTCATTCGCAGGTCGTCAATACCGCGTTAATTTATTTTCAATCTGGAATTTATTCAGCATGTGACATTGATTGATTTATGTCAAATTGTGATTTAATCCGTAATTGATTACCTTTAATTGATTTACAATGAATGTCTGTCAGACTAATTAAGATAGCTGTAGTTAAAACTATCAATATCCTCAGCTCCATGTTGTAGATTTATATCTGCAAAAAAATTTTTAAAGAGGTAGACATATGTTTTAATTGTAGAGAATAATCACAAGACTTACAGTAGTTATGGCTATAAAAAATTAAATAATTATATGCAATTTTATATTTATCAATAGCTTAATAGTTTTTATAATAAACAAGACCATCATGGCTGAGCGAATAATCAATGATTAAGATAAATCTGATTTAGAATCAAGATTGCAGTTTTTAATTAATTGTACTATCATGTTAATAATAGGTTTGTGAACTGTAGGAAGGCATACATTGCTGTAAATTAATTATATCAATGTCATTATATTCTATTTTGTATTTCACATGTGCGCTTTAACTGTTTGTTTGCAAAATCAAAAGCCTTTGCACATGCCAATAAACAAATTGTATATGTTAAACTTTTATTTATATACTTGAACACGATTCTATACTTACGTATTTGTTAATTTTTCGTAATTATATATCACCGTCTAGCCTTCGAATAAATTTAACTTGTGATAAAGTTTTTAAAGTGTTTATGAATATCTACCAATAAGTTGGGAAGCTTTATGCTTTTACGTAATTACCTTCAAATGCTGAGTGACTTAATCAAAACTTTGAATAGACGCCCTGTCGATATTAATCAATTGACCATCGACACCACCTGTTACTCCCTATTGGTTGCTGCTAATAGAAACAGACAGGGTTTGATTAGTCTGTCTACAGACTCATTGAAACAACTTTACTGAATGCACTATGCAAGAGTCTATATTGACCTTTATAAAGCTCAGCTGTACTAGCTATAACAATCACAGTTTAACAATCAATCAACTAACAAACTAGCTAACAGCAAAATCTAGCAATCACATGGAACTGAGGCAGCATCTTATTGATGTCCATTCATTCAATGTTATTACATATTTTGTCATATTATTGCTACGTTCCTAAATGTTTCATTACGAAGTAGATTGCCTGATGATTGCCTTGGCGTGAAACTTGAGTAGCAAACATGATTGTCTGATTTTAGACTTCATATTTTATAGATTATTTAAAGCTCTGCTGTATATCATTGAGTCCTATGTTCAATCAGTAAGACAACTTACAACACATTAAATGTTTCAATATAACATTCTTTGTTAGTCAATAATTGTGTTATATATACAGTAGCTCGTAACCGTGCTTAGAATTTTCTGGTATACATCTAACCCTTTGAAGCGCTCACTGCTGAACACAATATGCAATGAAATCAAACAAGCAAGATAACTTAGAAAGAGATTTAGTTTTTGCTTTCACAAGTTCAAAATATCAGGAATTTCATTAGAAAGGATTTGTTCGTAAATTGTCAACACCAAGTTTCAAGTCCACAACCTATCACTACCTAAAAATACAAGCATAGAATCAATAGCTCAATAGAATCAATGGAATTCAAGGGGTAGTCTTGTCCTCAAATTAATTAATACGTATATCCTATGCTCTTTGAATCCACCTTAATCGAGCATCTAATTAATCATGCTGCTATAGATACATTAATACGATTTAACAGAAAAGTGCCAGTATATTTATAAACGTTGAGCTATAATTTCTCATACACATCGCAAATCAGAACCCGAGTCTTTTATTAATGAAATTAAAATACAATAACTGGAAGATAAAATATATATTAAATATAATAATTGTTTTAAATATGTTGGACACTATCACAATAATTTTATTCGGCATTATTGTAAGCTATACTAAAGCTGAAAAAGTTCCAAATCTAATTATGAAAATGAAAACACGTGTGTATACAGCTACTGTTCAAATAGTTTAGAATTTCAATGATTGTCCTTGCTCTCTTTACAAGACTTTCTGGCAACACTATTGAATTTGAGGTTTATAATCATGTGCCTCTCTATAGTTTGTACTTCCTAGTATACATTAATTGACTTGCTTAAGTCTCACTTCTGTGTTATCCGATCTTGATGGATTGGGAAGTGAAACATCAATGATTATCCAAATCTATGTGAATAACCTCTGTCCTGTCTCCGGCACATGAGACCGAGAGTCATTGACTCACGTCTACTGAAATACTGTAGCAACTATATATATAACTAAGCATATCATTAGATGTTATCTAATAGCAAAGAATATAGTGCTCAATGCCATAAATGGCAGAGCTGTAAAAGTATGTGGTCTCTGACTCCTTTCTATTATTATTATAACTAAGCATGTCTATATTATTTTTGTTTACAAAAGGTGCAACCTAATAAAAATTGTTGAGGATCAAATTTTCAAATATATGAATTGCACATGCAGAATTGTTAATGTTAAGCCTTGTTGAGAGGATGTTTGCTAGGCTTGAACAGATAATATGTATGATTGATATGTAGAAGAATTTAATAATATGCAGGTGTATTTTATACACAGAACTGATTCAATAGAAATACTATTTTGGACATAGCTTGATTTTTCTAAAAATTCAAGAACTTTGATTTAGCTTGTTAGTTCTTATAAAAAGGAATGTGGTAAGATATAGTAATCTAATATTAACTGGGTAAAAATATCATGATAAAAGATGATTTATTCGTAAAGCTTGTATCGAACAATTTTTAACAAATTATTAAATATATCAATGTATGTAAAATTACAACAATAATTAAAACAATTTATCAATATTACAATATTAGATATAAATAACAACGGCAAACAAAAATTATTAAGGCATTTTACAATGTTACAATTTTACAAGACTTGAAAACAACAGTATTTATTCGACCATTAAAAATATTATATTCACATCTACACCTTCGAAGGATGTTTAATCGAATTATCTATGTTGGCCTTACAAGATGGTCATTAGTATTTTAAATTCTTACAATTGACTAAATTTCATTATTATAAAAGTCAGTTTATTTATGGGTAAGCTAGATTTCTCGTTATTCTCTTTGTTGACATTTAAGAGTGTTCTATAACGATAATTATGTCTTTATCCAGTTGATAATGAATATATAATCTACTTTTTGAATGAAGTATATATCACTTATTTTTTGCCAGGGATCGTAAAGTTACAGCAATGGCTTTTGCAGTCAGCTGCGCATGTCTGGGCACAGCTTGGGGGGCATGCAGGAGGAGGTGGAGGTGGTGGGGGTGGAGGGGCACAACATGGTGGTGGGCACGATGGGGCACAAGCTGCTGGTCCGCATGTTGGAGGACATGGTGGTGGAGGAGGAGGTGGTGGTGGTGGTGGTGGCGGTGGTGGTGGTGGAGGAGGTGGGGGTGGTGGAGGAGGAGGGGGCGGTGGTGGTGGTGGTGGCGGTGGTGGTGGTGCACAGCATGTAGGTGGACATGCTGGGGCACACATAGGGGCTTGACATTGTGGAGCACATTGTGGTGGAGGGGGTGGTGGTGGAGGTGGAGGTGGTGGAGGAGCAGGACAGCATGCTGGAGCACATGCTGGGGCACATGGTTGAGGTGGGGGTGGGGGTGGGGGTGGGAAGTATGCTTGTGGGTCAGCACAACATTCCGTATTGCAATCTGGAGCGCACATCTCATTACACATATCTCCGCACCACTGAGGTTCTGCTCCTATTGAATAAGCACAAATAAAAGTAAATTAAAATCAAATTTTATAACATTGTACTTTGTCTAGGCACACGGGAAGGTTCACGTTAAGCTACCTTCACCCATTTCTTGTTCTGCTTCGTTAGGCCCGTCGTTAGGTGCTGGTGATGATGATCCTCCTAGATAACGATAGTTAGTAGTTACGGTTAGTTGATACGCAGAGTTAGTCATACAATGGTATGTGATTATTAATGTAAGCAGATTACTACGAAGTTAGCATGTAGGTTAAAATGTAACAGCCAGCAATTATTACCTTGACCTGTTGCTTTCAAAAGTGTTTCTACGGCTTGGTTGGCTTTTATCAAATTTTCTATAAAAGCAATCATCAAGTTCAATCAAAAAATTAATTAAATTCATTTAATTCAATTAAGAAAAATAATAAAAATTAACAAATCAATTAGTTGCTTCAACTGCATTAAAGCTGTAAAATTGAACCTTTATGTCCATTTGGTATTGGAATAATAAGAAAATGTTCAAGTGTTAAGAAAGTTTAGATATTGAAATTACGATTTTCTCAAGAAAGTTATTACAAATAAAATTATAAAATTATGAAGTTATTAAAATTACAAATAAATGCCTAACGAGCTTTACGACATCAGAAACGTTTCTGATGATACGTCCGGCTTGGCAGGGACGAAAGACGTGTCAAACCATCCTCATCAAATAGAATAAATGTACTTTGTAATTTGTATAAATTCAGCCTATACCATTTTCTCAAATTTTTTTCAGCTATAGTTGATTGTGCAAATATTGCATTTTTTAACACATTAATTATCAAAGAAGCAGTGATTATTTCATATAAGTTGAAACTTGAAATTATTATATAACTTACGGATACTTTCATCCAAAAGTTGTTTTAGATCTCCTCCACCAGACTGCGAGTCTAAAACAAAAATGACATTTTTTATACATTTATAACCTATATATGTCAGTTGGCTTAAAAAATATTTCTGTAATTGTATGGTTATAAATGTGCGCGTGCTTATTTTAAACAGAACTATATTGATCAAATGAATATGAATCTTGAATTGATGTTAGATCTGTTACCTGTTAACATAAATAATTTACTAACTTGAATCGAATATACTCAATATATGTAGCAAGCTATAGAATGCTATGGTTTCTCTTGAATATAAAACTATTGACATTTTTCCCCATTTGGACATGAAAGTATAATTAACGTCATTTATACACAATAACTTTTGTAAATAACTTATGACATTAAATAGAAATTTAACTTCAGCCTTCTGAATTTAGATGTAATATATATATATATATCGGTGCTTCGTAGAAATATTATTCATCGGCAAAATAAATATAGTAGTTAAAAGTTTTTTTGAGAAACATTTCAGTATGAAGATAGCGACAATAAACCGCACGGTTATGCTTTTTCCGACGTTTCGACAGGGCTATTGTCAATGTCAAGGTTAAAAGGAAATATTTATTGCTGAAAGTATTGTTTAACATTTTATAAATTTTATATTTTACCTATATCTATATCTTTAAAATAATAAGTTAAAAAATAATTATAGTGAGTGTAAACTCAGATGCATATATAATATGAAAGTGCTCAATGTTGGTTAAAACAGAGCATTATATAATAAGAGACAAAGATGAGGCAAAAGCCATTTTCCGTCGGTCCTATATCTATCTTACAACTCATTTCCCCCCATTGATAATGACAAAAGCTTTCAAAACGTCGGAATAAATGTACTGCGATTTTTGTCGCTATCTTTCACAAAGTATAAATACTCCCAGTATAGTATCTGTTGGTGTAATATATATTAGTATAGAGAAATTTGAATCCAGCTCCAAATCGGAGACTACGATTCCGATCAAAAGTCTTGGAGACGACTCTTACTACTTTGACTTGCACACTCTGTGACCAAGTAAGATTCGGTTCTAAATCGGTCTCTTACCTGCTGCGGCTGCTGGTGCAGGTGCTGCTGCGGGTGGTGCCTCGACTTTTTGTGCTCCAGCAGGAACTAAGAATATATAAAAACAAATATGATATCTACCATATGTATAACCAAAAATACCTGACATTTGTAATGTTCACCATTTAGAACTTGATATAGAACATATCCACCAATTATACTTATATATATATGCCTGTAATAGTAGATCATGTTTTTGAATTTCGAAGCACTTTGAGAGAGCTGTACATCTCGATTATCGTCTTAGTAGATCAACTTCTAGCATACTAGCCTATTCCTTCTTGACATATTTATGATGCATAATTTTCGGCATTTTGTTTTGGATGACATTGTAAAATAATCCAATATTTCAGTTAACAAGGGATATAGTAAAAGTGTGCAATATTGCTTGCCTATCGTTATTGAGTCTACAGTCAGTTTTTGGTGTGTAATAGCTTACCGTTTGGTGCATTGCCACTAGCAGCTTGTTCTGTTAGTTCATCTGGAAGTTTTGTTGAATCTAAATAATAAAAACAAAAAGACAATTGTAAATAGGGCATATTATTTCTAGGTAGGATGGATTCTCATTATTCTAGAGCGCTGAAAGCAGGGCCTAACAAAAGGTTTAGCCTTCTGTAATCCTGGAGGAATTTCAGCATTTTCTTCTGAATTATTTTGTTGATGTTTGACCAATAAATCATTAAAAATATCAATTCTCTCCGGAGTTTGCTCTAACCTTTCGAAATCTAGGATTCCAGGATTCCTACTTCTGCCAGACTCTGACTGAAAGTCATTACATCAGTTAAAGTCGATTTGACATATAATGTATATGTTGGGTGCGACGTTCTACGTTGCAAAATGGTATTTGCATGAAATAGTTCGCCTAATATAAATCCCCTTTTGAGAACAGCAAGATCATTTAATGACGTGTAGATTTCTTACTCTTGCGGCAACTGCAGATTTATGTTTTAATTTGAATTTTATATTATTTTTACATTCTATAAAAAAAATCATCCTCACATTTTCTTTACTGTATACATATGAGTTTATAACACATCTACAATATTGAAAACTTATCTCTATATTATTTTGCTCACTATAAATTTCTGTTTTACCTCCTCCCTCTCGTCCTTCTCCAGAGATTTCATCTTCTAATAAATCATCGTCATCTTCCAATGATTTAATTGTATGTACCACGTGTTTTTGTGCGGCTTTACTAATTTCTTTATCTAATTTTTCTGCATTCTCGGTCTTTTTATCTACGAAAAAAAATCATTTAAAATATATGAGCTTTACTGGAGAAAGAATTAAAATTTTAGACTTTCAATAGTAATAATAGCTATACATATTACAGTCAATTCTGCAATGACAGGTAGTTCTATACACCATTCACATGTCTGTAGCGGTCTAGCTACATCCAAGAAGTAACCCTTTATGAATCAACCCTGTATATAAAGACCAACTGTCTAAAGCGGTGTATTTTTTCTATTAAGCTGGCCGGTATACACAGGTTTTCCTTTTATACAGGAGCATTCACATTTATCATATTCAATGAACTTTCATTGTGGGCGTGTGTGCATGTAAGTCTTATTCAATTGTCACATAACTTGAATAAGTATGTGTGTTTAGTTTTATTCAATCCGCCAACTTTTACGCCCTCTAATGGTTGCCGTCATTAAATGTGAATAGTCTACTGCTAAAAATGTAGTTGGCTAATAACTAATATTGATAACGGCACACCGTACTAGCTGTTTATTGTGGATTGGTCATTTTAGGATGGCCGCCTAAACAGGTAATATGCTAATATATAGTTCGATACAAATAATTAAAATCCGATTCTGCTATTGAGGCCACCTTTAGATAGTGGTCACCTACTTACAACAGTCGTTGAAAAAGTATTGCAGAAGTTTATAATCTATAAATACAACCAAAGTATTTCATTGAATAGACCCTGTGTCTAACAACTACCCGCCTGTAACGGTCAATGGAAATATGGTCCAACAATAATCAGTTATTCAGTTATGCATAATTCCCTAAATGGAACTTATTATCTTGATGCAATGATAATTAAGTTAATTATAATTCTGACCTTTATTCTTTTTGTAAGGTGCCGCTGATGCTGACCAGAGAATGGCAACTACGAGCACCAAGCTGAGGCTGACAGTGGTCAACTTCATTCTGTAAATAAGCGATTACGTCGAAATTATACATCCAACGATCCACAATAGTCCTTGGACAACAATTGAATTAATATGACATGACATATTTCGTATGCCATCATATGAATATGGGAGGAACTTTCCAGCTTATTAATTTAACATTGGATTCCTAGTTTAAGGAATTGTTTATTGTGAAAAATGTGTTAGATGTCCGTAATAATTCCAGAAATGGATAAATGAGCCATAAAAGAAATTAAACGTGCTTTTGCGTATCTTTTATTTATTTCCTATGAATATTATGGCGAGTTATCGAAATACATGAATGGAATATGTTACGAGAATGTAAAAGCAGGAAAATGATATCGAATGCATCTTAATACTAAGCTACTGGGTCCACGCCTGTGTTGGTTATGAAGAAGGTAATAACAACACATCGAAACCATCAACAGATGAAGGACTAATAGTTTGGATAAGCTTGATTTCCCATTTCGAATCGGGTACCTTGGCAATTTTGGATTCGCGATAAATTCCCTCAGAGATGATGATAGGCGTTCGATAGCTCCCGAGTCTCTTTGTAAATGCACGCACCGATATATTATCTCATCGTTAAAATCAAATCAAGATGGAAGCCTCCATATAAGTAGGCAATCGAGTTGGTTACTACGATACTATACTCCGAAGTGAAAACCACGCTTTAACCAGAGTGTCTGTATGATTTATATATGTATTTGAATTTAAAGAAACAATATAATTCATTTATACTCTAGTAGTAGTTCAATAGTATAATCTATTGCCGCAACAATGAATATGCAAGTTTTATTTGGATATTTTGCTTCGATTTATAAAACTCTGGCTAATCATAAAAAATTTTATATTAGAAACAATAAATCATGTATAAATAAGAAACATTTATGCAATAATTAGGTAAGTTTATATGGATATTATTAAGTTTGATGGTAAATTATAATACTTGATATGCTATAGAAATGAAATTTAATTTAGATTTTGAGATAATATATTTCTAATTAATTAGAATTATTTGAAATGAAATATTCTTACCTTGGTAAACCAATAAATTATAAATATAATAAACTACAAATCAATGTAGATAATTCAAATTCCGAATATTGTAATGTAGTGCAGTAACAGAATTTTAAAATTACGATAATATTTTTTCTTTACAAGAGCGTCGTGTTGGGTAAATATGGCAAATGACTCGAGGGTCAAAAGTCAATGAGACCACACGGTAATTAGAATAACGAGTCAATCAAATCATGGCTCAAACTAAATCTAACAGGGTTTGATCGTTCGCTGGTGCCATGATTCAAATTCAACCGACCATCAAAGTTCCTCAAACCAGGCCCTTTCTTTCCTGTAACATGCAGAGACAAAACATACTATTAGCTCCACTTTAAAATACACTTGCACAGAACTTCAGCTCACTACAGGAACATTCGTTCCCATGTCACTTAGAAATTACGTCTGAGGCTATTTGTGACTTGATAGCAGTATGAGCAGGTAGTATGTCGTCTTTCCGATATGTAAGGTGGTTTGATAATTATTTTCTGGCCTTCAGGATAACTGTTTTAAGGGAATTTCTATAGTCTCAAGGTGAAAATGGTATCACTGGGTTACTAACATAAAATTATCCTTCACATCCGACATGCAAACCTTTTTAATGAAATATTCATATAATATTAATTTTGACAAATGGTTATTTTCCTAGTTTCTGAACGATTCTACCAGCTATAGAACGGGTTGAACATTTTATTTCCGTACATCTCTATCGGATACCCAATCTCGTTTCCACATAATTCGAATTCACGAAGATGATCGTTAATTTGAAAGGTGTTCAATTTCATGCTTGACCTTTTTATGAAATAAACAATATTCTTATCTCACTATCTGCCTCATTTGTGCAAAACTGCACCCCTTTATCTCGTTTTCATGTCTCATTGTGTATGAAAATGGACTTGTTTATTCATGCTTTGTTATTTCACGGTGTAAACAATCATTTAAACTATTCATAACCATATATTCAGTAGTTATTACTATTTATTACGCCATACTGTTGCCACAAGAATAAATTTAAAGATAAAAGTAAACAGTTTCACATCATCAGAACAATGTAGTTAACTTTTAACCTTTTAAAAACGTTTACGTCAATCAGAGGTCTTGATATGACGGTTATCAGGACTATTCGACTATTGGGGCTGAGATTAATTCAGCATTAACCATTAAACGCTACGTGTTTGCGTGGAGAAATTTGGCACCTATAACATATCTCGTAAACAACCAGCAGATAATTTTCTTAGCGGTAGTGTTTTTAATGAAACGGTAGTTATTTCGAAGTACGGGATGAATAGAAAAATTATTGGCTCGTTTTATAATATCAATAGAATCACTTCAAGGCATAAATTTTTCAAAAAAAATATTTATATATATATATATATAATAAATTAAAATGCATCCAATTTGAAGTTGGATGTGTATTTAAATGCTGTGTAGTGAAAATATAAATGGAGATTATGTGCCGTATAATTCAGAGGAAAATTGATATTTTTATGATTTATATGTCATATGTCAGATGACATATATGTCAAACTTCAACAACAAAATTCACAAAAAAAAATGTTGAAATGTTTTATGATTCCAGAAGGCCCACCAAGGGTCCACCTTTGTCAAAGCCCCAGCAATAATTTCATTCATTCATTCGCAGAGCAGTTACCATTAAGGTACTTTTTACAAGTCGAGATAATAAATTATAATACATAGATCTATAAAGAAATATGTTAAAATCTTTTGTTGTTTTAATGCAGTTCAACTTCACTGTCTTTGAAATAAGGTTGTAGCATTTGGAGGCAGTCTATTGCTCTGATTCACTACACAACTTGCGTGGCTTGAGAAATGGCATCCACTTTTTAACTTTGAGCCCGTAGGTCGCAATGGCTATTTTTATGTCTTTAATATGCGATCATATTCTGTCTGGATATAATATCACATGATCTCACCTGATCAATAGCTTGATAGTAGCACATATATTTCAATCTATTCCATGTGCTGTTTTTTAAACAGACATGATTTCCGATATGATAATGTTTCAAATGTGAATTTATAATGATAACTTCCCATTCCACTGGCATCAACACGACCAAATGGTGAAGTAGGGAATTCGAAAAAAGAAAGAAAGAAAGCAATAACAATTATTTATTGTATAATAGATATAATAATAAATTATTTGTAAAACGTTGTCTTACTGATTGAACATAGGGCTCAATGCAAAATATAGCAGAGCTTAAATAATAATAGATTGAATAGATTGCCTGATGATCGCCTCGGCGTGAAACTTCAAGTAGCAAACATGACTGTCTGATTCTCTGATTATTATTATTATTATAATAATAAAGATAGATTTATCTATCGTCAGATGTGATAGTGCTCAATCCCGATTACACATTGGCAGAGCTGTAATATATAAGGATGGTGACTGAGTCAAAGAAAACACATTCTTCATTTCTGTTACCAAAGTTTGACCTGAAACTTTAGTAACAGAAATCAAGAATGTGTTTTCTTTGACTTAGTCATCATCCTTTTGTAGTATAGTAGATATAATGAAACCACTAGAATAAACTCATTTGTTTACAATTTGATCACATTTGTGAAGGCTATCTAAACTAAAAAGTTAGTAAAGAGAACAACGTCAGATAAATATAAACACAAAAGTAAATCCAGCATCGTACGTTGGATAATCGCTGCTTTTGAGCGAATGGAAAAAGGAAATTCAGCTTTTCCGAATAAATCATTCTTTCCTGATTATTAATAAGTACTGATAAGGTAGTACGTCTATGAATTTCTTGAAAAATAGGCCATTCAATATTAGATTATATCTGTAAACAATTTGCGACACATTAACTGTTTACGAATAGCTTACAGAATATGAACACTCGCATGACGTCATTTTATACAAAATGAAGATCAGACTTTGATTCGGCTATTTTGAAGTTTTAAATTGTGCATTTAATTATTTTACATTACTTTGAATACGATGAACAGTTCATGAACTGTTCATGATTTTGAAAAAACAAGCCACTGTTTTCATTAAATGTTTCATCAACTGAACATGGAAATAACATGCAAATCATATTAGAGAGTGAGCAATACAGTGAAGTAGAATTATTTTAAATGAAGTAAAAATTGGTTAAGTTTTAACATATTAAATACTTAACTAATTATATGCTTATATACCTCATCATTATTTATACCTAACAATTCCTCTGCGAAAACAATTCAGGAGTTCATGAACAGTTCATAAATGTTGAATGGTCCCAATTTTCATGAACAGTCCAGAACTCCTAATTTGGTTTTGCATGGGCATGGACATGGAAAAGTTAACAGAATTTTACAAATTGTGAATGGAAGAATTAAAAAGGGTTGGAAACTCCCCTGCAAAAACAGTTCATGAGTTCATGAACGTGAAATTTCCCAAAAGTTCATGAACTGTTCATGAACTTTTGGGCAATTTCACGTTCATGAACCAGTTCATGAACCGGTTCATGAAGTGTTCAAGAACTCTTTGTGACTGTTCATGAGCTGTTCATGAAATGTTCATGAACCAACAAAAAATGTTCATGGACTGTTCATGAAGTTCATGAACTGTTCATGAATTCATGGATTTTTTTCACAGGGGAGTTACTATATTGATTATTGAAAAAATATTGATGGCTAATGTGTCTATGACTTTTGACAAACACACGCAAGAAGTAAGGCAAATAGGTAGCAGGAACATTGAATGCTAGTAACTAATTTGAATTAATTGTAATTTTTTAATGTAATTGCAACCTGTTATAGCGGCCACCGCTGTATAGCAGCCACCTGTCTATAATGGTCACTTTTGCAATATCAAAAATAATTGTTTCTATTGAAATAGCCCTGTATATAAAAGCCACCTGCATATAGTGGTCAATTTATCTACCTCTCATAGCTGGTTGTTATATACAGGTTGAAAGAAAATTACAAATGACTACATATGTACATATTTTAAACCAAAAATTAATAGATATTGAATCTAATTAAAAAAATTGAATTGAACTCAAGTAAATAGAATTTCATGCAATCTGAAACGGTCTTATGTGATCATTGCAAGAAAGAAATAATGAATTGTAACCAAAACTGATTCCATGGTCTGTGTAAAATACTTACTGGACCAAAAAAGTTGAGAAGGGTCTTCTTCATTGACTTGATTAATTTGTCTTGATCATTTACTACATAGAATGTAACCAGGTGCCAAACAAGTCTAACCGAAATAAATCAAAAAGAAAGGGATTATTTCTGTTGATACGCAGTTCAGTTAACAATGTGAAATTCTGTAATTCACAGAAATTATTGCATCTTACCTGGCCAGCGTTGCAACATTTTGTCCACAAAATTCAATTAGCAGCAATATCAAAATCCCAGTCAGGTGCAACATAGCATGGATTAAAATGCAGAAAATATGTGAAAAATATTAACATCCATATTCAAAGTCTGACCGTTTGACACATGATTTTTCCCTGCCAAGGGACTCATCAGAGACCTTTTCGTAGTTTGTCAGGCAATGCAGTCTCGTTAACATATTACATAGATGGTGAATAGTCAAGGTCTAATGAAAAATAGACCGGATCTACCCATCTTCTTCCATTAATGTAGACAAATAGAATAACAGTATTTATAATTTTATTAATTTGATATCAGAATGACATCACACCAAGTAACAACACTAAGCCAACTTTCTATCTTATATTTTAAATTGATCCAGTAAAGCATTCATATCAATCCATACATAAACCTATTAATCCCTAAAGAACTGTTCATAAAAAGGTTCATGAAATTTAAAAACAGGACTCGATGAACATTTTATTAACTGTTTATGAATTATAAAAAAGTGTTTATTAAGCTGTATATGAATGTTTATGAAAATTCCACAGACTGTTCATGTTAGTTGTGGAATCATTTCATGGATATTAAATGCCCAATATTTCCTGAGCTGTTCATGAAAATTTTTAAGAAAAAAACACAGGTCATTTAATGTTTATGAATGTTAGAACAGGGGGTAATGTGATGTTGAAAAAATAAATAAAAACAATAGAACAATATAGTAGGCTACCATGCAGCAATAAAATGCATTTGTCTCATGAAGCTTCGGTAAGCTGATGGAATAATACCCCTGCAAAAAACAGTTCAGGAGTTCATGAACTACTTCATGAATGTTAAAATGGCCATCTGATTTTCATGAAATGTCATGAACTGTGCTTCACAGGGATAGGGATCACATTTAACCAACACTAAATAATTAATTGTCTGTTCCAATATTAGCATACCATTTCCCACCAAGTTCAAGAGTCACAGGCGTGAGATTTTGAGCAGCCTCTTTCATTACAATACGACCAACAGTTGTACTACCAGTGTAAAAAATATGATTCCATTTCTCTTGCAGCAAGGCTTGTGATTCGGGTATGCCATCGTTGACAACTTTGAAACATGTCTAAAAGGAATGAAGTATGACATGATATATACTTATAAATGCAAATGTCTTTGAGTATGTGTTTTTGGTGGTTTTTGAGAATCTTTCAGCCATTCCAAAACCAAATGAATCAAATAACATATCAACTGAATAGATAATGCAAATAGTTGTACCTAACAGGCTTTGTTTTTCACATTTGCATCAATTGTATCAAGAGAAAATGTAATTCCAAGCAATGATTTTGTTTTGCGTTTTGATACCGCCGTGCTGCGACATGCTTTGTTGCGTTGTGTTTCTATTGTTTGTCATTAAAATGTGTCCTCCAAATTCATTTAGAAAATTTTCCACATTAAATATTTGTTCGTCTTGACAAGCAGATAACGTCAAACTCAAGGGTAGCTAGTATGCCATAAACATTTAAGTAAACCATGAAGGAGAAATATTGTGAATCACAAGGAAGCCAGAGGGGGATTCAGAAACTTATGAGATGATCAGAGGCATGGCCATGAATGTCTATGTCTACCCCTGCAAAACAATAATTGAGTTCATGAACTGTTCACGAACCTCATTGAACATGAACACAGAGCAGTTCATGAATGTTAATATATCTATATATTTAATATTTTAATATGTTTCAAATTAAAAAAAATTAAAAATATTGGCAGGTGAACAGTGCTCAATACTTGTAAATCGCAGAGCGGTAAATAATAATAGATTAAAGAAAGACACACCATTTTTGGTGGTGTTACTTGAAGTTTCACATTGCTAAACGATCTACAGTCTACAGAATACAATTACAAACATACACACATATTTCATAAAATAACATTGAGTTACAAATCATCAGCCTATTATGAATTAATATGAACACAAATGAACAAATTTAGTTTGTACGTTGAACATAATAGGGTCTTTTTTCCCTCTTCCTAATTCAATGTGTTGGATGTTGGGAATGTTGGGTATGTTGCGTGGATGTTAAATTATTGAACTTTGCCTTACACTTACCACCATTAACAAGTTCACCTTTCATAAATATAAACTCTATAATGAGACATTCAAATTTTGGCTATAAAAGATAAAAAAAACTATAAGATAATTTGATAGATTTTGTTGCAAATGCAAAAATGGAGCTGTAAAACTCCGTTGGGTAAATACAAGATAATTTATAATCATTTCGTTCAGTAGAAAATCATTTTGTGCTGTGGTAAAATCATTCTGTGCTGTGGTAAAATAATTGCGAGCAGTCGTAAAACCGATATCATATCAAATACTAGGCAACATTTCCTTTGCACGATTTGATAGTATACCATTATGATCAATGTGATAGATATAGGCTAGGCCTATTGCCTTGAAAATTGAAATTAATAAAGAAAAGTTTTCAATTTTTAATTTAAAATTGGTATAATATGTGACAGAATACAAACGGTAATACCATAAAACGATATAGCTGTCATCAATATAATTAATTTAGGGGTCGCGTATCGAATGTTTAATAAATCAGATTATTAATAAATTAATTAATCAAGTCTTGAGTATTAAAGTCCCCGTCAATTACGACATGACAGCGACACTGCAAAATTTAGCTAAGCGAGAATTTTTTTCATAACATCGAGACGCTAAAAACGAAAATTCAAAAAGTGATAAATTATGACGTATTTCCTGAAAAAGCTCTGACTCTCGTTTTGCTATATATTCTAGAGATCTATCTGCTTTAATGACCGTTTTCTAGCTTTGTTGCTTTAATGGACTTTTCTAGAGATAGACCAGCACTCCTGCCAGATAGGAAAGAATGCACTGTGCGCCGCTGTATGAACCTTCCTGAACCATCTAGCACATTCTAGAAAAATAGGAGAACCTACATGACTCTCCGCATGACTCACAATGACCATGCATGATCTAGCAGCTTCTAGCATTTATCTAAACTCTATAAATACAGTAAATGAAAACTATGAAAACTATGAGAACTGAATGAAAAGTCTACTATCAACATGTCAACTTGGAATTAATATTATTTTATTCATTAAAGAAGAAATATACAAATCAATTCAACTACGTTGTTATTATTATTTCTTCAACATAATTGATGATTCTACAGTTCTCATCACGGCCAATGTCGTATTTTTCCTTGGAAAATGTGTGGCTGAAAGCTAGCTTTTGGTGTAATTTTGCGCGGGTGGATCACATACGTAGGCAAATTTTAGATATAATATCTAAATAATCATGGAAATTATGTCATTTTCTTATGAAATACGGATAGAATTATGAAATGTGCGGCTAAATTTCAACCTGATGATGATAATATACTTTACCGTGTAATAATTTGGAATCCCCTGAGAATACATATCTAGATTTGAATTACAGTCATACAAGCTTGAATAAATTTTTTGTGTTCTTAAAATTGAAGTATGATACTACAATTATTGGTAAATAAATCATGAGACGAACTATAGGCATGATTCGTGAAGACCCAGCAGCAAATTGGTAAATATTGTCTTGATGCTTGAAGGTTGAAGGCGCGCTCCATTATGCCCTGTATTGTGGTAACAGCTTGAAACGCTGTAGCTCCTAGCCAGAACAAGACCAAGATGGAAATTTATAGCAGGGTTTGCGGTCGGACTAATTTTTAGTCAAAACGTGTTTTGGTTGTCGTGTTTCATCATCAACAAGATGTACGGTAATCAGAAAATTAAATATATTGATAAGGAAAATGACCTTGTACGACAACAGTATAAACGATTCAAGAAAAAGAAACCGCCACCTGATTATTCTGACGTGATCGACGTTTCAACGAAAGAAACAACCAAATTACATTCTGACAGAGTTAAGAAAACTGAAAATATTTCATGCTGCGGATTTGAAAACATTGTTGGCCTGAAATGTTCTCTGTTATGGGATATTTATGATGTAAAAGAATGTCCTGGTCTTTATCTTATTTCGAATCCATTTACGGAATCAGGCTTGCAATATTGGACTTATCAGTCTTTAACAAGGTTCACTGAAAGTCCTTATCCTAGTAATATTGACATACATGTCGAAAGAAGTGAGGATAAGTCGATATGGGAGTCAACAAAAATGTAAGTTTAAGTCTTGTTCATCGTACTCAGCATTTGTAAGCCTGGACTGGATTTGCCTAGCGCTCAAACGGGAACGTCTGATTTACGGAAAACGGAAAGTAATTTACGGAAAAATATAAAACGAGGTCCATTGTATTCTGCTTTCCTGTAAACGAGTGTACGGCATGGAAAAATATCGCCGTGAGCGGTGAATTTAGATGCAGTGAATAAGGAGGTTTAGATATTTTGACGAGACGAGATCTTTCACGAGTTAAGTCATTACGCATGCGTATTAGTATCAAAACAAGGGGGATGCCGCGAAATTCGTGATTTGTTGTTGATCGTGATTTACGAGATTCTGAAAAAAATTTGTTTGGTTTTAACTAGTTTATAGTCGGGCACAAAAATTTGCTTTTAATTTTATTATGTCGACCAGCAATAAGAAAAGGACACCATGTTTTGCAACAGTTTCGATTTATTCGAAAATCATCTTCAGGCAGTCAGAGAGAGAATGTTATTCAAACGAGTTTGTTTACAACGTTTTGCAGTGACTAGCCTGTTTTTCTTCTCCAAATCCACACTCATAATATTATCAACTATTGTAATATTTTTCTAAACTCTGATCTTACTTATTTGATAAGGTACCACAATTAAATGTTTTTTCATGTTTTTGCGGTGTCTTTTTTCTTAAAATCGATGCTCAGATAAAAAATTTTGTTTAATCTGTTTGACGAGTTTTCTAAACGTTCCACCAAATGTAGGCCTATCACGAATACGACTCAGCTCCAGGCTACACAAAATAGAACTCGTGAAAGATCTCGTCTCGTAAAAAAATCTAAACCTCACTAATATAACATTTTGCAATGTTGTCTTGGATTGTGATTATTGTTGTCTATTTTGTCTTAGCATCTGTTACTTTTTATTCGTGAAATTAATCATTGATAGAAAAGAATACAAAATTGTAAATGTTTTTAATTGAATAGCCTACGAATTACAATCTGAACAGTGTTTGCAATTAGCTGAACTTAGTTTGACAAACTAAACATTGGAGTTTACCATCACAATCAGAGTTTTAACGAAAGCTTTTGAGTCGATGTTATTTTTATGGAAGAATTATTGCAGCTACCATTTGTATCCGTTTGCGAAGGATACCGTCTTTATCTTGCCATTGCTTTGCTTAGCCCAATTGTTAAGAGATCAGTAATGACAAAATTTGGAACTAAACTTTGAGTTTTGTTTTGGTTAATTCCACCATCGAAATCGACAATAATGTAATAAATTACAAAGCAATGTTTTAGGTAGGTGAAGACCCATATCAAAAAACTAACGAAGATGACACAGACACAACTATAAAATACAGCAAATCAATCAATCAAACTATTCCATTAATCGATGCTAACAACTACGTAACAGACTGGAGGAGTAAATTAAACAGAATATCAATAATATCCAGATGTCTTCATGTTGAATCTCCAAACTCAAAAACATCATCGCAAAATAGTTGTTGCTATATTCACTACACCTAAATCCATCGCTCAAAACTATGTATTTCCACGCGGTACACTCGTTTACAAGAAGGCAGAATACAATGGACCTCGTTTTATATTTTTCCGTAAATTTCTTTCCGTTTTCCGTAAATCAGACGTGCCCCGCTCAAACTGGCGAACAATAATGAAGACAAAAGATTTGAATTAGACCTATTCGTTTGACTATAAATAAATCGTATGACGTAATTAACCAGAAAATAATCAAATAAACCATCCCTATATAATTCTCCATCCTGTTTTAGGCATATGTACCTTTTATTGTTGTAAGCACAGTCGTAAATTCTGGGGTTGTGACACCCTCCTCCCAATAATAATTTTTGACTCATAACTATCTTGTGTTTCGAGCAATTTTGAGACGAAAAGTTGCAAAATTGTGCATTTTTGAAGGTATCTGTTACGGACGGTGTCTGTTGCCTGCATGCTGCGTGCTTTATCAGGAAATATTTTATCACCTTTTTGACTACGACCTCCGCTTATGATTTTTAGCATCTCAATGTTATGAAGACGTTCTAGCTTTGTTAAATTTTGTAGTTGCTGTCATGTCGTAATTGACGAGGACTTTAGTCCATACTTGATTTATTTATTAATAATCTGATTTATTGAACATGATATGATTATTTGAGCGCTAAATTTATGATATTAATGACAGCTATAACGTTTTATGATATTGCCGTATAATATAACAATACAGTATTACTGGTTACATACGATTACTGGCACTGCTTATATAACTATATTTTGATGACATAAGAATATTCTAGTTCAAAATGTTTCTAGGGATATTAGTTTACAAACTTACGTAGAAAACAGGAAGCAAATGTTCCAGTGCGATCTAGCATGTCATCCTGCATGTCATTTGTCTGCGCACATACTGTATGTAGATCTAATTATATATGTTATGTGGTAAAATTATAAGTATAAATATAGAATGAGAGTCAAAAATGAAACATGCTAGAATTACACTACTTCAAGCTTCACACCATAAGGTGAATATCAGACGATTTAATTCAACTAGACCTGATGATTGCCTGATGATCACCTTATGGTGTGAAGCTTAAAGTAGCATAATTCTAGCATGTCATTTTTGACTCTCATTCTATAAATGCTATGATTGTTTTCATTGAGCACTATACCAAGAACTTGTGTTGAAAATTTCCACTATTATTATTATTATTATATTGTTACAAAATAAAAATACATTATTAAAAAGTAAGTTTTTTTATCATCTGAATTTACTGAAATAAAATCCGATAATTTATAATTGCTCAGTTTCAAGTGCTACGAATGTAAATTATATAAAGCATTTTTTATGAACTTTTTATAGGGAAAAAGAACAGTCGGTCAAAGACACAGAAACATCTGTGGGTCGTTTACGTTGGACTCATCTTGGCTATCATTTTGATTACAACACAGTTGATTATAAAAGAGAACAATATTACGGTTTTCCATCTGATCTTGAAGCTTTAATGAAATGTATTACTTCTTGTCTTGGTTTTTCATCATACAACCCTGAAACGGCAATAGTAAACTTTTATCCTGTTGGTAGTAGTATGGGTGGCCATACAGATCATTATGAAGAAGAACTAGACCAGCCCTTGATTTCTATTAGTCTTGGTCAGCCAGCAATATTTCTTATTGGATCTGATTCAAGAACAACAAAACCAGAGGGTAAGTCAAACTTCCATTCATTTACTGTGATTAATCCCCTGCAAAAAAGTTTGCGAGGGTTCATAAACAGTTCATGAAAATTGGGGCCATTTAACATGCATGAACTGTTCATGAACTCCTGAACTTTTCTTCGCAGGGGATTACATTTATAAGCTAGTTTGCTAGTTTGCTATGAATCCTGGATGTAATGAAATGCTACTGAAAACATACTGGACTGGTATTGGGTACTGAATTTCACCATACATATTAATCTAGCTTATTTTTCATTTCACTGGAAACCACTAAACGGCAGTGAAGGCACTCTGAAATTTAAAGTTACTGAATTGTGCCGATTTAGTACCTTACGCATGTAGGTTTTCGTTATATTTTCAATAGGTTTTTAGATTTTCAAAATCCGTAGTGTGATATTTATCGGTGATTGGTCATTTCGATTGTCAGGAAGGGTTTTCAACACTTACGATTATTGAATTTTACTATTTCAATTTATTAAACTTCTTATTGAGATAATTATTAAGCAATTATTGAATTATGCTGCGCGTAGTATTCAGAATTATTCAGACCGAGTTCGAAGTTATCTGTCAAAGCTGTACAGGTATTAAAGTGCACTTTTTTCTGGAATCAAGTGGCCCATGCAAAATAAATAGGAATGGTGAAAATAAATTAAATGTATTTTTATAAGCTGAGTTATTTAATGTTGAAAGTAGGCCTACCATATTTCAGAAATAGTGCTCCTGCTCCTTCGAATGTCGGAACTCATGTTGAAATGACAAGAGAGCCCATTATGGAAAAATAACAAAGTCTGGACTTCAAAAAATCGCATTCAACACCTTGTTCCATGATATGCGCTAATCCAGTGTTTTAAGACGTTTTTGACCGAAAAACTCCCTCAAAGTCCAATAAAGCCTTTCTAAACTCTACAATTCACGTTCAAATCAGTCATATATGGCCAACAAGGTGTTCCAAAGATATGGACATATCTGTTCTGGGAAGTGGACAATTTCTTTTTCGCGAGAAAAAAGTTACGATTTTTTGAAATCTAGACTTTGGTATTTTTCCATAGTGGGCTCTCTTGCACAAATTATAACGACCAGATACGGCACTGAAAGTCGAATTCATTGTATTTTCGAATTCAATTGTTCTCGGACGCCATTATGTATGTGGCCCCTCGATGACCTAGCTGCAGTTACGCGCTAAAATCGCAATGGAAAAACACGATACATTTGCACATATTTTAAAGGCACATTACATGTTTCTTTTGCGCCCAATTTTCATGCTAAAGGAAAATAGCAGGAAAGTATATCTTCTATTTTGAGATGATGGTTTGAAAATGGTATATTGTGTCTGGAAGATAATATTTTATTGACTTATGAAAGTTGAACAAAATCATTGATTTTACTGAAGAGAAAAATTGAATATAAATTATGAATACAAGCATTTTCTGGTAAATAAAACTCACAGTTAAATTGCAAATAATATTTCATAATATGATTTCATTAATTTATCGAATGTATGTGGCTCTTTACACGAATTTTCCGAGTTTGAAATGCCGTAGTTTGGGAGTGCGTGTGATCGTATTCCATCGAAGATAATGGTAAAAACGTAAGCAATAATTTCCATAAAAATCCACTCCAAATAGCCTATTCTTTGACTGTGATTGCGTTATTCCATATCACCAAGCATCAGTGCATATTATTTTCCAATTTGCAATGGAATTTATGTGATAATCTTAAACTATAAATATTGACGTCCTTTCTTCATTTCAACCGTAGACTTTTTAGGTTTTTGAATTTATGGCATTTAAAATAAATTTGCTAATATCAAAAGTATAATTTTGAATTTTACATATAGCGTATCATCCATCCACTTGCATTGAGTAGCTTGAGAAAGGCTGAATTCAGCTTCAAAAGTGAATTATTTCAAGCATCATTTTGTCGATAAATCCCTAAAATCGTAATGGACAACGATGAAATGCGTCAAAATATGGGCAACAAACATAATGGCCGTTATTTGACCAATCACAATTTCGAACGTTCAGTGCCGTATCTGGTCGTTATAATCTGTGCTCTCTTGTCCTTTCGACATGAGTTCCGACTTTCGAAGGAGCACTATTTCTGAAATATTGTACTTTTAACATTAAATAACTCAGCTTATATGAGTCAGCTTATAAGAGCATTTGTTAGTATTATACTGTGCTGTTGTATTGTATCCGTAATTGCTGTCTTTATAGAATTTTGCTTCCGTCGTAATGTGTGTAGTTTTAGCATGTTGAAAAACCCAAAGAACAATAGATTAATTATTATACAAATTATAATTTTTCCTATATATAGGCCTAACATGTCAAGCTGTTTAACAATCTCTTTCTCAATTGCTTGAAAATGATATAAAATTATATCGAAACTGTCGCAAATACCTGTGTTTTTGATTTATCGCTGATATACATGATGAAATATAATCAAAGTATTACCTATTCTATCATTATAAGAGTCCAAATCGAAAAATTATTGTCGCCCTTCCTATTTATTATGCATGAGGTACTTGATTCCGGAAACTCATTTTTTGGTGTCATGTGCACTTCAAAGAATGAGATATTGATTTCCATTGGATCAAAAGAAATGTGCTGATCGAATCAATATTTCAAGGTATGAAACGTTTCAACTCAAAGTATTGTGTTTTCTTCGAATACGTAGAATTATCTTGGGGCTCTTAACCAATGAAAAATTCAGATAGATTTTGCAATTATAGTAGTTGCTATTATGTTTCAGCTATGTGGTTACGCAATGGTGATGTTGTAGTAATGTCAGGTAAATCACGATTAGCATATCATGCAGTACCAGCTATTTTGAATTTGGATAAACGGGATTTGTTCCCACAAGTACCAATCAACTGCTATGGATATAACGACAAAAGAACACAGTGCTGTAATAACAAAGAACAATTACAGGAATATGAAAATGCTGAAAAATGCTTCTCTGAGAACTATAAAATATTAGAAAAAGTCAAACAAGATAAAAATGAATGTAATTTGATTTCAAACTATATGTCAGATACTAGAATTAATATCAATGTTAGACAGGTTCATAAACATTGCAGAGAATGAAAAATATTTAACAATATTTGTGTGTTTCTTATACATTCCATGGTTTACCATCAGCAGCATCAGGGTAAACAATTGAGTAGAACATGATCTTTATTCAGGGGACAATAAGACTAAGGGTCAATCCCTCTTAAAAACGAGGATTACTGTAGAAGAATAATCAAATACTTAGGTAAGGGTCAAATATTTTAGCTGTGAAGGTAAGATAGAATAACATTGTTTATTATTTATTATTTTATTTGCGATTTTGTGATATCGTTTCAACTTCGATTTACTGAGACATGAAGTGATTATATAAGTTGATTGGACCCAGGGTCCGACAAAAGGTTCAGCCTTCTGGAATCGTAGAGGCATTTCAACATTTTCTTCTGAATTTTTTTGTTGATGTTTGACCAATAAATCATTAAAAACATGAATTTTCTTCTGAATTTTGTCTAGCCTTCCGGGATCTGGGATCCCAGGATCCACACTTTTTGTTATTGAGATAATTGCTTTGCTTTCCAAAGCCTAACGTTGACTTCAGAGGACTGTAACTGTATTTGACTGTCCGCTTGAGACCGCAAGAACAACAAGACAAGAAGTAGGCCAAGAGAAAACTACAGCGTATAATTTTAATAACAATCTATTACGACCGTACTATGTGGCCCCAAGACGAACAGTGGATGGGAAGTGTAGCACAAGATTAGTTAAAACACAGCAATGATTACAAGTTGACCAATCACAATACAAACACTCAATATAACACTAAATTAGGGCAACAGACAAATAACCATTAGTGAATTGACAACATGACAGGAACTATGACAGTGAATGTGAAACAGTTTGACATGTGCTGTATGACTGTATGACAATATTAATGTTACTATGGTGATGACAAAGACAATGTGAATTAACAAGTTACCATGACAACAAATATGGTAAATTAGTTTCTACACTCCCCACCATGAAATATCTTGGTCTTTCATATTAAACGTATTTAAACTAATTTACAAACTGAAAAGTAACAATTATTTTATCAATGTAGCGTACTATAAAAAATTATTTCTTAGAAATTAATTATTAATTTAACCAACAGGGTTACATATTGCGACAAGCTACTGTCTTTATTTACAGGGTTGTCCCTCCAAGAGACATATCTTCGTCAGCGGACGCACTAGCTGACCAGTTGCAGTTTTGATTTTAACTTGGCGTACCAAACCATCTTTCCCATCAGGCGCATCTATCACAACTCCCATTGGGTATTGGGAACGAACCAAATTATCATCCATGACTAGAACCAAGTCTCCAACTTGGATATTTGGTTTGGAGGTTTTCCATTTCTGTCTTGCTTGGAGAAGGGTGACATATTCTTGACTCCATTTTGTCCAGAACGAGTCAGCGAGGGCTTGCGATTTTCTCCAGCGTTTTCTTAGAATCATATCTGAATCGTCAAACGTACCAGGGGGTTGAGACACACCATTCCGTAACAACAGCAGATGATTTGGCGTCAAAGGGTCCAGGTCCAAAGGATCATTTGATAGAACAGTCAAAGGGCGGCAATTTAGAACAGCTTCTACTTCTGTGAGCAATGTTTGAAGCGTCTCCAGGTCATATGATCGGTTACCAAGGACAGTTTTCAGGCAATGTTTGACAGATCGAATCAATCTTTCCCACGCACCACCATGATGAGGAGCACCGGCAGGATTGAATTTCCATGTGATTCCTGAAGATAGAAGAAACTGCGAAACACGGTTTTGATCCCAATTGGAGATCGCCACCTTAAGTTCGGTCTCAGCCCCTACAAAATTGGTCCCATTATCAGATATAATCTTACTAGGTTTTCCTCTCCTAGCTAAAAATCTTCTCAGTACACAAATAAATCTATCTGTGTCTAGGGAGGAGGAGGTTTCTAAATGGACAGCTCGAATTGACATGCAGGTAAAAATACACCCCCAATACTTAACAGTAGATCTTAAAACTTTTACATAAAAGGGCCCAAAGTAGTCTACCCCCGTTACGTCAAAGGGGAATGTCTGTATTAGTCTGTCATGAGGTAAAGGTGCCATGAATTGTTCCATTCGACGTCCATGTAGTTTCTGGCAAGGGATACATGCATGAGCTCTTTGTTTTACTTTAGAAGTTAGTGAAGGTATCCAGAAATGTTGCCTGATAAAATTCACAATACACATAACACCGGTATGCTTCAAAGATAAATGTGCATCCTCAACAATTGAATTTACCAAAAAAGATTGTTTCGGAATAAGAATAGGATGTTTAACATCATAAGGAAGATTCGAATTTTCCAATCTTCCTCCAACACGAATAATTCCTCGGTCGTCAAGAAAAGGATTTAATAAAAGAATTTTACTATTTACCGGTATTTTTGATTTATTTTTAAGTGCACTGATTTCTTTCGGATAGGCCTTTAACTGTTCACATTTCACAACAACACTCTTACTTTCTAACAATAAGTTATCAGTTAAAACATCAACATTTGAAACAACAACATTTTTAACATTTGAAACAACAACATTTTTAACATTTGAAACAACAACATTTTTAACATTTCGATTTCTTAAATTGTAACTATTATTTGACAAATTGTTTGTTTTCACAGAATTTTTGCAATTGGAGATGAACATCAAAACTCTTGCAACAATGCATATTAATTTGAAAAACGAGCGTGTTTTGCAAATCAAAGACGCAATAGGGTTATCAGAATCAATGGAAACAATATTTGTAACAGCATTTGACAATTGCTCAATTTCAGCCTTATCAATAGTTTTACTTGGTAAAGAAGGCCATAAAGATTCATCCAATTTCAAAAAATCAGGACCTTCAGTCCACATAGACTCCTTAAATGCCAAGGGCATGATTCCCCTTGAAGCAATGTCAGCTGGATTCAATTTTCCAGGACAGTGGTGCCATTGATCAGGGAAAGTGCTAGATGAAATTTCACTTATTCTATTTGCTACATAAACAGGAAAGCGCCTGCTAGAATTTCTAATGTAGGCAAGAGTTGTCATGGAGTCACTCCAGAAATGAAACTTATCTACTTTCATGCGCAATTCAGGTTTGATTTGATTGATTGTCCTTACCGCTAATGTAGCTGCATGTAGTTCCAGACGTGGGATGGTTACTGACTTGATCGGAGCACAGCGTGAGCGAGCAAAAAGAAACCTGCAAAATACTCCAGAATCAACATTAATTTTTCCCTCCCCCCTTTCTAATTTACGATCAACTCTTACATAACTAACAACACCTATCCCGTCTTGACTTGCGTCACAGAAGGTGTGAATACTAACAGAGCTATGTGAAGATAATACATCAGGGCCTTTCAAACATCTTGGGTAAGACACTTTAGATAAGGATGCTAAGCCATCCAACCATTCTTTCCACTCTGACGCTTGGTCAGGTGGTAGTGGTTCGTCCCAGTCGATCTTCAATGCCCACAGGGAACGCATAATTAATTTGGGAACTAAGTATATTGGTGAAAGAAATCCATCAGGGGAAAACATAGAACTAATTAAGGAAAGGATTCCTCGTTTCGTGTCAGTAACTTCTAGCTTTGATGGTAATTCAAATTGAAGGATATCTTGTTTAATGTCCCAGACAACACCTAAAGTTCTTTGAGAAGCATCTTCCCCTAAATCTAATTTGACCTGGGTGGCAGATTTATCAACATCAGGAATATGTTTTAAAACAGATGGTGCATTTGTTATCCATTTGGTCAAAACAAAACCAAAATTTTGCAATAAAACATACAATTTAGACACAACCTCGTTCATTATTAGTAAATCATCAGATGAGTAAAGGAAATCATCGACATAAAAGTTGTCCCTTATGGCTGCTTTAATGTTTGGATCCTCAACAAAGTTGGCAATACTGCGCAAAGCTTCATTTGCAACAGTTGGGGAACTAATTGCCCCAAAAACATGAACAAGCATTTTAAATACTGCAGGTTTTGAAAAATCATTATCTAAAAACCAAAGAAAACGAAAGGCGTCTGTGTGTTCTGGCGTTACTTTTATACAATGAAACATGCCTTTGATATCACTGAGGACACAGAATCGATTTTCTCTGAAGCGCAACAGACATCCTACAAGTGAATTTAACAAATCAGGACCAGACAAAAGATGGTCATTTAATGATTGTTGTCGAAATTTACATGCAGCGTCAAAAACTATTCTCAGCTTATCTGGTTTACGTGGATGAAAAACAGCAAAATGGGGTAAATAATGTGTATAACGAGAACTTAAAGACGGATCTTGAACTAGAGCTGCACAACCATCATTGATATATCCTTGCATCACCTTACAGTAATCTTCCTTGAACTTAGGATCAAATTCAAATTTTCTAACTAATGAAGACAAACGTTTCTTGGCAACTATTTCGTTATTTTGTAACCCTGTAAAATCTTTTTTCCATAAAAGATCGGCTTGAAAATGCCCTTCTACAACTTTTAACGAGCTCTTCAAATTTTGTATAGCAAAAAGATCATCTTGGGAGTATGGCTTATCCAAACCAAAATATTCCTCTGACAGATCACCCGCGTTCCAAAAGGATTGTAGGGTTGGAGTTTCTAAATTATTGGCAATCACATTAATTCCACCAGAAGAACTTAAATTTTTGCAACTACTTTCCCCTCCTAAAAGAGAACACCCTAAAGGCGTTTTTATGACAATTGGCTCCTTAGTAGAGCTTCCATTTATGGTTTCTGTTGGAAGGATGAGATCACTGTGATCGGCTCCAATCAGCATATCTAGGCGTCCCTGAGCAAAATTAGAAACATGCTCTGCGATATGGGGAAGGGATTTTATAGAAGGAGGAATGTTGGAAATATAAGGTAAAAATAATCCTTTCACGGATGCAACATTGGTCAATCGAAAACAATTTTTGGTCAAAGATTTTACTGGGACTGTAACCCGTTCACACTGTTGAACAGTTTTGGTATTGGACACAGTATTGAAATTCAACGTGTCAACATGTCCTTCAATTCCTAATTTTTGGCATATAGATGCATTTATTAATGTAAATTGACTTCCTGTGTCAAGCAATGCATTTACTTGAGTGGATCCATTTGGTCCGATTACATCTAAAACAACAACAGGTAATAGTACTTTTGCACTGTCTGCTAACGAAGTATGAATAGTATTAGTGACTGCTGCAGGTGCAGTCTGAACAAAGGTTGGAGCATTTTTGTGTAAAAACGTATGATGCCTTCTATTGCAGATGGAACATATTGTTCGTGAAAAACATCGCTGGCTAAAATGACCAGGGGAAAAGCAGCGAAAACATAGCTGATTATCTTTTAAAGTTTTGATTATTTCATCTTGCGATAAACCAGTATTTGGGCAGTTTCGAGATTTATGATTTTGATCACAAAATACACAAAAAGGGTTATTACTACTTGAAGAATTTTGATTGGTGGTAACATTTATTGAAGAAATATTTTTGGAAGGATGTACCGTTGCTTTGTGACTTAAACGTGACCATACTGGATCATTGACAAAATCTGTCTCCTTTTCCATGAATAAAACCAAATCATGAAAAGTGGCCAAAGTTTTTTGTGAATTGTTCAGTTTTCGCCAACGATACTGAGCATGTTCAGGCAGACGATCTATAATTTTCAAAAGCGTGGATGTAGAATTTACATCATTATTATATTTCAATCTATCGAAGGTGGAAGAAGCAGCTAATAATTGATGATAAAGCCGTTCTACTTCTAGCGGAAATTTATACGACACTGGCTCATCAATACAAAGTAAATCTAAATGTGCTCTAGCAATTTTGTGTGAGTTTCCATACAATTTGTCTAATGTTGATAAATCTGTTGCATACCCTTCATCATCACGAGGCAATGAGTTTACGGATGACAAGGCATTTTGTGATAAATGTGATACTAAATGATGGAATTTTGTTGCAGAACTTAACGTATGCCTACTATCAACCTGTGCTTTAAAGGAAGAAATAAAATCTTGATATTGAATGGCTATACCAGAAAACGTGGGAAGCTTGATTTGCATTGCAGATAACGCATCTGCAATTGATGCTAAAATTGACTCGCTTGTATTAGTTGTTAACACATTTGTTTGATCTAAAGGAGCGCCGCCTTTGTTGACATGGTGTCGCTTAATTTTTCTACTTGACGGTGTTTGTTTGCTTACTGAAGGCAAATTGCTAGGATTTCTAGGAACTGCAGATTTATTTCGCATCTCGTCGGAATCAGAATATTGACGAGCCTGATTTACGAAAGAACTTGTTAACCCTGGTGACTCAGGAGTCACTGAATGTAATAAATCGATAGTTTGATAAAATAGTGCCTCCCTATGAATGTATTGCTCACTTATTTCTACAGAAATATCGGTAGGAGATTCGTGGGCTAAAGAGTACGTCGCATTAGTTAAACTTGAAAACAAACGCTCTAACCTGGTAATCATGTATTTTCTTGTTGCTGAATTTACTTTGGAAACATTCCTAGCGGCTTGTGCGATCGCATGATCAAATTCGTTTGCTTCCCGAAGAAAGTCGTCTGAACTCACCGAGTACATTTCTGCTTTTGCTTTACTTTTGCTCATGCTGTGCCAACCAAGCCAGACCAAATTATTACCACGTACTGGAACCTAACAAAATAAAATAAACACAAAAGCAGAACAAAGAAGCATTGTTTTGGGCATCTAGCCTGGTTGTAGACCTAAATGCTGATATCAGGCCAAAGTCGTCAAAAGATCAGAGAAAATCAGATTGATATCCCACACAGAATATACTATATCTTTACTAAGCTATGCGGCATAGACTTATATTATGTTCTTAAGCATCAAAGTCTGCAGCCAATGAGCAAAACAACACAATACGCTAGCAAAAATAATTTAAAAAGTTGAGTAAATATTATTGAAGAATCGTGCCAATAAGCAAGAGGGCCGATATATATATCACGATTAAAGTCAAACGATCGGAAACAAAGGAATATTCAAAGAGAAGATGTCTACTAAATAAACAAAAAACTAATTCAGAAAGTAAAAAGAAACTTGAAAATGCGTTATATTCTAATGCGTAATTTAATTGTAAAAAACACAAAGAAAACTGATCAAAAAATTGCGTTCTATTCTAAAGTGCTTTCAATGCACAAAAGAAAACTCTAGGATTGTTTCAATCCCTGATCTAATCTGAGATACAGGCTAATAGAAACGGCGTTCTGTTTTTGTCTAGTATGCTAAAAGACAAACTAAAATAACTACTCAAGGAGTGCTAACAAATAAGCACAAAAAAAAACTTACCACTGATTCAGGTTCCAAAGACGGACCATGTTATTGAGATAATTGCTTTGCTTTCCAAAGCCTAACGTTGACTTCAGAGGACTGTAACTGTATTTGACTGTCCGCTTGAGACCGCAAGAACAACAAGACAAGAAGTAGGCCAAGAGAAAACTACAGCGTATAATTTTAATAACAATCTATTACGACCGTACTATGTGGCCCCAAGACGAACAGTGGATGGGAAGTGTAGCACAAGATTAGTTAAAACACAGCAATGATTACAAGTTGACCAATCACAATACAAACACTCAATATAACACTAAATTAGGGCAACAGACAAATAACCATTAGTGAATTGACAACATGACAGGAACTATGACAGTGAATGTGAAACAGTTTGACATGTGCTGTATGACTGTATGACAATATTAATGTTACTATGGTGATGACAAAGACAATGTGAATTAACAAGTTACCATGACAACAAATATGGTAAATTAGTTTCTACACTTTTGTCTGACCCTGATTGGACCACACATATTTCTGTTCAGACGATAAAATACTCAATTGAAACGTTGGAATAAAGAGCCGTAAATAATTGATTGGTAGGAGAATACATCATTTTCTACCTCTGCAGTAAAAAAAAAAGCTTATACCCGATCCTGCTAATTATGTGATTAATCTGCTTTTACACCTGCAAAGTAATATAATTGAAAATAAGAGTCTTTCAAAATGGCAATATTTTCAGATTTTGAAAGAGTCATGACTTTATCTTACCTTGATTAAATGGACGAAATACAAAATAAACCATATTTAGCATCACAGAGTAGTAAAGAACATTATCATGGAAAACTATTTGACAAATAATTTTCCACAGATAATCAACTTTTCTAATAGTTGGGGATCAAGAAGTAGCGAAATGAGCATCCAACTGTTACTATTTTTAACTGCACTTTCAAATTCTTATTCAACAAAATGTTCATGAATCCTAACAAAACGCTCATGAATTGTTCATTAACCCTTATAAATTGTTCTGTAACTATTCATAAACCCTAACAGAATGTTCATGAACTGTTCATGAGCCCTAACAAAATGTTCATTGACATAAACTCATGATTCTTCGCAAGGGATACCTCAATGAAGAGTTTGATGACGATGATGATCATCATCATACACATGTCTTGGAGTCAAGATATGGAATAAAACTTTTGAACTGCTGAACTCTTTGAAAAATAATATTTTGCACATCCAAAAGGCATAATATCAGGATCAGTGTTATTTATTCACTCAGAACATGGGCTATAGAAGTAACAGGAAGGTAGGATCTGGGAGAAAAACACGGGTTTGTGTTTTGTTATGCTTTTCGAGTGTCTCACAAAGTATGTTGTGTATATTATTTTCCATAAAGATTGAGTGCCTGTGTTATATTTGATTTATAAGTTAATCAATATATTAGTTTTCTTTCCCAACAAGGTATTCTTTCTTCATGATAATATGTTGGCTGATTTGTTTGAATGTTCTAAACTCGTGTTTGTTTATCAGACGCTCCAATATACTAGTTGACCCTTTGATGGAATTCTCTTTGCTTTCAAACGTATTCATTTTATTTATATATTGCCATTCTTTGAGTGAAAATATAAAAGACTCAATGAACCCCGCACGATTGGGAAGTTGGCTCGATTATTACCAGGAATTTTTGCATTGTTTTGTTAAGATGAATATGTTTTTATTCTTATTACAAATCATTGTAAAATATAGCAAATTGAATTGATCCTAACTGACTGGCAGTTTGTGAAAGAAGAAATAAAAACACACTGTGTTATCAACAAGTATTCAATCAAGCATTTTCCGCCTTAAAAAGTCAATTTGTTATCTATGGTACAAGCATAATCAGACCGCGCGGCTGTAGAACACTACAGTGTCCTATCCATGTTCTTATATAATCTGAACGACAGACTAAGTATAAAGTAGTTCCCCTGTTTCTGGAGTAGTTGAGAACTTGAGGAGCACATACAGTTTGTGTATGTGCAATTTTCTTTCTACTTTGTAATTTTATTGTAAATACAACCACATGGGCTTATATAAGCTTGTTTGCATGGGAACGAAGGACTGGACATCAGTCAAATTTACATACATCTGATTGAAATTACAATGAGCTTTTATTACATCAAAGTTACATACAGATAAAATACAAATTCGTGAAGCGACACGGAATCGAACCGCGGTCTCCTGCAGGGACTGCGGGCATTCTGCCATTGAATTACCATCCCAGGAAGATGAGAAATTGGATGAGTGCAAAAAAGTAAAAACAAATTGATTCAAATTATATGATATCTATTTTGCTGCTAGAATTAAAAATGCCACATATATTTTCATAACAATACATTAACCATTCCTAATTTCAATTGTAAAAGCTCATTTACTTGGTATGTAATTTAAACCCAAAAAGTTATCTGTTATGGTTTGAAATTGATGCTAAAATCAAATATTAGATAATTTTACAGTTCAACACAATTTTATAATAATTTCAAAACTCAAATTCAGATTTCAACATTTCTTTGATATTCGCTAAGATTCCTTAATCAGTAAACAACTTCACAGTATGGTTGATGGTTATAAACTTCTCCTCCTGTATTAAATATTCGCATACACCTCCAACACATGTGACTTTTGCATTTGATACATTCCATATGATTACAGCCTGAAATCTTTTCAATTCCTGCACTGCAATTAGTACAACGTTTTCTATTAGTTGGGTCCCCTCTTATCCATACCTAAACGACGGATAGCATATAAAAACAAATAGTACACAATAAAATATACATTTTTCATTGAATTTTGTTATCATAAACTAATTTTGACTATCGTAATTGTCAAGGATTAAATGCTTAATCAAAAAGATTTAATTATGGCATTCATTTGAAGCATCATCGTACTGCAAATGAGATGTTGAAGTACATCGATTTTAACGAGTACAGTGAAACCTGTATATAAGGGCCAGCTACGAGAGGTAGATAAATTGACCACTATTGACAGGTGGCCTTAATATACAGGTTTGATTCAATAGAAAATACTATTCTAGACATTGCAAGAATGACCACTATAGACAGGTGGCTGCTGTATAGAGGTGACCGTTATAACAGGTTTGACTGTATTGTATTATAGCGAAAATGATCTGATCAATCTGATCAGTTTAGAGTTATGACGCAAAATCACCACATCGACGCAGAACAAAACTTAAGGCTCAAAAACGCAATCAATCTTTCAATCTAAACTTGATATCATGTATGAGAATTTCCAATTTGATCAAACATTTTCATTTCCAACTTATGAATAAGATGGTCATGTAAATGATTTTAAATTGTGTGCAAGTTATCATTCAAATCAATCGGTACACAGTTTCCTATGAGCTATTGATATTTGCCACACTCAAGTCACTTCAAGGAAAAACTCAAATTTTTCAACGTCGTTCGTGTGCCAAATATCAATAGCTCGTAGGAAACTGTGCGTCAATTACGTAATAACATTGGGGCCAGCATTTGATATGAATTGAGACCTTCCGGACCATTCCATCCGCCATCTCCAGATGGTACTCATTTGATGTTTTAGATAAAGTCAAGGCTGAGTTGACTTTGGGGGATTTGAAACACAGTTGATCACATATGATCCGGTCTGAAGTTTGGTTGCTCTGCCATCTGAGCTAATCCTAATTTCAGATTCAAAAATTCATAGAAAAAAATTCCTTGCACACTGCTTCTTGAAAACAGTCATCAAGATCAACTCACCAATAGAGAACCATCTTCATCAGAATTCCACAATTTATAAATAGCACATGTGTAATCATGGTGATACACAACACAACACCTGAAAATTATTTAGAAAATGATTAGAACATTAATTAATAAATTATTGCTTATTAATAATCACTTGAAAAAACTTGAGCCATGATTGATGGATTTGTACCATGTGTTTAGCAGTTATGTCAAGACAACCCACGGTATTCCATGGCAACCACTATAAAGCGTGCGGGTATAGGTCTATACCCGCACATGTGCGGTTATAGATCTATACCTGCACGGCCTTAACCAAACAGCTAGAATACATGTTTTGAAAATGGCGACTAGCTGCGACAGATTGAATATTTTTCATAAAATCAAATCTAATGTATAATCTGTAATTGAAAATCCAATTTAGAAATTCAAAAAGGTAACAACTTGGGATTTGCTATATTCAGATGTAACTTTTACTATATTTTTAATATTGCAAACATGTTTGAAAAACAATTATATTGAATTCTTCGCTTTATATTTTGAAATGATATTCGTAAGAATTTCATAATTGTAGGTAATGAAAAATCAATAAAACATTAAATTAGAAAACAAGTCATTGTTGTATGGAAATTGATGAGAGACAGTTGATGTCCCAGACAAAGGTTATGCATGATTATCAAAATGATTACATCACTCTTTGTCCGTGGGCCATCAAAATTTAGACCCACGAGTTCTCTAACAACAAACTCGAAAATCATATCGTAAACTCGGCGGCCTCTTTTACGATATGGATTTCTCGTTTGTTGTTAGTGAACTCGTGGGTCTAAATTCCGATAACCCACTCACAAGAGTGATGTAATCCCTTATTAAATTTGTAACAAATGTGTAGTAATTTAACACAATAAACAATCGTAATACCAAAACCAAACAATATAATAACTCAATCAATCAAACCATATAATAAACTATGTCAAACAATAATATAATATTCACAGAAGTAATTATGTATCATTATATGTCTTCAATCACCAGTTCGTTCTTCACACTGAACTGTGCTTACGTATCGTAGTGTCAATCACAGTACCTGCCGTCAATCAATTGGCCTCTATGACTATAGCCGCAATTTACTAATACAAAATGACAGCGATTCAGCGACTTTTTTATTTCTGTCATTTGTTACAAAAAGATTAGAACATTGATTTGAACGTACCCTATTAAGCAAATTAGACATGTACACATAAATTTTACACTACAGTGCATCCCTCTCAATTGAAATTTGGATAAGTGAAATTCCCGTTTAACTGCCACCTCGCTTTGAAACCCTATAAAACTATTTTGTGATTGAGTCCTATTGTTATACGATTTTTGATAAATGCGCTTTGAATAAACGCAATGAAAATCGTTGGCAATTATGACTTGCACTTAATAGATAACCCAGCTGTCTTCCACAGCTATATCAAGCAAATAATAAAATAAGCGAAACTTCAAAAAACAATATTTTTGGTTTTGAGGCAAAGCAAAAGGCCTTTCCTGTAAACTTGGGGTTTCACACATCTTTATCAATCTATTTATGCTTGGTGTTAATTAAAATTGAACACTTTTACATACATGTGTAATGTGTATGTACAATTAAATATTATCAATACAAACTTTTTACCTTGTACATATTTCCTTATCACAATCACCGCAACAAGAAACCGCTTGTCGATCAGATATGCCATCTTTTGCTTTGCGGAAAAGATTGACACAATCAGGAGATGGACAATTGAAGTAATCATGATCAGGTTGTGAAATAAATTCATGAATAGCTAATTGCATGAATTTCTTCTTGGATGGCTCACTTTTTTGTAGGACAAATTTATAATCCTGAACACATAGTTCTTTAGCACAATCCTAAAATAAAGACAGAACAAGTGTATTGCTGATACAGCATATGCACAGTTTCTTCTCGAGGGAATCGGCCTGCAAAAAAAATTGTTGATTTTATGAACTAGTTCATGAGTGTTAAATAGATTCATGCCTTTAACATTTCAATTGTGTCTGCCAGCATTCCTTGTGTAGTAAATATGAATACAAACATGAAAAATGTGTGGTAAGTAGAGAAATTAATTAAAAATACAATGACTACATTACCTCTTGAGGACATACTAGGGGAAGTTTAGCAGCAGATATTTGTGATTGGAAACAGATATGACAAACAAGATGTCCACATAATTCAAAACGATACTTTTCATCTTTCTCTGGTTCAGTAAAACAGATTGCACATGTTTCTTCGCTGCCAAATTCGTTGTTTTCTGCTGCTAATAGTCTAATTAAATCATCAATTTGTTTTTCAATCTATAGTAGAAATAATAATTGAATAGAGAAATTTATCAACATGTAAATGCTTGAATTTCAAAGACAGAAGATGAAAACTTGATGAATTTTACCGCCCCCTCTAAAAAAATGTGTTGAGTTCATGAACTTTACAACTTTCATCAAAGAGTTACAACACACTTACGGTGTTTATATTCATATTTACAACACAAGGAATGTTGGAAGGCACAAGTGAAGAACCGGTATTGAAAGCTCAAGCCGGAGAAGAATGTCTTCGAAGGCCGTCCAACTTTTCCGCATATAATACATATGAATACAAACATTTGCAGAATTTCAGAATTAAGTTTGTTATATTGTGGAAGGTCATTCAAATTTGTATTAATGATTTAAAATTCTATTTCAATTCAGTGGAGTATCTACTTACTAAAATGAAACTTCACAATGAATGTAGTCTATAAAGACATATTTTGTTGGTATTATTTCTTGAATCATACGTTTTGTAACAGTAGTTTCCTATATTATTCTCCAGGATGGAGCCTCTGATAAAATTTTATCATCAAGTTTCACCAGGATCTTGAAAAAGTTTTATTCTAGAATTCCCAAACACATTGACCAACCAATCAGATTGCGGGGTTAGGTTCAATTATGTCATCATATTTTAGAATAACAGTTCATGAACACCTTATAAACAGTTCATGAACACCTTATAAACAGTTCATGAATGTTAAATGCCTAATTGTTATGATTTTTTTCACAGAGGCATGATTGATTAAGAACCGTCCAATGAATGCACATTACAAAAATATGCCAAAATAATTCTACAATATGATTGATGGAAACCATGTTTGGCAGTCATATCATAAATTGAATGCAAGAGTCTAGTTGAATATTTATTTCAAAACAATTCAGAATTATGCGAGAATGCAAGCAAACTAATAATCTTGATTTGCGCAATGGTTTTTAACATATAGAGAAGTTTCATCAATATTTAACTCTTAACAAAAAAGCGAAGTGCATGAACTATTGTACATGCAAGGGATAAAATAAAATCAGAAATCTAAATGATGAATTTCCAGAAATAAAAATGAAAATGTCGAAGTGAAAATCGAATGTGTCCACTTTTCTGAAAATCATTTTGACCTCTCTGATATTGACTTGAAGATTTCTAAAATTCAATCAAAAGAAAACTATTTATATTCACCCTGTCTACAACATTCTTGTGTCCACTTATTTCTAATTTTTGTCTCCGACCAAGGACCAGTTTAATATCATTCAATCCGTCCATATTTCTCAATTCTTGCAAATCACCATTGTATGTAAGAATGAGTTTCTTAAGTATCCCTTTGGGTTGAGAAGGATCATTTAAAGGCATAACATGATGACGTATGTCTTGGTTCAATATCTCACTAAGCAATCTAGAGAAATACAATGCAAAACAAACACAACAATAAGTTGGGAAGAAGCAATGGTTAATCTAATATGCGAATGTGAAATGGTCAATTAAATGCTAAAAAGAAACTATTTTTACGGCTTCAATGGAAATTGAACTGGCAAACAATCTCCATATCACAACAAAAACCATAACCATGTAACATAAAACTAGGTTCGAAACACATTCAATCGTACAATTCAAACTTGACATCACCAATGACAATTTTTAATTTGATCAAGAACTTTCAGAAACATTAACCAATTATGAGTAAGAAAGTCAAGTAAATGTTTATGAAAGGTGTGCTTGTTATTATGGAATCCGCGGTTTCCTATGAGATATTCTTTTTTGGCGTGCTTGAGACACTTCAGGGGAATAATCAAAGGTGAAAATCATTCACCGTGGCGGCTCATGCTTTTCTGATGCCTTCTTGTTTTCTCCTTACATGCCTCTCATGGTGCTAGGAGAGCATAGTTCAAGGAAAGTGTGAACTATTAGTTAAATATCGCATAGGAATTGCCTATCATTGCGTCAATTAACTAACATCTCATGAAGCACATACTTATTAATGAATATTTTTACGGCAGATATGGCAGCTTGTTTACCAATCAAAATCAATGCTGGCTTAATCATTGAGGCGCTACGTCTGATCACAGCTTTAACAGTTGTTTGAATTTGGCAAAGTTTGATCCAATTACTCTCGTTGAAAAATAGTCTCATATCATTATGTTCAATTGTTTCACCATTCAACAGACACTGGAGATCTGCATGTACCGTTGATAATAATGTCAACTCTTGTGATGATAGATGTATCATACGTCTTCCCAGCACTTGTTTGACATTGAATTCGATACCTAAAATTATTTATAAAGAAGTAAACTATGCAGACAGTTACAAAAGTAGTCAAATACAAGTATATTCATTTTCTTACTCGTACAAAACACAACCCCTGCAAAAAAAGTTCAGGAGTTCATGAATAGTTCACGAACGTTAAATGGCCCTAAATTTCATAAACTGTTCATGAACAGTCATGAACCTTCACGAACAGTTCATGGGGCCATTTAACGTTCATGAACTCCTGGACTGTTTTTCGCAGGGGAAATTATAAATGTTAAATTGTGAAATCTTCAAAGGAAGTTCATGGAACACATTATTTGATGGCTCCTCATATGAACTTATTCTGTTTAACATATCGAATTGATATCCTTGTGAATCCAAGGCACACATTTTTAAGCAAGAACATTTCTATTACAAGAATTAATTTACATGCAGGATTTTACTAATTAAATTGGGGATCCTGCAATACATTGAGTCCAGAAGGCTATCAACAACAACAACAACAAAGAAATCCAGTAAAAATTTGAGATGCTAGATGATGCAATCTTGTTCAATTTATATTTTGTAACATGGTTTTCAAATAACATACCTTGACACATCTCTTCAATTTCTTTCTCAAATTTAACATAGACATCTTCAAGACAAGATATGGTTGAATTGATGTTGAAACGAAACTTTGCAAGGGAATATGACTTTTGTACAGCATCACAAATGGTAATGTTTGTAACTTTTAATGACTTTTCAGCTTTGCATCCAACCTCAATACTTTGAAAGTGTAAAATAAATTTGAATGAAATATTTTTTTCAGTAAATGGAAGGAGGGTAATGGTGTAAAAAATCTCATTAAAACCTATATTTTTCATGATCTGTTTTATGCCAGAAATGAGACATTCCTTATCCTCATCTGTTGTTTGAAAAGACTTAACAAAAGGTAATGAAATTTTAACATCACCATAAGAATCTCCAACCCTATCTTTAATGGTCTGATCATCTACATCTTTTAGACCGCGAAGATAGACTGTATTTTTATTATTTTTGGCTAGTTTTGCACTGAATTCTGAAAGTATACCGGCAGATACAAACATGGATGATTGTAGCTCATTTTCAAATTCAATAAAACCAATTCCAGATTTTTCTCTTCTTGTGTATTCTAAAAATATTGTGGCATTTGATCTGCATGTGTAATTAAAGGATCTTGGACCAGAAGTAATTTGTTTTGTTTGTAATTCAAGTTGAAAAATGTTGCATTGTAGTGAAAATAATGCCAAACGTGCTTCCGACGGAACGTTAAATAATATTCTACAAGAACCATCAGCAAATGCACCGATATCTTTAAAATAAGGCAATTCTTTATTCATGAACGTATGTATTCTTGATAAATCATATGGCTCTTTAATTTTGATTTCATTGTAATCGCCATAAAGGTATGGTTCTCTGACTGTCCCTCCTCTTCCTAACATTACAGAAACACAACTGGAATCAATTTGCACTTTCCATAACTCATTTCTAAGTTCATCATGGTATGATTTCAGTTTTTCTTTGAGGAACTGTAGTAGAATACCATGAAATGTATTGTTACACCATAACTTGAGACAGCAATTGGTAAACTCTGCTTCTAATTTGACAAAATTAGTAAACTTGCTATTGTATAATTCTATAATCCCCTTTAATTCTTTCTCTAGGTCTTGCAGTAGTTTATAGCGCTGTCCAATGAAACATTTCCTCAACGAAAGATTACCAATAGGACCAAATTGACAACAGCTAACACATGAATTATAATATAATTGTCCACCTTGACTTCTTTTAAATTCATTCACAACATCGTTGTTGTCTTCTACACAGGAAACGTGAAGCATGAAAGAGCGACTGGTTGTTAAGACACTGTCATATATCAAAAACTGTGGAAAACATGGGCCAAAGGTAGTTAGACTAGAACTTGGATGTATAATCAACATATCACCATCACTTGTCATGTAGCCAAGGTCCGGGTGACCCAAATATGCAGCAATATTTCTACCATAGCATTTTGTAATCAAATTTATGATCTGAGAATCATGTTCTTTTACTCTGTTGTCGAATGATGGTTTAGGGCAATTAGGAAATAATTGTTTGATAATATGCTCAAATTCCTTAATAGATGATAATATTGCTTTCATTGATTTACCATTAATCGAATTATCACCACACCATGCAGACCTAGCTTTATCTGATTTGCTTGAATTTATCCATTCATAAAATACATTAATCATTGTGATGAAATCACTATTGTCATCAGAAAATTGAAGTTTCTTCACATCTGCAGTTTGTTTTTCTTCATCTGTCCCTTGTCTGAAGAAAATATTACCACCATTTGAAACCATTGCACATAACGCAAGAGCAGTAGATATATCAGCAGTATCATGTTCCAACACATTAATAAGTAATTTGGATAATCTTGGGTCAATGACAAATTGACTCATTTTCTTGCCTATGTCAGTCAATCTATAGCTGTCTTTATCTTCATTGATCACAATGCCTTCAAGGTAAATAAGGGACTCGAGACTATTGTCAATTGCATCTGACGAGGGAGGATCCATAAATGTAAATCTGTGTGGATTAGTAATGCCTAGCTTGAAAAGCTCCAGCAAGCATTGGTCTAATGGTAAACGTTTGATTTCTGGCACCATAACAGCTGAAAAACTATCAAAATCCTCTTTCGTGTATAGGTAATAACAAATTCCAGGGGCTGTCCTACCAGAACGCCCTTTTCTTTGCGTTGAAGAGCTTTGATTAACAGGAACAACTTTTAAAACACTGATATTTCTTTTGGCATCATATTGCCTTTCCTTGACTGCACCACTTTCGATAACAATTGTGACATTAGGAACAGTAACTGAAGTTTCAGCAATGTTTGTTGTAATTATGACATACTGCTCCCCCAGCTTTGGTTTAAATACCCTCTGTTGATCTTCTAATGGCAGTTTTCCATGTAACTGTAGAACCACTATTTTGTTTTTTTTAATAAATGATTCACATTCCAAAGCACGTTGTGCTTTTTCTGTTTCAGCTGGTGTAGCAACAAATACAAGCATAGCTCCAAAGTGTTTTTTTTCTGATAAACAATTTGAAACCACTTCTTTGACTTTAGATACAGCTCTATCAAGGTAGTTACCTGATAGGTTCAATGGAGACGTATCCCAGTTTATTGCAATTGGGTAAATATTCCCTGGTATATTGAGTATGTTAACTTTGAGTTGTGCAAAGTAATTTCGGAAAACCGATGGATCAATTGTTGCTGAAGTTATAACAACGTTTAACGGTTTCTCACGACTTTTGTTGTTGCTTACTGTTTGTCTTAACACACTGAGTAGAAGATCAGTTGCTAATGAGCGTTCGTGTGCTTCGTCAATAATGATGGATTCATATTTGCTCAGTGTTGGGTCTTTAGCCCATTCTTGTAGTAGATAATAATCAGTTGTGAATACAATTTTAGTTTTATTTTCTTTGAATTTCTTATTAAATCCAAAATCATATCCAACAATATCGCCTACATGACCTCCGTATGATAGACTCACATATTCTGCTAGGTTACGTGCAGCTAATTTTCTCGGTTGGGTGCATGCTATCAAACCTGTTGTTTCGTTTTGTAGAAGATATTTCACAACTTGTGTGCTTTTACCAGAACCTGTTTCCGCTACTAGTATAGTAACATCATGATCTGTAACTGAATTTATTATTGCAGAACGGTATGCATAAATTGGCATGGATTGATTAAATGTTGAAATTTCAGAACCAAATCTTTGACTTATATTCCCTAGCAAAGTAGTCAAATTTTTATCATTGATATCAATAATTACAGCCTCATCATTAAAACATTGACATACTTTTGCAAATTCAGTTGCTTCGTTTCTTTTCAATTCAATTTTTTCTTGTAATTTGCTTTCTTTAATTTTCAGATCAGCTTCTTCTTTGACCAAATTAAATAATTTATTTCGGGCATTTAATTTTTCCATTGTACTTCTTAATTTTTCAATTTCACCAACAAGATCTTTTTGTAATTGCATCAATTCCATGGTTTCATTATCGTTTTTTTTCAGACATTCATTCCAAAATTTCTCAATTTGACAAATGACTTCTGCTTTTAAATGTTGATTATTAATTTCTTCCCTTTTTAAAAATTCTACTTTTATTTCAGGTAAATTGAAACTCAATACAATATTACATGCATGGTTAGCTTGCTCAATGCTTGGCCTGTTTGTAGTCAACAAATCTGTTGTCATAGTATTGGTATCAAACGTTGTTCTTATTTGTTTTAACATCACCCCAGTATCTGCTTCTACTTTATGAATAATTACCCTCATGTAAGCATTGAATACATTTTCATTATTTAAATCCATCTTTTCAAAAGTCATTTTTAAACTTCCAAGCAATTCATGACCATCATCATGACCATCTCCAGATAAGTTTCTGAGTTTCAGTTTTGAAGATGATGACTTCTGAGCAGGATTTTTATTCTTTTTATTCTTTCCTTGAAATTCTCCGTCTTTTTTTGTAGCCTTGTTTTCATTCTTTCTAGTTGGGCCACAATAATTGTTTGTGTTTTTATGTATGAGTTTTTCATTTTCATCTGGTATAATCATTTCTTCCATGACGTTTTCAAGATTTATTCTCAAATTTCCAAGCAATTCATGGCTGTTATCATTAACACATTCGGATAAATTTCCGAGTTTTGTTTTTGAAGATGATAATTTCTGAGCAGGATTTTTATTCTTTTTATTCTTTCCTTGAAATTCTCTGTCTTTTTTTGTCGCCTTGTTTTCATTCTTCCTAGTTTGGCCACAATAATTGTTTTTCTTTTTCTGTGTGGGGTTTTCATTTTTACTTTGTAGGCCTAAAGATATTTCCTCCATGAAATTATCAAAACGAGATTCAACATTATCAATTTGTCCATTCAATTCAGTCAATTGCTTGGGATTCAAAACGCTGTCAGCAACGTTGGAGTCGTAGCATGTTGGTGGCTTCTTTTTATGCCAATGACGTTTCTTCTTGGTAGATGTATCCATTTTGTTAAGCTATCCTCCAATTAATAACTTTTTAAGTTTCCAAAGCCATCTTTACTTTAACTGATAGTGTGATTTTTAGACCCTGTAAAAAGACATTTGCCATTAAGAATGTGTGATGTAGTACAATCCCACTGAAAAAAAACTGTTCATGAGCATGTTCAATAAGGGCAACATGATAGATTGAAAAATTGTTCATGGCATAAAAAGGGAATGACAGCATCATTATCACCATTATTCAACCAAGAACAATAAAGTTTACAATAATTCATTTTCAAAGCCTGCCTCTATTTTCAAGAACTGCATTCATGAAAATTAGACCATCCTCATGCAAAATTTCATTACAGGGTCCATGCATGGGTTGCAATTCTTTATCGCAATTTATCTGAACGAGTGATGTTACAAAACACAAGTGAAGTGTAATGAATATCCGAGCCTGCGATGAAGCAAAGCAATCCATGGATGGACCATTTTCTACAAAGTTATTTGCAAAACAACTCCTGCAATAAACCGTTCAGGAGTTCATGAACACTTCATGAACGTAAAATGGCCCCAAATTTTCATGAACAGTTCATGAACAGCTCATGAAAATTGAGGTCATCTAACGTTTAGCATTCATAAACATTTCATAAACTGTTCTTGAACTGTTCATGAACTCCTGAATTGTTTTTCGCAGGGGAAGTCATTAATTTCATCATCAAACCATCAAATTTTGTATCAACAAAGGAGCCAAAAAAATTCAGTCCAATCACCATTATGATAATGAATCACACGATTACGTAACCAAGTCTGTGTGATCACAAAAAATAACAAAAAAAAATATGTAGGGTTTCTGTCACCACTATTTTAATTTGCGAATCGTGTAGGGTTTCTGGTCATGAAAGAACACCATAAAAAAGCAGCAAATGAATTTGGTTGGATTAGGCGTTGTAGACAAAGTTAGTGGAGTGGCTTTTTTCACGGAGAGCAATGATTCTAAACGTTCTTTATTGATCTCAGTTGCGACAATATTTGTCATGTCAAGCTAGAAATTCTAGATGAAATCATCAAGTTTGTGAGAGAGGGGGGTTAGTTCAGATGGCAGAGCAACAAAAATTCGGATCTGAATAGATCTGATCTACTGTGATGCAAATCCGCTGAAGGTCAACTCAGCCTTGATTTTATCTTAAACATCAAATGTGTTCCATTTAAGGATGGTGGATGGAATGCTCCAAAGGGAATTGCATTGTGAGTAGCTGCGGCGCATCATTGCGCATTGACAATCGAGGCTTATCTGCCATGAAATCTGTTGAATTAATCTGCTGTGTCGCGGCTGAGATTAGTAAAGAGTATTTAACATCACTGCTCTTAGCGAAAAGAGCCACACCTCTAGAAATAGAAAAGTGTTACGGGCGTCTTTGGTAGGGTGATTCTGTCTTAATTACTACTATTACCTTAATGTAGGGATGACCCTGCTGACGAATCATGTTATGGATAGTTTGTATATGGAATGTGGGTAATTTCTAAAGAAAAATACATGTTCTAAAATACAGTATAATCTATTGTGGTCAGAAAACTCCACATATCCTTTAGATGTGATAAAATCGTATTAGATGCGATTTACATGAATTTTTGGCAGAAACAAGTAAGATGCGCAGTGTACTTTTTAGATGCGGAAGTTATTTATTTCTTCCAGTTAATTGTTTGACGATAATTCCGGGTTGTGAATTGGTTTACTTTGGTCAAACTAAAAGGAAATTAAAATTAAAACGAATGGATAAAATTCAGACTAAAACGAAAACATTTATATGAATTCTAAATTTCGAAAGCTATGGAGTATTTGTCATGTTGAGCCTAAACTTATAATTGTCACGTGTTTTTCAAGTTGACCAGATAATGTAATGTTCAGTAGGCCTATATCAAAAATACTACATGCAATGCAAATACAGCGTACTCACCAGAAAGAATACGTAGATAGTCTGGTTGGAAATTCTTTCACAATTTTGCCACGCTTTTTCTTAGCATGCTATTAGTAAAAATATGAAAGCCAAGCTCTTTCATTTTTAAAACACGGAGTGTGACATTTCTACCTCGTTGATTGTCCCTCAATATCCAAGTTGAGATAAATCCGGAGAAATGTGTCTACATACAGTTCAAAATGTAAAGTAGGTTGACGTGTATGTTCATTTCGTTTGCAACATGTTATTTGTAATAATATCTTTCAAATGTTCTCAGTTCTGGACAACCTCTTGGAGAAGCCTTCGGATTATTTTTGTTATTTTCAACTGTTTTGTTCAAAGGCTCCAACGACTTCTAGTCTGGTCCTCCTGTAGAAAAAAAGGTCAAACCTAAAAGAAATTGCAACAGAAACAATTCTTTCACCAGTATGTAGATAAACTATCCACCTTCTACATATCAAAAGTAGAAGAAAATCGAACACCGCGAAATACCTCAAAATTAACAATTAAAATGTATTACTTTTGCTAAGAAAGCTAAACTTTCACGCTCCGTTGAATCCAATCTCACGTTGAACTTTGTTGACTATTTGACGGAGCTTCAAAGGAAAACAATTGCGCGCGCAGAAAAAACGAACAGAAAGATGGCGGCGTTCGAAAAATTTAAAAGACAACACTTCATAAACAAATTTACACTGCCTTCTAAATTATTAGATGTGGTATTCATCGTATTAAATGGATGTTAAATAACACAACGTTTATCTAAATTGTCGTTCAAAAGTCGATTGCTAAATACTGATGGTCTTCAATAACTTAGTGACGTGTTCTCACGAGCACAATTTAGTGTAGTGTCGTCAACGAACAAATACTTGGTTCAAATGATCTATAGATAGACAAGATGATGTTGGAACACAAATGAAAATAGCAAGTAAGGTAAGTTTCAATAGCATTTTGAAAGCTGCTAGGTTTTTGTAATTTACTGTCTTAGTCATGAGCCTGAATGTTTAAAGGAAACCATTCTGATATCTCGATAAAATTACCATTTCCTGTTTTGGCATTTTTCTGATTGAACTGTCGTACTGCGATATAGGCATCTCAATATGACAGCATCCGATTCTTAGTTATCAAGGCCCCAATTCCCTGAGACCAATATATACTTTATGTGAAATGTTGTTTTATTTTGTGTTCTTGAGTCAAGTGCTAGCGAGTAAATTTTTTAAAACGAAATGTTCATAGCATAACTTTACTAACTATGGATTGGGATATTTATTGTATAATTTGTGAGAAACAACTTGGTGATGCTAAGTATTATTCTACTATAAGAGAGAAAGGCAGTGAAACTATCAACGAAGCTAGTTTAAAACGAGGGAATGATAACTTGAAAACTGTTCCTGGCCAAAAAGTACACAAAAAATGTAGACTTGATTATTGTAATTCTCATTCTATTGCTCAATATGTGAAATCATCAATAGAAACAAGTACTACTGTTGATTACACACAAAAAAGTACTCTTCGGTCAAAATTGTCTCCATTTGACTATAAATCAGATTGCTTATTTTGTGGGAAAAGAATTGATCATGAAGTGGAAAGAAAAAGGGGAGAAGGTGTTTACACTGTAAGAACATTTGACATACAGAAAGAGTTAATATCTATTTGTAAATCAAGAAAAGATAACTGGGGAGAAATAGTCAAAGCAAGATTGTTATCTGTTCATGATCTACCTGCTGCTGAAGCTGTTTACCATCAGATATGTAGTGTCAACTTCAGAACTAAAAAATATATTCCATTACAACACTCTGGTGAAGATTCTAGTCATAGACGGCAATCTGGCCGACCAATAGACAACATTCGACTGGAAGCTTTTAACGAGGTTGTGAAATTTTTGAAAGAAAATGATGATGAGCAAGTCACTGTAGTTGATCTTGTTCAGTTGATGGCGTCTAAGCTTCATACATATGGCCTTGATGCATATAGCAATCTACACATGAAAGTAAAATTGAAAGAGCACTTTGGAAGTCGTGTAATTATTACAGAAATAAATGGGAAAAAAAATGTTGTTACCCTGTGGAGTACTGCTTCATCCATTTTGCAAGATTTTCATTCTACTACCTTTGTTAGCCAAGAAGATGAAAAACGTAATATAATTTCATCTGCTGCTAAATTTATATTAAGTGATATAAAATCTTTGTTATCGTCAGTTAAGACTTATCCGGAATCAACTATTATGCAGTCAGATGAGGACAATATAAAGTTTCTACCTGAATCCTTGAAAGAGTTTTTGGCTATAATTATCACTAGCAAATATTCAGCAGTAAAGATTGCGTCCATTGGTCAAGCTGTTATTCAATCTGCTCGTCCAAGGGTTATTTTAACACCTCTCCAGCTTGGTTTAGGCGTACAGATGCACCACATGTTTGGTTCAAAATTTCTGATTAACACTCTTTATAAAATGGGTTTCTGTTGCTCTTACAATACTGTTCTGAAATTTGAAAAAAGTGCTGCAATGAGCAATAATTCTGACATAGCTGGTTATGCCCCAGGTCATTTTATCCAATATGTTGCTGACAATGTAGATCACAATGTTCGAACAATAGATGGGAAAAATACTTTCCATGGCATGGGTATTATTGCATCGAGCACACTCAAAAGTTTCAAACAATTTAGAATTCCTAAGCTTGCATCCTCAATTATCAAGCCTTCTGAGTTGATCAAAAACAGTGAAATTGAAATCAAACAATTCTTCTTGGCAGTTGACCCCACAAAGAAAATGAGATTTAATAAACTAGCTACTGGTATCGTGTCACCTGATTACGAATCAAATGTTGACTTTCTTTGGAAATTATCACCCTTCTTTAGATCACCATCACCGTCATGGGCTGGATTGATGCAAATGATTAAAAAAGGGGATCACCATGGACCCTCTACAATTACATTCCTACCAATGATTGATTTGGATCCTACTAATCTTAGCTGTATTTATTCAACACTATTATATGTTAGTGATCATGCCAAGAGATATAACTCAGTACCGGTTTTAACTTTTGATCAACCTCTGTGGTGGAAAGCTACAGTTATTATTGAAAGCTCGCCAAGCAGTAGTGCACTCAATAACATTACCTTACAACTAGGTGGGTTTCACACGTTAATGAGTTTCCTTGGTTGTATTGGTCGTTTCATGGAAGGAGCCGGATTAAAAGAGATATTTGATCTATTTTATGCTGAACATACTGTACCACACATGTTGTCTGGCAAGGCAATTGCTAGGGCACTCCGCGGTCATTTTCTTGTGGACTTATGTTTAAATATTTTAATTGCTAGTGATGTTTTTAATGTTAGAAATCCTTTCTGTCCAGATATATCTGCTGATATAGAGAATGATATCGATGAGCATCAGAATAGCAATGATTTTAGTGATACACTTAGTGCAGCAAAGTTGGTGTTTGATGAGTTTTTATTGGGGAACATTAGTGAATCCGATTGTGACGAATGTTCTTCAATAAAATTTATCAAAGATTCTATTATTAAAAAAATGGAAGAGTTATCATGCAATTCACGTACATCCAGATTGTGGCTGCAGTATATGGAAATGCTGAACATTGTACGTAATTTCATCAAAGCGGAGCGGTTAAGTGATTGGTCGAATCATCTTAAAAATTTAAAAGAAATGTTACCTTATATGGCTGCAGCAGGACATAATATGTATACAAAATCTATTCATATCTATCTACAAAAAATGTCAAAACTTCAATCAACTCAACCTGATTTGTACAAAAAATTTGAGGATGGTCATCATTCAATAAGGCGATCAGATCGTTACTGGGCTGGCCTTTCTGCTGACCTGATAATTGAGCAAGTGTTGATGAGAAGTATAAAATCGCAAGGGGGTCTGACAAGAGGAAGAGGGATTGATGATGTACAAAGATGTGTTTGGGTTTCATCTAGACCAGCATGTGCAGATATAAACTTAGCCATGCAAACTTTTACATCCACCAATTTTAAATCAAGTGAGCAGCACAAGGATATGTCGCAATCAGCATTAGCTAAAGATAAAAAAGACCTTGAAACAGTTTCAACATTCTTGAATGAGCATAATCCTTTTGATACTGATGGTTTTCTCTCTAATATTGTGGATGGGGTTGTTGCCAATCATAAAGTCAATGTTGACACTGTAGTGGAAGTAGGTAAAAAGATTTTAAACTCTATGGAGGGTGTTGTTGTTGCAGACCATGTGTTTAAAAAAAAAATGCACGCAATCACGTTTCTATCGAAATCAAAACTCAAAATTGCTGGTGAGAAGATCAATATAGACCCACAGCTGCTATTTCAGAGGCTTATATTAATTGCTTCTCACAGAGATGAATTGCAGAACGCTTTCCGCTATGCATTATGCGCCTATCCAGCATCATTATTCAAATGCAAAGATGTTTTATTGCCTGCTGATAAATCCAAGTTAGGACAAGCAATTAAACAATATGCCAAAAAAGATGATCCAGGAGACCAACCTAATATTCAGAGGAAATATGTTCTTGATGGTGGGGCACTGCTACACAGAATCCCTTGGAAAAAAGGACAAACATATCAAGTAATTATTGACAGCTACGCTTCGTATGTATTTAAGCATTATGGAGCTGCTACGGTTGTATTTGATGGATACAATTCCAACCTATCTACTAAGGACTATGCTCACAGTATTAGGTATTCTTCTTGCGGACCGACAATATCATTTACATTGGATATGATATTAAATACTGATAAAGGTGTATTTTTATCTACCTCATATAACAAAAGCAGATTTATTGACTTTCTTGGTGCATGTTTAAAAGAGAAAGGTTGTCATATTATTTATTCACCTGCTGATGCTGATCTATTAATTGTGCAAACAGCCATTGAGTGTTCATCATTATGTGATACTGTTCTTGTTGGTGATGATACTGACTTATTAATTTTATTGTGTTTTCATTGTATCAACAAAGAATATGCAACATTTTTTTATTCACAACCTAAAAAACTTGTTGATGGTGGACGCTACTTTAACATCAGTCAACTTCAATTCTCTCTTGGTCAGGACATTTGTAGAAGTTTACTTTTCTGTCATGCATTTTTGGGTTGTGATACAACTTCTAGAGTATTTCATGTCGGCAAAGCCAAAGCCCTTAAATTTATAATAGAAAATGCAACTTTCAAATCTGCCGCTGCTGTATTTAACAATTCAAACACGTCAAGAGAGTCGATAATAGAGAATGGAATAAAAACAATGAAAGTATTATTTGGGAATGAATTATGTGAATCCCTTGACATATTGAGATTTACGAAATATTTAGATTTGATTCAATCCCGGAACTCAAAGATGGATGTCAGATTATTGCCTCCCACCGAATCAGCAACTGGATATCATAGTTTGCGGGTTTATCATCAAGTGCAGGAATGGCAAGGAAGAAATCTAGATCCTTTACTTTGGGGATGGAAATTGAAAGATGATGTGTTATCGCCTGTTGCAATGGATCTTGAAGCTGCGCCAAAATCTCTTGCCGAGACAATTCGTTGTGGGTGTAAATCTGGTTGTAGTACATTAAGATGCAGCTGCAGAAAACAAGGTCTTGATTGCTCAACTGCATGTTCCCAATGCCATGGGTTATGTTCGAATAGTGCTTCTGGAGATTCAATTGACGAACTTCTCGAAGAAGCCTTAGAATAATTATATGAAAAGTTATATACAGGTACTATTTTAAGCCTATCTATAATATAGTTAGGGATTTGAGTTCACAAAAAGCCTTACATTTCGTTTAATTGTCCATTCTAACAACTTTGAAAGTAACCCAAATTAATAATATTTATTTTTTACCTTAAAATAGAATATAGGTTTTTATGTTCAGTTTATGTATTGTTTAGTGACTCAACCAATCTGAAATATATATATATATTTTTTATCTTCTTTAGGATCAAATATCAAATATTGTCTACTATGGCCCTCCAAAACACCTTAAAGACACCTTGGGAGTTTACTTGGGAATATCCCGTAATTTTAAATTAAAAAAAAATAATTTTCATTACACAATTTATCTTTTTTTGTTGATTTTTACACATAGCCTCATTTTCATGTAATCAGTATTTCTCGAACTTTTGATGTTAAATATACTCTAAATAGATACAGGAAGACATCAGTATGTCTATTGGTGTCATTATTGGTTCGAAATAGTGTATTATCGTGTATTTAGCCCCAACCTCGTTTTCATGTGACCTAATCATATAAATAGGAAATTTGGCTATTTCGCCGGCTTGGATTTTTTTCTACTTTTTGTATGTTATAATAGAGGGTAATAGCTACTCATTACACCCAAAATAGTTTCTGTTGCAATTTCTTCTAGGTTAAACCCCAGGAGGACTAGACTATTCCGGAGGATACATTTCTAGGAAATTTGCACTTGATGGAAAAAACGCGCGAAACAGCAGTACCAAGGCGAGGCAATGAAAGCATGGCCCAAAATTACATGTTAGGTTGATTGTAAAATACATTTCTACTAATTGTAATATTGTATCATATGCTCTGTATGACTTGATACTGGTATTGGTATGGAAGGTACGTATGATATGTAACTGTAATTATTTGTATCTTTATTGGGCTTTGGGCGTCAGATTGAGCAGACGTGCATTTTATAGCTCCTGTTCTTTTTGGAGAAAGTACTCAATATTTACAGTACTTCTGACGATGTTTATCACAGAATCATATGTACTATACGTCTGAATATTTGACAGTATTGGTTGTCTAGAATGTCTCAAACTCGACAAGCCAAGGCTAAGCCAAATAATGCATCTATTGTCTCTAAGTCTACAACACCACTGACGAAGGCAGACTTACTTGAGGCATTTGGATCCGAAGAATTCAAGTCCTTATTGGAAAGTACGGTGAGGGATTTGAATAAGTCGTTATTGAAAGAATTGGATGTGCTTAAGAAAGCGTCGTATAACCAGCATGTGCGTATTACTGACTTAGAACAAAAAATGCACGACCAGCAAAATGAGATTAACCTACTGAAGGCGACTGCTGAACGTACCGAAAAATTGAGGAAACCGGTCAACTTACGACTTGACGGTGTACCAGCAGAGGAGGATTTGACTACATCTGTTATGTAATAATAAGTCAAAACAAGACTCGGGGTTGAACGTATAAGAACTTTATTTGAAAACAGAAACAAACCTTCTATACTCTCGCTATGTCTACAAAATGTGCTGCCATTATGGATAGGCCGGGAGCACATGGTTTTACAGGGAGAATGGGCAAGAAACTAACAAAATCATAACATCTCCCTTCCTTTATAATAAATTATCTGTGATGTTAAAACTTATTGTTGATATGATAATAGAATGGTGGTTACAAATCAGTTAATAATTATTGCTAGAATTGTTCAATCAATCGTTGAGTAGGCTTACTAATACGACCAGCTCTTGTGACAATTGGAGATGGATTGTTAGTAGGTCCGGGCACTGTTTCCGAAGCTGTAGATGATGTACCTTCATTTGATCTGTGTTCTGTGGGCTGTGTTTCTTCAGTATCGAGTGTGGTTCTCGGCGTTGGTATGAATGAATCCTTTGGAGCTGCTATTAGGTGTTGCCGATTCCGTCGATATACATGGCCACGCTCATCCCTTACAGCATATGATCGGGGTAGCACTTCTGCACTTCGCCAGGTGTCTTCATTATTCGGTCTGATTCTTACTTTATCACCAGCGTGTAGCTTTGGAAGTACATGGCTGCCTCTGTCGTATAACTCTTTGGATATCACTTGTCTGTCTAGAAGAGACTGCGAGACTTGTTGCGAGTCAACTGGTGTAGGGCGGAGGAGATCTTGATGAGTAGGAAGTAATGAGCGGGTACGTCTGTTCATCAGCAATTGTACAGGAGATAGGCCAATATCCTGAAATGGAGTGTTCCTGTATTGCAATAAACCCTTGAATGGATCATTGTGATCTCGATGTGATTTTTTGAGGATTCGCTTTGCTGTTTGTATTGCTCTCTCTGCTGCTCCATTAGATTGAGGATATTCTGGCGATGACGGTGTGTGCACAAAACCCCATTCACGAGAAAATTTCTTGAAAAGATGGCTTTGACTAAAGACATCTCGAGTGTTGCTGAATTGTGATCCATTGTCCGATATCACTTCTCCAGGAATGCCAAATCTGGCGAATATTTTTTTTAGATTATTAATGACAACTGGTGCTGATTTGTCACGTAGTAACTCGATTTCGAAGTATTTGGAATAATAATCCGTGACCAGAATGTACGAATAGCCCCCATATTCAAATAAATCCACACCAACTTTTGCCCAAGGAATTCCAGGAATCGTTTGCGGAATCAGTGGCTCTTTCGGTTGACAGTTTCTATATGATAAGCATGTTTGACAAGAGCGCACTTTATCTTTGATTTGACTGGACATTAGGGGCCAGAATACATAATCACGAGCATAAGCCAATGTCTTGGACTCTCCCATATGTGCTTCATGTACTTCATCCAGTATCTCTGACCGTAGACAATTTGGCACAACCAAACGACAACTTTTAAATAGGAGACCATCCTCTATAGTTAAATCTTCTCTGAAATTCCAGTAGGGAGTGGCTGCTTCGTCAATGAGAAACTTGTTGCTTGGCCAACCATTGAGAACATAGCCCATGACAGTGTTTAGTTTGCTATCTTCTGAAGTGGCTTTTTTAAAACGATTCAATGCATTATGCTCAATGTTGACATTCTGGATTAAATTGATACCAATGACATCCTCTTCTTCTGCATCTATGACATTATCTATTGCTGCACGGCTAAGGCAATCGGACATCACTTGGAGCTTTCCAGGAATATATTTTACATGCAAATCATAGCATGTCAGTCTTAAAAGCATTCGTTGGAGTCGAGGAGGAGCTTCAGACAGAGATTTCTTGAATATTACCTCTAACGGCTTGTGGTCGGTCTCAACTATGGTCTTTCTTCCATATAGATAAGAGTGAAACTTTCTCACACCCCAATCTATAGCCAACATTTCTCTCTCGATATTTGCATACCTCTTCTCAGTCTCGGTTAGAGCTCGCGATGCATAGGCGATTGGATTACCTTTTTGGAGCAATACCGCGCCAAGACCCTGACCACTTGCGTCCACGTTTAAGATAGTCTCTGCTTCATTGTCAAAATATGAAAGTACTGGTGCAGAAGTTATGATCTTCTTCAATTCGGAGAAAGCTTGTTCCTGTGGTTTTCCCCAGACAAACGCAATATCTTTCTGTGTGAGGCTTGCAATGGGACCTTGAATAGAGGCTTTATTCTCAACAAACTTGTTCAAATAGTTGATTGTACCTAACAATCTCAGAACACCAGCTTTATCCTCTGGAGGAGGCATTTTCAAAATTGCAGCCACCTTTGCTGGATCTGGTTTCAGCCCATTGGCACTAATTGTGTGCCCAACATATTTAACTTCGGAGACACGTAATTTGGTTTTCTTTGGATTGAATTTCAGCCCAATCTCTCTACTTCGCTGCATTACGGCTTTCATTTTCTCATTCAATTCCTCTTCATCTTTCCCAAATATCAGAAAGTCGTCTACAACGATTTCGACTGGAAGACCATCAAATAGACGCATCATTTCTCTGGTGTAAAGTTCCGGTGCAGGTGATATACCAAATGGCAGCCTTGTGAACCTATATGGACCCCACGGTGTGTTGAATGTGAGTAGCTTTGAACTCTTTTGATCGACAGGCAATTGCCAAAAACCACTACTGGCATCCAACGACGTGAAGATTTTTGCCCCATTTAGTTTTTGAGCAACTTCTTCAACTGTGGTAAGTGGATGTGGTTGACGCTTTAGAGCTCGATTTAAGTCTCTAGGATCGATGCACAAACGTATGTCATCCTTGGTAGGTGGACCATTGTTTGATGTACCTTTGGCTCGCCGCTTGTCCACCACCAACATTGATGAGACCCATGGGACATGTCCAAGTTCTTTAACAATGATGCCATCCTCAGTCATCTCGGCCAATTTTTCCTTCACACCATGTTGTAGAGCGATTGGTATTTTCCTTGGAGAGTGTATAACTGGTGTCACTGATTCATCAATTTCCAAATGAACTGCATTCGGCAGTTTTCCAGGTTTACTACTAAAACAATCAAGATATTCACACAAAATAGGATCATTTTCAATATCTGCAGTAATTTCATTACGTTGTTTTGCACCAGTAGCTTCTACCAAATTGTCAATTAAATTTAAATTCATAAAACGAACAATCTCTAAATCAATGCAAGCCTCACAGCCTAGCAAAGGAGTGAATTCTCCATCCACAACCAGTATCTCTAATGGAACTGTTCGTTCTTTGTATGTAATAGGCAATGTAATTGTTCCCATAGGTAAGATAGCCTTTCCAGACATCCACCCTTTTAATTTTAGGCTTGATTTCACTTTCTTTAAAGGTTTTGCTTTCAACATTTTGTAGACAGAGAATGGAATGACTGTACAATCTGCTCCAGTATCGGCCTTCATGTTCACACTGATACCAGCTATTTCTAGGCTTACCAGATTTTTCTTTCCTTTCACACTTTTATGTATAGCAGAAATTTCCACTGAGGAAAAATATACATGAACTTCTTCGTCGTCACTACTCTCTACACTGGTGTTAGAAACAGCATTGACGTTAGTAGTCTTTTTCTTCTTTTTACATACTCTAGAAAAATGATTGTCTCCTTTACAAATATGGCACTTCTTTCCATATGCAGGACATTTTGAAGGATGTGTAAATTGGTGACTATAACCACAGAATTTGCATTTTTGTTGTGTTGTTGTTGTTGTGCTGGCTCGACCTGAAGATTGTAAACTGTTGATTTCAGAGGTTTGATTGGATATTACTGAACTTTGCTTGCTTGAAAATTTTGTCTTCTGCAGCTCAGCTGCCTCAAACGTTCTGCAGTAATTGTGTGCTTGAATAAGATTTAACTCTGCTTTCTTTAAAAGCTCTCCTCGAAGATCTATTGACCTCACGCCACCCACTATGCGATCCCTGATTAAGGAATCCTTCAGTTCACCAAATTCACATGTTAACGATAATCTTTTTAAATCACTAACAAAATGGTCAATCCGCTCCCCTTCTTGTTGTGCACGTTGGTTAAATGCAAAACGTTCATAGATGACATTTTTTCCTCCTTGACAATGTGACTGGAATTTATTACATACATCTTGGTAACTATCAGCACTTTCATTGACATTGTAAACAAAATGACTGAACTCTTCTATTGCCTCAGGTCCTGCACAGTTAAGAAGTAAATTGATCTTCAATTTATCAGGCTTGTTGTCTTTCTCTTTGGCAACTAAATAAACATTGAACTGCATAAAAAATCTTCGCCAGTTCTCCGCTGCATTACTATCAAATACCAAACGTCCAGGCTTTGTAAAACTTTCATTCTCCATGTTGACTTATTAATATATAATAATTGATGATATCCCACATCTGACACCATGTAATAATAAGTCAAAACAAGACTCGGGGTTGAACGTATAAGAACTTTATTTGAAAACAGAAACAAACCTTCTATACTCTCGCTATGTCTACAAAATGTGCTGCCATTATGGATAGGCCGGGAGCACATGGTTTTACAGGGAGAATGGGCAAGAAACTAACAAAATCATAACATGTTATAAATATGGCAAAAAATCATCTTTCAATTGATTTACAAAACAGTGACTTTTCTGCTAGGAGATTTTTTCCCCGAAAAGGAAATCTACCATTTTCAAAAAATTCTGAACTTCAGCACGAGGCATTGCACAACACCACCACGCGTGGGAACCATGACAACACCTTAATTGAGAAACCGCTGTCAAAGCCGCCAACCGTCCTCCTCACCTTTCACAACATTTGGAACAGACGTCGAATCTTAAATTCGAAAAAGGATTTAAAAGGCACAGGCTTGTTTCTTTCAGAGGACCTTAGCGCCGAAGTAGCGAAACTTTTCTTTGAATGTCGACAGCTGCGTAAAGCCAAAAAGATAGCAGGATGCTGGACTAACGACTCGGAACTATTTATCAAAACATTGTCTGACAAAATCGTGAAAATCTCAGATTATCACAACATTCAAGCTGTTACTCATGATTGGACCTCGACTGACTAAAGACATGGATAAGTCGTTTTTATTATTTAATTCATTTTCTAACCACTTCTTCTTCTTAGTTAAGCTCGTTTGCTCATTCTTTTTTACTGTCCTGCTTACAACCGTTATTCCATACATTATTCTTTTCTGTTTTCTTGAACTGCAGTTATTGCAAACCATGACGATCTTATTATTTATTATTATTTTTCACAATAATTTTTCCCCCAATTTAAATGATGATTGACAAACTAGAAGAGGTTTACAATAGCTGTGATTTAATAGAACGCTTAGGATATATAACAGCTGATAAAGTTCCTGTAAATCAAATGTCTTTCGCTACACAAAACGTTAGGAGTTTGCTTAAAAATCACGACAAATTGTGTGAATTTCTTCATGTTTCGAAGATAAAAGTTCTAGCCGTACAGGAAATTTGGCATGGTGGTGACATTTCTCTCCCTGCTTACAATTATGTTTACAAGGAATGCTCTGTGACTAGCGGTGGCGGTGTAGGTTTGATTATCCATAATTCCCTGACATACTCTGTAAATCACGATTTGTCGCAAATTAATGATGATATAGAAACTATTGTTGCAGAAAGTGGCAATTTTGTTTTTATTTCAACATATATTCCTCCTCATTCAAACTTGAGTAACGCAATATCAATATTAAGTTCAATCTTCGTGAATACAACCAAAAAACTATATTTTTAGGATCTTATAAATTGTTTTTTTAATTTTCGATGCATTCCAATAAATTCACTTCCCACCAGAGTTACATATAAATCATGCACTCTTCTCGACAACATTTTTACTAACCATAAGTCAACTTTGACGACAGGTGTCATCACCACTGATATATCTGACCACTTATGTCCATTTTTACATTTCAGCTCAAAAGAGAAAAATTTATCTCTATTGACCTCAATTTCCTATCATGATATGTCACCCAGAAATCTTGAATCATTGAGCCATACACTTTCTGCATGCAACTGGTTTCTTCCTCAAGAACCTTTTTCTGCATTCAAAACTTTTCATGACCAATTCCAAAAGTGTGTAGATTTAGCCTGTCCAATCATCACCAAAAAGCTGAATCAAAACAATCATAAAATTCACCCCTGGATGACCCATGGCTTACTAATTTCGAGAAAAAATAAAGGGAAACTCTTTCATAAATGGATTACCACTAAAAACATTAACATCAAAATAAAATATGACATTTACTTTCGAATCTACTTCAAGCTAATAAGGAAATCCAAAATTCTCTACTGGGATCATTTTTATTTAACCTATAAACATGATATCAAGAAGCTATGGCAAGCAACTAACAACCTTTTAGGAAGAAATAAAAGAAAAAACAGATACCCAGATTTCTTTAAAGTAAACAATCGTAAGATAACAGATATGAATTTGATTGCTAATGCTTTCTATGAATATTTTATTAATGTCGGTCCTAACCTTGCACATCAAATCAAATCAACTGATAATTATAAATCATATTTACCAAAAGACACACAAAATTCATTTATTTTTAGACCGGTCTCTCAAACAACCGTGGAAAAAGTAATTAAGAAAATGAAAACTAAATCTAGTTCTTCTTTTGATAACATATCAAGCACTTGTTTAAAATCCATATATCAAGAAATTCTCTCTCCGCTAACTTATCTTGTGAATCTCTCTTTGAAAACAGGTTTTTTCCCTCAAAATTATAAAATAGCAAAGGTTTTACCATTATTCAAAACTGGAGACATCCATTAAATCTCCAATTACTGTCCTATTTCTATTATTTCAACATTTTCCAAGCTGTTAGAGCGAGTTGTATATAATCAACTTTATTTTTATTTTGATAAACATTTTTTAACAAAATTTCAATTCGGTTTCCGAAAATTTTATCAAACAATGGATTGTATTTTAAATTTTTTGGACAATATATTTACACAGCAAAATGACAAATACCATGTTGCCATTTTTATTGACCTTAAAAAAGCCTTCGATACTGTAAATCACAGCATTCTTTTATCCAAGTTATCCCACTATGGAATCACAAACAACGAATTAGCTTGGTTTACCAATTATTTGTCAAACAGAAAACAAACTGTATGCATGAGCAACCATCAATCTCAACCCAATACTGTAACTTGTGGCGTTCCACAAGGCAGTATACTCGGACCACTCCTTTTTTTAATTTTTGTAAATGATTTGCCAAGTTCAACTGAATTTCAAGTGAGTCTTTTTGCAGGTGATACTACCCTTCAATGGTCTGACAGTAATGTCACCCAGTTGCAGGAGAATGTCAATGCAGAATTAAACACTATTTCAAAATGGTTTTACGACAACCAACTCACACTACATGAAGCAAAAACAAAATTTATTCTTTTCAATAATCAACGTATCAAGATTAATCTGCAAATAAATAACACACAAATTGAACGATGTGGAATTAACGAAAAAGAAAAACATGTTAAATTCTTAGGCCTATTGCTTGATGACAAATTAAACTGGAAAATCCATGTTGATTTTGTGTGTAAGAAAATCCGATCATTATGTTATACATTGATAAAATTAAAAAATTTCTTTTCAAATACCTACAAATCGCAAATATACTCATCAATAGTCAAACCTCACCTTGAGTATGGCATTCCAATTTGGGGCCACTCAGTGAATTGCAATAAATTAAAAACCCTAAATAAAAGATGTGTACGAGTCCTTCTACGTTGTAGACCTCTAACTCTAACCCATACTGAACCTCTTTTAAAATCTCTACATATTCTAAAGTTTAATGATCTCTACATTTTGAAATCGTTAACTTTCCTTCGTCGAGCCATATCAGTAAAATCTGCTCTGACAACTAGATCAATGTTCAATTTTTGCAGTAAAGAAAAACGCATCACAAATTTATTTTCGATACCATATGCAAAGACCACCTTCCTGTAACGGCTCCCTAGTCACAGCCTTCCTACACTTTGGAACAGCAAAAAATGTACTCTGAACCTTTCCCCAGTTACAGCAAACTTCTCCCGTTTTGTGAAGAATTCGTTATTAAATGCTTACACTAGCACCTGCACGATAAAGAACTGTTACGTTTGTCAATCAACAACTAACTATAATCGACTGTAACTTAATGACTTACCTAATTTAGAACAAATAAACCTTCATCTAATAGCTACTGACATTTTATAACTCTTTTCCTGATTCATTATAATACATACATATTTGTCCATTTATTTTACATTGTCTTTCTCTTCTTTTCTTTCTTTTTTTTTTAAACCATTATTCTTACTATAGTAACTAAAACCTGTAAATTATCACACGTCTCCCAATAAACAAGCATTTATGCTTAAGGGAAGGGATGACCGCAATCATTGTATCAAATTATAAACTTTAATCTTTACCTTGTATTTATCACTAAATTTTCAATGATTGAAATATATATCTATCTATCTATCTATCTGTCTATTGTAACCTGATTGTGATTCTGAAGAATTTTAAATGATGATTACATTAGGCCCTATTGATAATATTCAATAGGATAGGCTTGCCCTTGTGCTTGGCTAAGCCTAACCCCTAATACCGGTATGATATGATATGATATGATGTGATATGATGTCACTAATATACAGCCTTAAGATTAAGTAAAAGTAAGTATACGCAAGGAAGGCAAAATGCTAGGCAGCTTACTAAAGAAAGCATATTGCACAGCCTCTCCTGCTTTAAATAGGGAGCTAGGGTAGGCTATGAAAGTATTCAACACTTTATGATGATGATCAATATTAACATGGAAAATTTAACAAGTTAAATAATGATGTTTTAATTGAAATGTAAATTTTGGCCAACAAGCAAAGAATACACAGGAGTTAAATTAATCAGCTCTATTCATCACTTGGTGAAAACTAGCTAAGACCAACTAAAAATTGAAATTACATTGCTTATATATTTATTAAGGTGTTGCAAGATTACGAAATAATAATTACGTGGGATATTAAAAATGATTGCAAGGTAAATAATAAAGGCGTTCTTACATATAATTCTTACTTCACACTTGTTTACAAATAACATAATAAAATAATATAACACAACGTGACTAATTAAAATATATTTACAAACAACAATCACAAGTGAAATACTGACTTCCATAACAGTGACATTTGAGTTGTTTAACATTATTGATTGATCAACCATCTGAATAAAGCTTCTGAATGCGATTTCTTGGTGAAAACCAAGATTTCAGAAACATTTTCTGCTTAACTACTTAAGATTCATAAATATTACTTTTACTTTTTGGTCACTGCACGTCAATTTGCAAACAAAATTCCACTGGTCACTCTCTCAGAATTTAATATAACTTATTTTACTAAAAGATACTGAAGTGAATATCAATCGGGCAAAATGTGAAGTAATTTAGTCAAAAAATGAAAGGAAAAAAATAGACCCCGCTAAAGATTACAAGATTATCAGCTAATTGGATGGTTAACATTTCATTTTGCCATTTGTGTTTGCTATCAAAATGCAATATAGATGAAACACGTATCATTCGAAAGCTTAGACAATCTAGTTTCCATTTATATATGTTTCAAAAAGAAAAAAAATGAATAGTTCTTTTTTTATAATTGTTTTATAGACAATGTTTGGAGCTGATTTTAGATATGAGCCCAAAATTTTAAAAATTTTAAACCTTGCCAATATAGAGAGAATAATAATGTCTAGTGGTTTTTGGAGTTTCAATAAATGGTCTGTACTGAGAGAGCGCCAGTCTTAATTCTACTTTTCTCTTGTATTATTCTTATAATCCTACGGAAATCTCAACTCTGGTGTTGCAAATCAAAGCAGCAATTCATTCAAGAAAACGAGCGGCAATCTCCATTGGCGCAAATAAAATAAACAACAAAATGATTATTTCTAAGTTGTAAAATCCATTCATTACATGTAACACATGTCGGTAACAAATTTTACATTTTATGTAGTAGTCCTACAAATACACGCTATGAGATTCTCTAAATTACTTCAAACTTCGCAAAGTTGATATTCACTTCATTATCTTTTAGTAAAACAAGTTTCATTAAATTCTGAGAGTTTTTTGTTTGCGAGATGACGTGTAGTGACCCTCTTACCTATGACAAAGTCATTTCAAATAATTTTAAAAAATTATACCTGGATTCTCTTTGATATCATACATCTTCATTGTACTGAAGTGAAAGAGTAATACAGGTAGTCTGTCGATTTGGTATCCGTTCGTATCGTTCAGTCGGAATTTCTTCCATATTCTTTGTTTACAATGGCATCCAGTCGCAAAAAACGTTTGTTTTCATTTCTAGCTGGATTAATTAATTTAAGAATATGTTGTTAAATTGATTACTTGTGGGCAGGTGATTGCATCAAATCAGATATTAGTCATATGAGATAGTTGATGGGGCAGGAGGGTTGATGAGGCTACCCAAACTTTCTAGGGGGCCCGGGAACATGCTCCCATTTTATTTTGGATTGAATATACTGATTGTATCGATTTGATGTGTCCCAACATTTAGAATATGTATGGGATCTGGAACTAGAAGTATCCTCTTTGGGTCTCCACATAATTTGTTCTAGATTGTACTGTTTATACATGTAAACTAGAAGTATCCTCTTTGGGTCTCCACATATTTTGTTCTAGATTGTACTGTTTATACATGTATATGCATGTACAGTATATCACCAACTGTACACTGTACACTACTGTATATGCATGTTTCTGATAGTGATTGTTCCATTGTTGCATTTATTCGTATTGATATTATATTGTTATTGTTCTATGAAGACAATCAATGACAGACAATTAGGGAAATATAATATATCATAAATTATAAACACACTATTATCAAAACTACGCAACTGATTAATTATCAAATACAATGGTTAATGATCTAACGGTTATAAACAATGTAAATTAATTAACAACGGATGATTAATACGTGTATGACGGTATAGCATCATTTCACTTAAAATGAAAATCAGCCCTTCGATCTTTCATTAGGGCAAACTTGACGATTACATCTTTGTTAAAATCAGAAATGCCATCACTAAATTGCTCTCTGCACTTAACATAGCAAGTGCATTATAGAGACTTTAGAATTACCAGCAGCCTTGGCACATTTTTGTTTTTGAAATCTTCCCCAGATTTCAATCACTCTTTTTCATGATACACGTTTCGCCTTTGTGTTTCCTTTGCACACACTCGCGATTTTGTGGAACCATTTTGTAAAAAAGACACGAAGAAATCTGAAAACTCTTGAAGACGTTTCTAGCACGGAAATGATAGATCAGTTCACTTACGACCAACGTCACACAAAATGTGGATGAAAGACAGAGTTGAAAACTTTGACTGAACTGATTCAAAATTTCATGTTTGCTTGATACAAGAATATTGGGGATTGAAATAACAGAAAGAGATTTGTTAGTATTCAGAATCGAAATTTATCACCTAAATAAAATGAAATTATAACACCAGATGAATTCTCTAATTTTTTTGAATACATTGATCATTAACTCCTTGTGGAATTTCGAAAAAATTATGTTTGTAAATATGTAGGCTTTGTCTGAAAATTGTACATGTATGTATGTTTTCATATTGCATTGTATTTCTATAGCATTTATACACATAAATTGTATAAGTTAGAATCATATGAATTTAATTAGTATTGATTTAAAAGTACATTTTATTGCAGTAGTTTTGGTTTGCATCAAACATCTCTGATAATTTGGATAATCGTTACTCCGCTATTTCTTTGTGAGCCGTATATATTTGTTGACTATCTATACTCAAAGACTTTGAATTTTGACACCATGGTATGCACCTACTAATGTTTTGTAAACATTAAGTTTTATTCAAAATTGAAATTGATAAACAGATTATTTTCTCAAGCTTTCTGTTGTGTCTTTACACTAATCACAGCAAGAGCCACAAGGACAATGCTCTGGTGTGAGCGCCGACGTCATTATCCAGAAGTTTAGCCTTGTTTCTTGTAATCAAAACAACAACCAACATTAAGCAAGGGCTGCAGGTCATCCTAAGTTCTTTAAGCAATTGTAATAAAGTTAATGGTTTATATACATTTATTTATTCGCGTTTTAGATAAATTTGAAAGATAGAAATAGTTGAAATAAATCACCTGATGATCATCTGACGGTGTGAAGCTTGAAGTAGTGTAATTCTAGCATGTTTCATTTTTGACTCATATTCTATAATTTGTTTGATGCATTTCAGTAATATGTTTATGAATAACTTTGTCCCCGTAGTATTGAATAGCATGTGATAACTATGAAGCAGCTTCCAGAGAAAACAGTCCGCTTAATAACCAGTGGCCAAGTTATTACAAGTGTTTCTGATGCAGTTAAAGAACTTGTGGAGAATTCCATTGATGCAGGAGCAAAAAGTATTGAAGTCAAAGTGGTAAGTAAAAAGTGGAACAATCATATCTATACGTATATGGTAAATGTCAATGTCTGTGTGTACTGTGTGTATGCTTGATTTTATGTTATGTCCACATCGGTTTTCTCCATCAATTTAAAACACAGCACTGCCATTGTCCTACCAGTTTTCTAAATGTGTGGAATGTGTGATGACAGCTTGAAGCAGACTAGAATGCTTCGATATTTGCAGTCAAACTCGTCTTACTTAAAAGGCAAATAAATCTAACAAGAATATAATAAAAGCTATCAAAACTGTATGATATTATAGCAAGAAAATTAAGGAATCAAAATTCATTATAATATTTCCAAAATCATTCAAAATAAGATCTTGAACATCATAAATAAATATCAGAAATAGTAAAGGTTTGTATGGGACAGATTCAATGCTTTGTGGCTTGCACGAAACTGTGCTTGAGATGTGGATCGCGTGACTACGGTTGGTGAATTGTAGCGTAACATCTTTGAAAATTTTTCATTAGAATCAACATCAACATTATCCAGAGATTGCAATGACATCCTCTGTATTTTATTTTATTTCTGTCATATATAGTAGGCTTTGCTATAGCGACATTGAGTCCCAGTGAGCACAACGACGGCTGGATCTAATTTATTATTCACATTAAGCCTTCACATATACAACGTAGATAGATTACAGGAATTACATAGAGTTCTGATGTAAATTACACATAGAAGTATACACAGTTATACCACAATTTCTGTTTTTCGCATTGAAAGAAAACATATGGGGAATCTTGAGTATTTTCATGTGTAGTATTTTCCATATATGTATTATATATTTAATGTGCCATGTCACGATGACGTAATTAAATTTCAAATTTAATGTTCTGCTATCATGTTCGTTGACCTTCTGTTATTGTAAAATATGCTGAATCACAATGATGTATACATAAACCAGTGACATAATTATATATCTAGATGATTCTGTAGTATTAGTCGGCATTTTATAAACATGTATATATACAGTGCAACCTGTATATAACAGCCAGATATGAGAGGTAGATACATTGACCACTATGGACAGGTGGCCTTTATATACAGGTTTCATTCAATAGAAAATAGTATTTTAGACATTGCAATAGTGACCACTATAGACAGGTGGCCGCTGTATAGAGGTGACCTTTTTATTTGGTTTGACTGTATATGTAAGATTTGAACTTAATAGACACTTTTCAGTTAAAGCAGATTCAATGTCTCATCTCTGGCTGTATTCCTTGCGATACCACATCTAGAAAACATAACAAATAGTATGTATAGCCTTTGAACATCAAAGTAATTTATATATACGGTTAATATTGTATTTGATAAATATTTACAGCACTTATAGTTTATATACCTAGTATTGAGTAGCCTGATCAATAATAACAGCTAACAGCATGAAAAAAAAAGTAAATAAAAAATAATATAAACAATTAAATATAATAAAATAAATTATACAATCAGTTACATAAAGAAACAATATACAAATATTCCTTATAGAATTAGTCTGTCTGTTGAATATATCTTCATTCTTCTTGTTAATTATTGTCCCATATACCTTCGCAACAATGTAAACAAGCAATTGCTCATGTTGAATATCGAATTCAAATAAAACTACAACAACAACATACAATTCTGTCAGAATCATAAATAGACCGAACTCTACAAAACTAAAACGGTAGGTTTCTCATGGCAACTTGAAATTAACATAAACATGTTCATAACGATACCATAAATACTTTCCCGTTTCTTGTTTCAGTCCAATTTTATTGTGGAGCTCACCAACGATGAATTTGTAAATCATTTCACGGTCAGAGCCCTCTTAATTCATACATTTCGTGTTTTCATCATGCTTCTATGGATTCGCAAAATCATGGGAAAAGAAAAGAATCAAATATCATGAAGTTCACATACAGCAATTTTTCAAAATTATAAGAAGTCTTTGACCGTGAATCATGAAATATAAATTGAATATTTGGAGGGTTTACAATAAGTTGCCCGGAGAAACCTGACGTTCTAGTTCCGTGGCGGTCAGTCTAAAACACTCTCATTTTATAATATCACAGCTTGATAAGGTTACTAGTTTTGCAGTGAAACCCATTAGTTATTCATTTAATGGAGTGGGACAACGTTTTCCTATGAATTCTATTAGTCTGTATGCTGAAGGTATGATGTAATCATGCAGGGTAAAGGAGTCTGCCTAAGTTACACTATGGCTAGGACGTAAACAGAAAATGTTTCTATAATTTATTTATTGCTATGATTATATAAATACTGTATTTTATTGTATGTGGGCTTACAAATTGAGTTGAGTATGCGTATATGTCACAATGGACATGAATTCAGGACTAAAATCAATACAATACATTTTTTTAGGAAAATTTTGGCCTTAGTAAAATTGAAATTCAGGATAATGGTTATGGTGTTAGAGAAGAAGATGTCGAAGTAATGTGTAAGGCTCATTTTACATCAAAGATATCAAGACATGAAGATTTACTTGAACTTGGTTCTTATGGATTCCGTGGGGAAGCTCTTCATTCACTGGCTGCGTTATCTAACTTAACAATTACAAGTAAAACAAAACAGGATACAGTTGGTAAATCATACTCTGTGAATCATAAAGGAGAAATAACGGATTCTAAACCTATTCCAATCAAAGTAGGAACTTCAATAATTGTTAAAGATTTATTCAAAAATTTACCAGTAAGATATCAAGTTCATAACTCATCGCCAAAGAAAAAATTAGAAATGCGAAAAATCCAAGATGTTATGATTGAATTTGGACTTATTCATCCATGGTTAAAGATCTCATTGAAACATGATAAAAATCTTATATGGCAAAAAGCTACCATGGAAACATTAAAAGAAAATGCATCATACATATTTGGTGTTAGTTTAATGAAAGAATTACAAGAATTATCATATAAATCTACAGAGAATTCAATTGAAATTTATGGCTTTATTCCATTAAAATCATCAGACTCTGCAATTACTGGACGTTCAACAGCTGACAAAATCAAATTATATTTTAACAAAAGACCTGTTACTGTCACTGTAGCGAATAAAGTTAGTATATAGATTTTAATAATTTGTTTTTCTTTCACAAGCATGATATTAATAATTCATTTACTATATTTATTTAATCAATGAATCTATATCTCCTATTTGTGTAGCTTCTTAAAGAGTTATATTCAAAAGCACTTGACCTTCAAACACAGATGTTTCCTATATCATTTTTGAATATCAAAATTGATCCTGGAATGCTTGATATCAACATTGAACCAAATAAACGCTCCATATTATGTGAAAAGATGGTGAGTTATTTTGTTGTTCATATTAAGCTCTTTACCCATGTGACAACATTTTTGTGAGTTCATGAATGGGAAGTTACCCAATTTTTCATAATTGTTTATGAACAGTTCATGAAAATAATGAAATAAATAGGGAATAATTCATATGTGCAAATACATGGGTTTTATTTTCCGACTGTTCATGGAGTGACATCTCATGAGCGAGGCTCGTAATCATGAGATGTTCATGAAGATAATTTTATGCAACTTTATGTCCAACAAACTCTTGAATTTACAAGGGCTTCCACAATTGATATGACAACCAATTTAAATACTTACAACAATCAAAGTTCATAAAACTCTGTGGCAATCCTGTTATCCTAGTCTGCAGAAGGCAATCCTAGATCATCAACTCTTGCGAAAAAACAGTTCAGGATTTCATGAACAGTTCATGAACAAGTCATCAACAACAGTCCATGAACAAGTCATGAACAACAGTCCAACCATGAAAAGTTCATCTACGCTAAATGGCCCAAATTTCCCCGAACAGTTCAGGAAGAGCCATTCAACGTTTTTGAACTATTCATGAACTCCTGAACTGTTTTTCGCCAGGGAAAGGTTTGGGCAAATTAAGAAGTAAATTGATAATTTTCTAATTTGTAGGAAATCTCCTAAGAATAAAGTTGAAAATGTTTTAGGATTCAAGAAGGCTAAATGTTTTGTTAGACACTGCCTTTAATATATCTGTAGATATTGTAATCTACCAGTGAGCATACTCTACTGGTAGCTTGATAGAAGTCTCCCCTGTGTAAAACGTTCATGAACAGTTTGTCAATCTACCATTAACACACATTGTTCATGAACTCAAGTTTTGGTGACAGATCATGAACCTCTCCCATAGTCCATGAATTAGTTCAAGAGCTATCTGTAAATAGTTGATCGAATTAAGCATTCAATAAGATTTCATGAACTTGACAAAGGTTCTTGAACTTTTCATGAACTTTTCATGAAAAGTACTTAAATTTACTCAATTTGCTAATTCATTTATGAAATTCATGAGTAGATTATTCCTCATAGTGGCTGCATAAGTAAAAATATCACAGCATATTAATTATTATTATGTTTCAGGACGATGTAATCAAAGCTTTAGAAGAATCAATATCTTCCTTATACAATCTGGAGCCATCACTTGAAAGGTGAACATGTTGGTTATACTAAACCCTTGAGAAAAAACATGTTGAGTTCATGAAAGCATGATGAACAGTTAATACACTAGGGCATGATGGTTAAATGACCCAATTTTCATGGACTTTTTCTGGAACAGTTGATGAATATTGGACCATGTGACATCCATGAACTATTTTCACACCCCTGTAAAAAATTGTAAGTTTATGAACAGTTCATGAACATTAATTGGTCCAATTTTCAAGGATTTGGATCATTTGAAAATTAGGCCATTAAACGTTCATGATTTGCTCATGAGCTCCTGAACTGTTTTTCATGGGGTAATGCCAGAGTTTGTTCTAAGCCATTATTTCCTAACCAAAAACAGGTGTTTCGTTGAAAGGGCTGATATACAATCAGTAAACTTTAGAATCATCATTGTAGTTTGAGTGTAAGGGCTTGGTTGGTATATTATTGCACATAGTGTTTGTAGTCCATCTAATTATTCTGTCACTGTTGACAAACAGATCACACACTGTCATGTTAGTACCCTTGAGATTGAGCCTAACAAAGTCAAAAGACAAATTAAAATCGCAATATTTTTACAATAATTTCATTGCCAAATCAAATGTTTCTTTTGCGTTCAATTTTCATGAAACTTTTTGTACTTGAACTCAAGTTTTTGTTGGTTATAAAATTTGAACAGAATCGTTGATTTTTCTGCAGAGATATTTACTTTAGGAATATGAATTACAATGTAAACACTGGTTTCCATTTAGAATCGGGTCAGGCACAAGAGGCAGTCAGCAGTCTTCTCCCGAATATCAAACTCGTAATCATATGTGTGATTCTAGGGAAAGGGCCAGTAATGAATCCTCTCAATTCGTTTTGTGTGTGTTTTCGATTTTTATCAACGGTGGTCGCTGGTGCCTCTTGATTCTAAATGGAAACAAGGCTTAAACAGCTCAAGTCCCTGTGAAAAAATAGTTGAATTAATAAACTTTTCATGGACTGTTCATGGACTTTAAATGGCCCATGTTTCATGAATTAATTTCACAGGGGAGTGCATTTCAAAATTGCGTACAGATCCATTCCATGTATTCAGAATTTGTATACATTCAAAACATTAAACAACTGGACTTGACCACAAAATAATTCATAGGGATTGACTATTTAACTAGGTTAATTAAGCTGTATTGTGAATTTGACATTGATCTCATGGTGATTTTAATTGACCTACAGTGTCGATGCAATCCCTGAACATGGGAATGAAGACGAATTAGATACCTATAATGAATGCAGAATGGACAATAAGGAAATGCCTGGCAATGACCCAAATGTTCTGACAATTGATCGTGATGTGAATAATATCAACACAAACAATTTTATGTTAGATATTGCTACTAGCTCCGTCAAACAACATCAAACTTCCTCCATTGAAGCCGATACTGTTGATAATAATGAACAATTAACCATAGACTGTCATCCAATGTTGAATATTACTGGCAAAGATAATAACAAGAAAACTAACAGCTCATTTCTAGCATCGATAGCTAATGTAGACAATCAAACCACTGGATTTGACAAGTCTAAGGTGAACACTATTCCATCTACTTTCAATGAGGTATCAACTTATAACAAAGAAAATGTAAATCAAAATAATTCATCTATGATCATTGACAATATTAGCGATGATGATGAACTGGATTTAATACTGCAAGATCTGAATGATGATTCGTGTGCTGGTGAAAGCAATCAAAGTACAACCAAAACAAACAGCGAAATTATTGGTATTTAAATGTATTAAGGATTTGAATAACAATATTTATTAAATTACTTAATAAGGAGCCATGCTCAAGATGTGGACTCAGTAGTGGGGATGGGCTACTCTAGAATTTATAGAGGATTTCAAGAGGGTTCCATGGGTATGACATGTGGAAAATAAGGTCGGTATTTTTGGTAAAAGATAGGTTAAAATCCATAATTTCTGACGCCAGACGCTAGTTCGGTGGGACTAAAATTCAATCACTTGTTTCCCTTGACACATGTCTCACTCGGCCCTAGGTCCGTAAGTAACCCATTGAGAGGATAGCTCAGATAGCAAAGCAACCGAACTTCAGATCTGATCATATCTAAGCGACTGTGGTTTAAATCCCCCGAAGCTCAATTCAGTCTTGACTTTATCTAAAACATCAAATGAGTACCATCTTCTGATGGCGGATGGAATGGTCCAGAGGGAATTGCATTGTGAATAGCTGGGACGCATCGTTGTACATCGACAATCGAGGCCTATCTGCCATGAAATCTGTTGAAATTGATCTGCAGTGTCGCGGCTGAGATCAATAAGGAGCATTTAACATCATTGCTCTCAGCGAAAAGATCCACTCCTCTTTTTGTAGAGGAGAGGTACAGGTGCCCTTGGTAGGGCTACACCGTCTACATTACTATTTTATTAGGAAGAGGTTAAGAGGTTAGGGTCAATACAACGTGATACAACCCGATCATGTTATCTACTAATTTGTAATCTAAGCCCTCACCATAGTATGTAAATCGATTGTTCCAGTTCAAATCCATTTCAATGAAATATTTATTTTAATTTATTAATATAATTCCGTTTCAACAAATTCTAAAGTTGAAAATGGTTGTTATACGCATGCGCTTGCAAAGAGCAATCTTATCGATGACACAGTAGAGATAGGCCCTGATGGGATTGATGTTGACTATGATTTACCCGTATTGCCGACCTGAAAATAAGCATATCAGGCAGTCATTTGAATTAGTAAAATCTGAACATTTTCCTGGCAGAGCATGTTCCACTCCCTAGTGTTGACACCCAGAAATGCCAGTGTTTCCAAAAAGCAACACTCCCGTCCCTGTGTATACTTTTTAAATCTTAATATCTATTCAATTATTTATCAAGGTACGATGAAATACCTTACATGCAACCAAAAATAAATGCCATGAATGCTATGCCATGAACGGGACAGGGAAATGTTAAAATCAACTGACTTCAAGGTTTGATAAAGCTTATGTCCTCAAAAATGGCTAATTTCTGTTCAAAATTTGTTGTTCATGTTGTTTGCTTTTTTTCCATTTTTATTTTCATCTATTTGCTGATGCTTAGCATTATTATACATTTTATGTTGCAGGAAATGATTACACCAATCTTCCAGGAGGTTTATCATGGAGCAAAGGTCTTATCAATTCGAAAAGTAATCAAAGCAGACTTCAAGTAATTAATACTTGTTTTTATTTTATTCATTTTAATGTAAAGGATAGAGACAAGAGAAAACTCTGAGAATTGCGACGTTTCGATATATCATATATCATTTTCAAGCGAAAGAGAATAAATTTAAAGTTTGACATGGTATATATAGTATAAAAAATAATCTAATTCACATAATCTATTGTATAATAATAACAATGAAATTTTACGTAGGGATACAAGACAAACAATGACTATTGTAATAATACGGAAATACATTATGTGAATAATTTTGACTTCACTGAGTCAGTTTGCACGTTTAATGTGGAGTGCAACTCCCTGATGGCCAGCATCTCGTGTATTAGGCAATCAAATTTTGAGGCACACTTCCTGACAACAGTAAACAGGCTTTTCTCGTTTAAAACGCTACGTCCGTGACTTCTTAGATGTGCACCGACAGCCGACCCACTATGTCCAGCAACACGTTGATAAAGATGTTGACGAGTATAGCCAACATAACTCGCAGTACACGAGTCACACTTAAACAAATATACAACGCATTGCTCAGACAATAAGGCCGGCCTCGACTCACATACCCTTAAATTATCTATTAACTTTCTACTTGTGTAGACTGGTCTAAAATGCTGCCCAATGCCTGCACTTAAAGAATTCAACTGTCTTCTAAGCGAATTCGCAGAGGTCTGGTCCTTAAACGGCAGTACGATGTTAATAATCTTACTGTTGTCAAGAAGTGGCCTATCTACTTCTACATTATTATTAATGTTAGATAAAAATTTTTCAGATATATTATTTATTAATGCTACAGGATAAGCTAACTTTAAAAATGTGTCCTTTATTCTTGAGCATTCAATATCAAAATGCTCTTTGTTAGAAGACAATCTGTGCGCTCGATTGAGCATTGTCCATAGTAGTCCTTTCTTGTACCGGTCATCTACGTGACTTTGATAGTGCAGTAGTAGCCCGTTATCCGTTGATTTATGATGAACAGAGGTACTAAATTGATTAATATTATTATGTAACGTAATTCCGACAAATGATAAATCATTCCCTTCCTGCATTTCCATTGTGAATTCAAGATCTGATATACTATTTAATGTTATCAAAAAATCTGTAGCTTCTTTTTCATCTGACATAACCGCTAATGTGTCATCTACATATCTACGATAGTATTGCGGCAATAGTTTGTCTTTATCTAAGGCATTTTCTAGATGACACATATATACATTTGCCATAAGGGGACCTAGCGGCGAACCCATAGCAACGCCATCAATTTGCTCAAAGAGCTCGCCGTTAAATTGGAATAATTGATCCTTCGTAGCTAAATATAATAATTCCGACAATTCGTCAGGCGTCATTGCTAATTTGTAAGTTTTATTAAACCAATTTTCTTTGAATGCCTGATCAACCAATATTTTTATTGTATCATCGACTGGAATGGTCGTAAACAATGACGTTACGTCATAGGAAACTAGTAAGTCATTGCTGTTTAACGACAAAGACTTTAATTCTTCACATAATTCGTAAACATCATTAACCGTGAAGGAGTTACAAGAAAGTGGTTTTAGCTTATCTTCCAACCATTTTGCTAATTTAAAATTATATGTATTGGTGGCTGATAATATAGGCCTCATAGAAAGTTCTTGTTTGTGGGTTTTTGGTAACCCGTATAAGTGAGCTAATCGCGACCCCCGTGGTTTAATTACATCACCAATGTCTTTTGGTAATATGTTCTGGATTGCTTCAGTTACAAGTCTTTCTTTTGATAACAACGGATGATCTACTTTTCTAGGTCGACCCCTCTTTCTGGGTCCTTCTGTGTATGCCCTGAACTTAGTCGTGATATCTATTGAGGCTTTCTTTAAAAGATTAATATAATTTACCTTATCCATGACGACCACTCCATTTCCTTTATCGGGCTTAGTTATGACAATATCGTCACGCTTCTTGAGTCGTTTTACCGCTAATAATAACTGCTTTGGAGGAGATTGCCCTTTTCGTTTTGCGTAATTCAAAGCAATAGACCTTAAAGTAGAGGTAGCCAGCTCTTTAGATCCTTCATCCAAATTTTTGTCTAGTTGCCAACAAGCTTTTTCAAAACTAGCCAGGATTGTGTTTGACTAAATCATGACTATTACCTCTCGTTGGTAATGAAAATTTTAAACCTCGTGATAGTACGAGTTTTTCGAAGAATGTTAAATTATATGATGACAGATTAGTAATATGTTCATCTATATTTTGATTAACACCAAGCATCCGTGATGTTTTTCCAGTATGTTTCTTCATAGTGGCATCATATAGCCTATTACGTGATTTTAATAGGTGATTTTTGTCGGTGCACATCTAAGAAGTCACGGACGTAGCGTTTAAAACGAGAAAAGCCTGTTTACTGTTGTCAGGAAGTGTGCCTCAAAATTTGATTGCCTAATACACGAGATGCTGGCCATCAGGGAGTTGCACCCCACATTAAACGTGCAAACTGACTCAGTGAAGTCAAAATTATTCACATAATGTATTTCCGTATAATTACAATAGTCATTGTTTGTCTTGTATCCGTACGTAAAATTTCATTGTTATTATTATACAATAGATTATGTAAAGAAGATTATTTTTTATACTATATATACCATGTCAAACTTTAAATTTATTCTCTTTTGCTTGAAAATGATACATGATATATCGAAACGTCGCAATTCTCAGAGTTTTCTCTTGTCGCTATCCTTTACATTAAAATGTTTTACTAAGAAACTACTAATAAAAATATTTTATTCATCACATAAAAAATTGGCATCCAATCAGATGAAAATTGTTGATGAAATTGATAGACATCTTTATTGTAGACTTTTACTCTTCTAACACTTTAAACATTTGAAGCAACTTTGGAAACTGTGCAATTCATGAACAGGTGCGGCTCATTAACTGTTCATGAACTTTTTTGCAGGGGTGGCTAATGAACTCATCTCTAATCAGAACATCGCCTTTGGATGCAGATTGTCTCAATGAACACTATTACCTTGCGCTGCATATCTGTTAACTCAAACAACAACCCCTTTGAAAAAAGTTCATGATGTTCTTGAATGCAAAATTACTCATCATTGTTCATAAACTTTTTCATGATGAACAGTTCATGAAATTTTTATGAAGTGTTGATTAAAAATTGAGCAATTTCACGTTCATGAAATGATTTTTCACAGAGCAAGGACAGGCCTACAAAGCACTGTAACAGAAACAGTAGCACATATGTGAATCATAGATTAATGGCAAATATGGCACTGAAAGTGGAATTCATCGTTTTTATAAGTCAATTTCAATTCAAAAACAATACTATATGATGGTATCCAGCATATTTAATGTAATGAACAAAAAATTTCTTATAAATTTCCATGTATATGATGTACGTATATTTTCACTATAATAAAACAATGTTAAAATCTTTCCAATTCATACTGCATATTCATCTCCTTTTTAGTTTAGCTTGTTTTGTTTTTATTGTAGTTTATCAAATGCTTTCAAACTATGTTTCAAAATCCATAAACATTTCGGTTCCAATTTTACGGTCATCCACAGCGATCAAAGTTGGTGCAGCTTCTCTTCAAATCAAGCTTCATCACTCCAAAATCAACAGAAAATCTTTTCCATACATCGAATAATATCCCTCCAAATACTAAATATTGGACATTTCAATTAAATAGGTAGTTTAAAATGTGTATTATGAGATCAAATAAGCACGACCTTCTCGTACAACAACAAGGTGCAAAAGGACGTTTGCTCGGAATAGCGCAAACTGAGTCCAGCATCTGGGTCACGTGATCAGGAAATTGAAGAATTAGCCGATTTGGTCTATTTGTGCACCCGATCCACTCTAAATTCACACTAGTATATCAGATGAAAACAGTGTCGTAATCATATGGCAAAGTCAATGAGAATAGGTAAATTTACCTACTTTAAATACGTCATCATATAGACGTCATAATCCATAAGGCCTGCAAGTTGCGCGGGAAAATACTAGTTCTCTTTTGACCTTCGCCAGGCAAAGAGATATTTAAATTATTTGTTTGAAATAATTACAATTCTGAATTTACTCTGATCAATACTGATTGAATAGCTGATCTGGTTTATTCTCATGTAAGATAACTTCATTGGTTAGTATATTACCCTAGTTGCTAATCCTAATTTATCAGTATAGCCTTACAGCTACAGCATGTGACTCCTCTCCTCCTCCAGGACCTCCATGTGCTATGTGTGATTGACTGTCACTTCACGATCGCAGAGCAGCATCAGAGCAAAGAGCAATAATCAGTCAGTAACTAAGTATCTATAGAGACAAAATACGGGTAATGTTAACCCGGAAATATAGTCTTGATTTGATTTGGCTAAACATTTTATATCTGCTTTATTTAAAAATCATGAAACTCACTGAAATTTTGTGAAATGCAGTGACTATTCGCAAGTGTGCAAAAAAAAATGAAAATTCCAGGCATGAGATGGGATCTGAGCGGTCCGCCATGTTGCCAGCAATTACGTATAGGTGCCATTTAAATTATTGCTCTATATTCATTAAAAATTCAAAATCAGTTTTCTGCGGCCCCTCTTTTCACTGCTTTCAAGACCATGGCAATATTCTGGCTATCGGTACTTTCTTAAAATGTAGGCTAGCTATTGTAAGATTATGGTCGATGTGAGGGAGACATAGACGACACAGTAAAAGTTTCAAGTAATTATCTTTTCACTGGTCTCTTGACGAACTCTAAACGCGAGTCCCTCTCACATGATTTCAAACTCTGTTTTTATATACAAACACCGCTGACCTGCGATACCGCAGTCAGCTGGCATACTTTACAAGTTTACATTATGATCTCAATATCTCACGTATAGAAAGTTATACACTTAAATAATAAACAGTAATCATACATACAGCTGTAAAAGCCATGGTAAAGAGACTGTTACTGTCTGCCTATTTCCCGGTGGTCTGGGGTCGTGCTGCCAATTGACTAGTGCATAATGATCTGTAGCTTCCCACCTCACCAACAGAGAGAGATGAAGACAGGGTTCTTAATATGAATGTTGCTGACAGAGCCTCTAGGAAAGTGGGCCAGCTTTTCTAATTAGATTTCGATGCCAAGACGGACATAAGAGGGGGAGAGTTAATTCATTTCATTTCATATGTCAATGTGAATTAATTACTCTACCACTAAATTGCTACTCCAAATCTAAAAAATCTTGTCCTACAGGCTTTGTTCTTCTGATCATTTTTGTGTCTTCCAACACCCCTTCTGCAGGTATCAGAGAACCCTAACCAGGTGCTGTGCACCAACCTTTTATTACAAACGGAAGCTTTGCAGTACCAGTATGCATTACTAGACTACATACCCAGAGAGGAGTCGTTTTAATATGTTAGGACCGAATTCTCTAGCATTTTCACAAATTGTTCGTTCATAGCATTCATCATTTCAACATTTTAAGCTTCTAAGCTCAACAAAACAAGACGCTACACAACACTAGGGTTACCAACACCAAAGCCATGAAAATGTAAAAGAAAAACTGAAAAACATTTTTTTCTTAAAGCCATGAAAATTTTGTAAACCACAAAAACATATATATTCACAATATCAAAACGTGAAAATGCCTTGAAAACGCCATGAAATTCCACACTTTTTTCATTGTTTTAGTGTCGGTAGTGCTAGGTCTACCAGGTTTAAGCATGATATCTATAAAACTGGTTTTCACAAAGGTGGACAGGTATATAGAGTATTAATTATTGCATCACACAAGATTTCTTTTCAATCGTTTGTAGGTTAGTATCATTATGAGTAAATCAATGCAGAAAAGTAAGTTTTTGAGCTATTTTTAATCATTTGTTATTTGGCAATTGTAGGCCTAAGAATTACATGATAACCTCCTTCCTTGCAGCAGTCAACCTTTCATTTAAAAATTAAGACAGGGAATTATGCTGCACTATACTTTTTACTCTATGCTGCATGTTGTTTTCAAATATGCTGTATGTGTCATAAAATAGTCTACTGTACATGTGCTGTTTTTTGTCAATCCAGTGCAATTTTTTGAGGAAATTTGGTCTACAACATCCATGTTATTCAAAAACGATTGTTGATTTGCTCTAAAACGATTGGTTGATAGAACAGTTGAACTAAAACAAAGTTAGAGAAATGCAGACCATGGTATGGGTTGTGGAATTTTGATACTTTTTTGAAATCAACCAAACAAATGAATACTGAATTGAACTGGAAACCTATTGATTACCTAAACAAATACAGTACAACAATTAAAATGTAGAACACGTGTATTGGAAATGCTTCTCAAATAAGAAGACATCAAACAGCAGAATTATGTATGTATGTATGTATGTATATATGTATGTATGTATGTATGTAAGTATGTATGTATGTATATATGCATGTATGTATGTATGTATGTATGTTTGTATGTATGTATGTATGTATGTATGTATGTCTGTATGTAGGTGTATGTATGTATGTTGTATGTATGTATGTATGTATTTATGTATGTATGTATGTATGTATGTATATATGTATGTATGTATGTATGAATGTATGAATGTATGTATGTATGTATATATTTATAGCGCAATGGCTACCAGGCAAATGAAATAAATGTTACTTTCTTAATACATCCTCATCTACATGTGGCCTTGGAAGGACTAAAATAAAATACCTTTTATATAGTACAGAGAAATATCAATAAATAGTGAATAAAGGGTGTAGAAAGATTTAGAACATAGGGTAGGGTAAATAAAAAATAGACCAGCAACTGATTTAACTATTGAAGGCTATTTTATTGTCAACTTCTTTATCTACGCAGAAAAAACAACCTTCACTGATATTCAATTGAATATGCTTGTGAAAGCATACGACAACGGGCTTCAATCTGTTGGTAAAGGACAGTCAACTGAAATTGAAGGACTTGCACAGCAAAGTGGCTTGGATATTAAACAAGTGAAGGTACAGCTGACACTGCTTAACTATCTGGTATTGATAGCCTAACAGTGAACAGTTTAATTTAAGACAATAGTAAATTAGCGTTACAGCGTGATTGTGAGAGGGTTAGCTTCTCCTTACTACTGTAAATGGGTGTGATGAACTAATTGTTATATTTATGCAAATGCCATGCAACATACATCTACAACACAAGTACCTGTAATGTGTATACAACATAAGTCTGGTATTAATGGCTAGTAAACCCTATTTACTGATTGAAAATGGTTGTGTCAGAGCTGTATTATGTTCCAGTTATGTACTTCATTTGATTTTTTCCATCTGATCTTGTTTACCCTTTTATCACTATTAGTCATGGATAGGTAATAGAAAAAGAACTCTGCCTGGTGCAAATCCAAGACGGGAAACCTGCAAAATGAAAAAGAAAATGACTGCTTATGCCCTTTTTTGCTCTGAAGTATTTAAGCGAAGTAAGTATTAGCCAAATTTATTTACCTGTTGCTTATTTATTAACTCTTTGGGTAAAGGGCTACCACACTCTTGCCATGTTTATATTCATATTTATATTCATGTATATGGACAGGGGTGAAGCACTATTATATGTACAATGAAACCTGTAGGCCTATATATAACATCTAGCGTTGAGAGGTAGATAAATTGACGACTGTATGCAGGTGGCCTTTATATACAGGGTTGATTCAATAGAGAATACAATTTTAGACATACCAAGAGTGACCACTTTGGAAAGATGGTCACTGTATACAATATAGACTGCTATAACCGTTATAACTAGTGACCGCTATAGTAGGTATAACTATATATAGATTTAAGCAGATATATTTAGTGGCGCTCGTGAAGAACCCCTTTTCATTGAAGATGTTTTGAACTTCGAGTGAGCTGTCATACTGTTCATGAACTTTGGCCTACGTGATAAAAAGGTTTGTTGGCTTGTAGCTTTATAAACTAGTTTCGACAACTCCCCCAATAAGCATATATATCTAAAATTATACTGAGTCATACACCGGAATCATAGTGGCAATCATGTTTTAATTTTTTTAATTTGAGCTGTCATTCAATAGCTTTGCATTCTCAGGTGTATTATTGACGAATACCAGTATTAAAGCGTATTTCTGGGTACATATGTGCACTGGCTTTTAACTGGTACAAAATGTTTCATGTCTAGACAATTTATCCTTCTAACTACGTTAGCTGTAATTGGCTACAATATTAGGCCTACTATTCTTACTTTTGGATCTAAAATCTTGTGAATTGTTTGTATTTTAGTAGATATGCGCAATTTATTGTTAAAAGATAGATGTAGCATTGCATCACAAGAGTATGCAATGCTAAGCATTGAAGCAAAAAATAAATTGAAAGAAAGGGCGGATGCGATCACACATCCGTCCTCCTCACAGTTAATGGCACTAGAGAGTGATGAAAAATTGGATGTTGCGAAACGGCTATGCAGGTCTATCAAAAACAATGTAAGATCAACAGTTACTCATGATTATTAAATAACTTTAATAATCACTTGAAAAAAACTTCTATCATGATTGGTGGATTTGTACCACGTGTTTAACAGTTATGTCAAGACAACCCACGAAATTCCATGGCAACCCTAAAAAGCGTTCAGGTATAGGTCTATACCCGCACGTGTGCGGTTATAGACCTATACCTGCACGGTTTTAGCCAAACAACTAGAACACATGTTTTGAAAATGGCGACTAGCTGCGACAGATTGAATATTTTTTCATAAAAGCAACTTAAATGTATACTCTGTAATTGAAAATTCAATTGAGAAATTAAAAAAAGTAACAACTTGGGGATTTGCTACATTCAGATGTAACTTTTACTATATATTTCTAATATTGCAAACATATTGAATTCTTTGTGTTATATTTTTAAATGATATTTGTAACAATTTCATTCAAATTGCATTTAATGAAAAATCAATGACCCATTAAATTAGCCAAAACAAATCATTGTTGTAGTGAAATTGATGAGAGATAATTGATGTTCCAGACAAAGGTTATGTTACATGATTATTAAAATAATTACATCACTCTTTGTTCGTGGGCCATCATTATTTGGTACATCTTCAAAGCTGCAGGCTTAACGCAAATATGCAGTTGCTGCTAGATTTGCATCCAGACTCTACTTGCATGCGAAGTAGCACTGACATTACTCAGGGAGGAGCGTATCCATGACAAGATTTTCATTCATTTCATTTGTCATTTATTTTATGTCATTGATTTTACTGCTGTACGGTCTGTTGGCAGTAATGTCAAAGTATGTTTTTATTTCAATAATTTATGTTACTATTTAGCATTTTCACAGAGACGACTGCAGGGATATACATTGGTGTCATTTAAACTTCCAGCAAAATGTTGTTGTAGGAGAATTATCCATTAATACCAATTTAATGTTTTTATCTATTTTTATCAGCTGAACGATCTAGAAAGCATGGGCTTGCCTGGGTTCTGCATAATTGCAAATAAGGACGATGGTGAGCCCTTTTGCGACCTGTACAGCAACATGGCACAGAAGTTTGTACTGAGCAGTACCGTAGCTTCTGAATTCTCAAAGTCTGTATGGGTCAAAGGTTAGTTGTATACATGTTTTTGTGTATATCAAATAATGAATGAAATGAATTAAAAAGTCAATTTGATGTTTAATAATGCTTATTTCATTTTATTTCAGAATCTCTAACATGGTATCCAAAAGATGTGCAGGACCTCTTCAATCAGAAATGGGGTAATTATGAATTTTTGTATTCCCGTTCCCATTCACCCCCATTCCTTTCCCTCAATGAGAGGGGCCACATGGTCCCAGTTGAATTGACTTTTCTATGTCCACTTGCAAGCATAGGTAGGTCCACTTAACATTGTTGATATTGACTGCATCTGCTTTTGAGATTGAGACAATACTGGTTATAGAAACGATAATTAGTACGCCTTCCTTGCATCAGATTTTTTCCCTTGGAAGCTTCTGACAGCATCTTCTTCCTCACAGCTCGGGTTTGCCTGCTTCTTTTCTGTTATTACAATGCTATCCTTAACCTGCTCTAACGTTTACGCAATTATTATACTTTCTTTCAGTCGCAGCAGGTGGCAATGGACCAACTCCTAGGTACTTAGAGTATAGGGAAATGGCCGCTGACTGTTCCTTTGATGTAGTGGGTATGCCTCCTGATGTTCCGTTTCATCGTCCAAGTGACTATGGAGGCATACAATGCCAAAAGATTAAAAAATCTGCAAATGAAATTAATTTCAAGTTCAGAGACAGAGGTTTGTGTGATAGATGTACAATAGTAAATTATGTTCAAATTTTACATAATTTGAATGTTATACACTTATTTAGGCTATATTATATGCGTATTAATTTATATTTTACATTTTACTTCACATTAGTATGGAGTTTCTGTACATCTGTTTGAAGCCATTTCTCATGTTCTCCCCTCCTCCTTCAAAGCTCTACGTAGAGTATGTAAAATATGTAAAATGTATGTAAGATTGGCAAGAACTTGTTTAAACACTTTTATCCATTCTTAGAGAAACAAAGTATAGTTCATCAAACAATGTGTATTGTCTGAATGTTTGACCTTTCATTGCCATTAATTATTAATAAAGGGCTATCTTATCAATTATTAGCTTACAAGGTGCTGTGACTGGGTATACATTTGAAGTGAACCATTGATATAAATAGCATATGTGGGAAGCATATATGGCACACAAATGAGCTAGCATTACTTTTTTTTGTACTGGAAAAATGCCTGATTCATGAAATACTGCATAATTTTGATGGCATATTAGATTTATCGAAAAAATAGTTACATTTTTCTTTTGACTTTGTTTTGCAGCTACCCCTACCCAAGACGATGAAACAGAAGAGTGTCACCTGAACACATAAATATTTAATTCATAAACATAAATCCTTATATAATACCTAATTAATATATTATTATTCATTATTGTTTTATCCATGTCTCATTAGATTTTGTTCCATTTTTACCATATTCAATCTCTTTATGTTCTCCGTGTACCTACCCTGTCGTATCGTTGGGAGCATGTGTACGAAACGTTGTCCGGATGTCTATTTGTCGTATTGGTCCTTGTAGTTTGGTTGATTGCTGTTTTGTCCTCTTGCCCTCTAGGTTGACAGTACAGTTCCTCTGTACTTGATCCAAAATCTACTCCAATTTAATTCAATCCAATCGAGTATATCTCTATAATCTAACCTTGATAGCTAGCTAATCTAACTGAAAAGCTGATTATAATGTTGCTATTTTAGCCCCAGTATTTAACCCAATTTTCATGAATAGTATAATCATAATATAACATCAATAATCACCATGTCATGATCTGAGGTATCAGTGCTTAATTCCTCTATTGGATCTAATTAATGTCTATTGGAGAAACTTCAGATTTTGAGAAATTCTTGAAATAAATGCACAAGACCTAATGCGCTTAACCACGCCGCACAAGTTGTACTTTCCATTTGTCTGCCCAGCTCTGTTTCCGTTGAGATATTCCCATTCGGTTTGTCTGCTATAGATTGGCCAATGATTCGGCTTGAACTCAGTCAACCGTTCCTGGGCCGCACTTTTCATTTCGATCTGTTCAGCGCTATGTTCGCCCTGAATTCAGTCAGCCGTCACTGGGCCGGCCTATCCATCTGATCTGTTCAGCGCTATGTTCGCCCTGAATTCAGTCAGCCGTCACTAGGCCGGCCTATCCATCTGATCTGTTCAGCGCTATGTTCGCCCTGAATTCAGTCAGCCGTCACTGTGCTGGCCTTTTCATCCGATCTGTACAGAGTTGTGTTCGCGTTGAATTCAGTCAGCTGTGCCTGGAGCCGCACTTTCATTCTGATCTGTTCGGCGCTGTGTTTGCCTTAAATTCACTCAGCCGTCCATGGAGTCGCTCTCTATTCCGACCTGTTCATGGCTTTGTTCGCCCTAAACTCAGCCAGCCGTCCCTGGAGGCGCATGTTACACTTGTCAATTCTCACTAATAATTTTGATAAACCGTGCTTAAACAAGTTGGTTTCATTCTAGGATAGTATATTATAATATGATACATATTTCCAACATTTTAACGTGAAATAAAACATCAGCTGCAAGTGCAACTGTTTAATGTTTTTATATTCTTCTCTTAATCTCTCATTATCTCTCATTCCTCTTCCGATATCCTAGCCGTTTATACGAATCCTAGCTACAAAACGAAAGTGTATGTATATACCAGAAACAGTTTACTTATCATTATACAGTACAATATAAATACTTAATTTTTGTAAAATAAAATTTATATATAGTACAGGGAATGAAATTTGTTTTCAGCACTCGATTTGTAAGGTTGCATGGTATTTTCTTAATTGGGGTACCGCATATAAACATGCCAGGCTCATGTCAGTAATCTTATTTCATGTGATTTGTGAATATAATTTTTGTTGTAGGATTGCTTGAAGCTATTAGAAAATTATTAGTAGTAAATATGAATGTTTGATGTTTGATCTGATGTTTGCGGGACGTGAGTAAGGATAGTAGCAAGTCTGGGGAGAGGGGTACTGCGGTTTATATAACTATACACCATACACCGTCTTCATTTTTTGTAGAATTTAATTATTATATCGTACAGGGAATGAAATCTGTTTTCAGTGCTTGCTTTGTACGGTTGCAGGGTATTTTCTTAATTTGGGGGTAAGGGATGGAAAGTTTTATATACTGCGGTTTATATACACCGTCTTCATTTTTTGTAGAATATAATTATTATATAGTACAGGGAATGAAATCTGTTTTCAGTGCTTGCTTTGTACGGTTGCAGGGTATTTTCTTAATTTGGGGGTAAGGGATGGAAAGTTTTATATACTGCGGTTTATATACACCGTCTTCATTTTTTGTAGAATATAATTATTATATAGTACAGGGAATGAAATCTGTTTTCAGTGCTTGCTTTGTACGGTTGCAGGGTATTTTCTTAATTTGGGGGTAAGGGATGGAAAGTTTTATATACTGCAGTTTATATACACCGTCTTCATTTTTTGTAGAATTTAATTATTATATCGTACAGGGAATGAAATCTGTTTTCAGTGCTTGCTTTGTACGGTTGCAGGGTATTTTCTTAATTTGGGGGTAAGGGATGGAAAGTTTTATATACTGCGGTTTATATACACCGTCTTCATTTTTTGTAGAATATAATTATTATATAGTACAGGGAATGAAATCTGTTTTCAGTGCTTGCTTTGTACGGTTGCAGGGTATTTTCTTAATTTGGGGGTAAGGGATGGAAAGTTTTATATACTGCAGTTTATATACACCGTCTTCATTTTTTGTAGAATTTAATTATTATATCGTACAGGGAATGAAATCTGTTTTCAGTGCTTGCTTTGTACGGTTGCATGGTATTGTCTTAATCTGGGAGTAAAGGATGGGTAGGTTTACATTCTCTCTTTTTGTTGTAGAATTTAATTATATGATACATCTCATTTCAATAATTCAGGGTTGCATATGCTGGATTTTTAAAGTTTTTAGTCACTTTCCTCAGATTCATCATACTCTTCATTCTCGTCATCCTCATCATCCGAAGACTCGGATAAATAAACGAATCTCTCTAGGACGGCATCAAACTCTTCAGCTTCCTTGATTATACTGTCAAGGTCTGACGGCAATATTATCAAATGCTTTTCGAGGCCGTGGTCATACTCAGGGCAAAATGTTTCGAATTTTGTTGATAAAAAGTTACTTTCGTAGCAAAATATTTGCTTTCGCAGTATCAGCAGGCTTTCTGAAGTGCAAGGAGCGTCTGGTAATATCACATTAATCTTCCTTATCTCATCCTGATAGTGCTTCATGCAAGCTTGCATTTCATCGACAAGCATTACTTTTTCCTCCTCGCATCGATGTCTGAAATTTAAAGCATCCATCAACTGCCGTTTGATTGTTAGAGGAATGTTGGATGTGGGATCAGCCAGTTTGTCGTCATCTTCAGTAGAATATATCAAACTACTCGTATCCAGTATTGAAGATAACGACAAATCTGACTTAACGCCAAATAACGACAGCTGATGAATGTGAGTATTAAATTTCCTTCTTAGTTTCGCCGTGATATTTTTGACTTGCTTCGTCAACTTTTTGGAGATTGTTTGACCACCTAAAATAATCAATCAATAGCAATTAATGGAGGCTGAATCAAAAAATCAGGATGGGGCCAACATTCAAAATAAATTGAAACAAACAAACCTGATCCAAGGTTATTTTGGAGAGAGAACAATATTTTACGCTCATACGCCATTGGTCTACATTGTTCCAGGAGGGTTGCTCGATCTCTATCAATCCACTTTCCAGATGCATCTTTGTACTCTTTGGAAGAGGAACTCCAACGTTCTGTAATCGCAAGCTTCTTCTCCATAGAGACAATTGTCTCTTCCAAGCTAAAAATAGGAACATTTTGTGATATAAATCATTAACCAGTCAACGTCGACTTTCCTGACGACTTAAACTTGTGGCCCAAATTAATAAGTACTTTTATGCTGCTACAGTGTATATGCAAAATACACGATGAATGATCACTGATCGATGCTACTGCAGTATAAATGATAACTCGAAGATTGCATTTTTTTTCAATTTTACATTGTGTGTGTACAATAATCGCATTAGTGGTTCAATATCAGAATATTGAAGAAGTACGATAACTAGAATAAAAGCTTCCTATACCTTCTCAACTTTTCCAGTAGCTTATCAGCATGATCATCATCTTTCCCTCCCTTGGATTTTATGGTTTCATAGATGTCACTACAAAAGCAAATTAATCAAAAATATTTTAACAAAAATTATATTGTCAATAGAAAGTTCTTGCAGATTCAGATATGTATACCACCTTAAGGGCGAATAGTCTCTCAATCTTCGCACATACTGTTCTTCCAAAGGGACAATTGCAGCTTTAACACCTGATAGTTTTATTTGAAAAATCAAAGTATCCATTCAAATTATCATAGATTAGATTTTGTTGATATTGACTAATAGAATGATAAGAAATATCTATGGAAACCTGATTGATTAGCATAGAAGCTTCTTTCCTCTGAAATCCACTGTTTGATCGTTGTGTCATTAACATTTACTGTGAATTGTAAAAGATGAAGGAATGACAAAGCGTACTACAGAACACATCGTTTCTAAGTCAGCGAGGATTAGTATAAAACACTGCCCCTGATGCAGCTGTGCCTTGACGATCACCGTAAATCTGTTGGAATTCAGTAAAGGTGCATCCAATATAGTGATATCGTTTAAATTACTTTCAGTCAAACCTTCTAGAATATCTTGATATCTAATTATTATTATTATTATTATTGAACAAAAAAGGAGAAGGAGAAAAAAATATAAAGAGGTAAACTTTGCATACAGATAATAAATAATACAAATATAAAATCTAACAACATTATTTGCTTACTTACTTTTTTAACAAGCATTATCTTATTTTCAAATTTTATTTCATTAATTGTTTTCCCAGGGCAGGGGTATATTTTAAAGCTTACCAGTTGACATCAACATTGAAAGTTGTTTCTCGTTTGACTTGTGACAAGCCTTCATTTTTTGCATCTTTTCAACCAATGTTGGTCCTGTGAAGAAAAAGGCTTTTCAATTGAAAGAAATACAGTTTGTTGAAAATATTGGATCTTCATTTTTTATCCCTATTAAATCCTATTAACTGTAATAGTAGGCTAACAACTATCTAGGCTAATGCTCCCTTGGTTTGCCAGCCTTGAAGAATATCCAGCTATCATTTTCAATTGTGATTGTGAAGCTACATGAAATTTCAATTGAAAAATATAAATCTCAAAACCTATGCATCTTACCTAGATTGCGCCGTTTTCTTTCTGCAAAATGACCTAATGCATCGTCCAAAGTTGCAGCACGGTTTTGCGGAGTCATTTCCTTGGATATCCGGGAAAATTCTGTGAGAAACGACCAAAGACGTTCTGTTCCTTCGCCGTCTGTCAACCCAAATCCATCTAGGCGACGTGGACTATACTTGAGCTGAATAAAAGAAGATTGAAAGAAATTACAATATGAAACAGAAGAATGACACTTTCAACATCATGTCATTATCATTATCATCAGCAGCCTCAGCATGTTCATGCATTCCAAACACCACACATCTGTAATAGCATAATTATATACCTGACCATCATTTATACCTGACAGGGAAGAACATGACCATATACATGCAGTGCAGGAAGAGCCAACTTAACATTTTTTAACAAATTTTCTTCTTTGATAGCCTGGAATATGACAGTCGGTAGAAGTTTCACGTATGATAGAGTTTTAAAGGATGACAAGAAACTGCATGGACAAATCAAACCTTCAGATGCTTGTAAAGCAGGCAAGCAACATCATACATGAATCTGGGCTTGATGGATGGCCTTTGAACTTCTTCCAGAAACTTTGTTAAGGCATAAACAGCAAAACCAATTCTAAGGAATATATTTATAAAATTCAATTTGATGCGTTTAAAAATGCAATAAACAATGTACTGTTACTGCCTGAAATAACAAACTTACTTTTCTCCAGCTCTACAGCTAAAAAAACGCTTTGGATAGTCATGGCGACAGACACTTCCTAGAACACCTTTCTCGTCTAGCTTCATGTTTCGTCCCTTTGCTCTTATACTGCTCTCTACTTCCCCAGCATGAAAGTTGTTACAGTCCTTAAGATGATAACAAAAATGATAACACAAGGAAGGAGTAAGACAATATTTACATGTATTCAACCTAAAACTAACATATCTCACAGACCTTAACTTTTGTAATTGCTGATTTGCTCAATGTTGTTACATGCTTCTCAACAAAATCATCAACAACTTCTTGGGAAACAAAGAAACGGTTTTTTGAAAGACTTTCTTCAATCTGACTATGCTGTCCGCGGTGCTTTCTAACCAAACCAAAGCAGCCATCAAAACACTCAATGACAGTGCCTGACTCCTTAAAACATAAATTCAAACATCCAATATATAGAGAAATGTATTGCTGTAGAGCATGGCATGCCTATAATACTTTATCTGGAAATAAAGTCAAAGACTAGACGTTGTCTCCATAATACATTATCTAAGGGTTTGCAATAATTATTCAACATATTATATCAACCCATATATATATATAGAAATACAAATTATATAATTGAAAATAGTCAAAGATCAGACATTTTTACAATCAGACAGACATTTTGTTACTATTTTCAATTAAGGAATGAAGACAAATAATAAATATATTTTATATATATTTATTCATTTATTTAATTAAACAAAAATTGCAAATTAAAATGTTGCTTTACACAAGAAAGATGAAATCAAAACAATAAAACGCATGAGTCACTGTTCAGTTCCAGTAAATCAGCATTTACAATCTAAGACCAAGAAATATGTGGTTCATAAAAGTGAAAGTCTATGAAAAGCTCACCAACAGCTCATAAAACATTCACAAGAGTAGGATTTACTCACCCTAGGACAAGCTGGACAACGTTTTCCATTATCAAGGTCAGCACCTTCATGCACAGGGTATTTTGTGAGCTGGCGCCATGACCTATCAAAATACAATACATTTTGTGGAAAATTAATTTAATTTTGTTAGATGAGTTTGATATTTAGAGCTTGAAGAAAAGTTTATCATTGTGAAGAAGACTAGAAACTGATACATTCTGTCAGCAGCTGGAGGTATCTTCCAATAAGAACCTTCCAATGGAGGAACTTATGAGCCTGTCTGGAATAGCTTGTAAACTAAAACAGACTAGTACTTTCTACATTTAAGCAAAATCAAATAATTATAACATACCGATATGCAGGAAAGCAAGTGATGACTATTTTATAAATATCTTTAACCTAAAATGAAGAGATACCACCCGTCAGTCTACACTCTATGTATGACTCTACAGGTATCAGGTACATCAGAAATAAACAATTTGATTTGATGAAATAATTCAGTTTTAACACTCAATATTCATGTTACTTGCATATAAAGGTGTCCAAGGAGAGAACTTCAAGGCAATCGCATCGCAATACTTTTGCATTGAAACTTGGCATTCAAAATGCATCAAAAAAAGGTCCTCCATAAAATTCAATGAAAAACATGTATTGGGGTTGGTTGGACTGCCAGGCCAATAGCTTGCCAGCATCAATAGCTTTGCATCTCCATGACAAGAGCAGGAATGAAGCACAAATTTTTTTTGAAAACCTGTATTCCACAAAGATAATGGGAGGTATATAAAATTTAGTTGGGTATCAGAAGCAGAACAATGAATCAATATACATTAAATTATAGTATAAAGCATAGCCTTACCTTGATCATTGATAAAAACCATTTCTTTTCGTTTTTTATAGCATTTACTACTATGGCCAAGATGATCTGGCATATGAATTTCACCCAAAATTTCCAATGGAACATACATACCATTCTAAATTGAGGAAGGATATAAATCAGACATTAAGGGGTTGCATTCCAGACTTGCAGTGTGCACAATAACAAACACTTTTGTTAACATTTTTGTCACATCCAGTTTGAAGCTGTTACCAGTTTATAAGGTATCCTGCACATTCACATGTGACGCTAACTTGCATTGGTTTACAATATGAAATATTCAAGTCATGGTTAGGCCTAATGATGATGTCTTCAATATAAACATGTCAATCTATCTTACTGCTTCACAATCAATATCATTGAGCCTCTATTTGAGATTGGGAAATAAAATAGTAATCACTTACTTTGAAATGTTCAACTTGATGATGGAATAAATGAGGACTGTGACTGACCTTAATGCATCGCATACAATACAATTGGATGGGACAACATGTAACGCAGCGCACAGCATTTTCAATTATGGCAATGTTACATGACTGGCAAAATGTTCTATCTTTAAATTGAAGAGATTCTGCAGTAGGCCTGCAATGCACTAGATCTGGCATCAGTGCGGACCATGCCAATGATCTGGTATTTCTCCGATCAATATGTTTTCTTTTTCTTGCAGTGAGCAGAGGAGGAGTATTGATGATGGTATTGCTAGGCTCGTCATCCAAAGCAAGACCTTGATCAGATGAAGTATCATCAGTGAAAGAGGTTTCAGGAGATGCTGGCCTTAGTCCTTTAACAGCATTATTCTTTAAAGGAAGTCGCCTAATCAGAAATATCAAACACATTTCAATATCTTTCAATATTTTGCCAGTCATTTTGTTTTATATGGTGGCATGTATGGTATGTCCTCAGGGTCCGAGAAAAGGTTTTACCTTCCAGAATCCCAAGTTTTCACTAAATTTTTCTTCAGGATAATAACAGGAGGCTATATACCTGGGTGCATTGTCGCGCCCGTGATATTCTGAATTTTCAAGGAGGTTTAGTACCAATCTAAGAACAATGCATGGGAATATATCCCAGTTCACTAACATAAAATGCATGGGTGGGCAATAAAACTTGTGTCCAAATGATTTTCGAAAATAATGGCTATAGTCATATTATGCCAGTCTGCAGAAGAGGGAAGTTTTCACCGACATCTCGGGTGCGCAACAGCAAATACTTTTTTGACGTTTGACCTAAAATATCTAAATATCGTTGAATCTCGCGTGCACCCATTGCCAATAATCTGCAGACTGGGTCATATGTTCATCATGAAATATTGAAAACCTATAGAAAAATAATCGAATAAGGTACTGAAGTGGACACACTCCAGTACTGACACAGTACTACTGAGTAAATTTTAAAGTGAAACGAGGTAATACACTCTGACAAGTGATGTTCAACAGTTTTACAGTGGAAGGACCAGAATCAGAATGAAGATAACGTGTTGTGATGAATTAATTCCAGCACCATTTCAGTACTAAATACAATTCCAGTATGCGTTATAAATCAAGCAGGCCTACTAGTTTTTTGTAATGATTCAGTTCCAACTTCCACAGAGTGTTTTTAGATTAGGGCAGCAGGCTGCAGGCTGCAGCCTACCTCCTACATTAATCAAAGAATGTCAAAGAATGACAACAAGAGCATCATAGTTCAAAAGTCAACCCGAACATGATAGAGATATACAAATACACAAGATAAGCCTAAGCTAGCTTGCGTTCAATCCATCTACATAGGCCTACCGTTTGCAGAAGCGACCCGATGGGTTAATTGAAAGGATCTTCTTCCTTTTCGAACTTTTCAATTTCAAAACTTCCTTCATTTATTTTTCTTTCCACAGTACTTGATACAAAAAACAGACAGAAAAATACTACCCAATTTAGGATTATTATACAGCACAAGCATCCAATGCATACAGCACTTTATTTAAACATCACAAGCATTATTATTGTATAATAGCCTACTAAAACTAGCCAGCTAAGCCAGAAGCCCAGAATAATGAGAACTAGTATTTTCCCGCGCAACTTGCAGGCCTTATGGATTATGACGTCTATATGATGACGTATTTAAAGTAGGTAAATTTACCTATTCTCATTGACTTTGCCATATGATTACGACACTGTTTTCATCTGATATACTAGTGTGAATTATGAGGGCAACGGGTGATTTGTGCTAAAAATGAGTAACTTAAAATCTCAAATGAGCCTCCTCTCTGTAGAAGGCTACAGGATTAATCATACACCATTGAGCAAAATTTTTATCGTTCATTAGTATTGAATAACTAAAAAGCCATGATATAATTTGTAATGTAATTTGCAAAGCTGTCCACCTGATTCATCGACACTCCCATTGAACATATAAAATCTTTTTTAATATTTCATCTTTTAACCTGTTACAAAATTAATCTGAATTGATTCATTATCTACACTGAGATCTATGCAAGGATCCAATAATAATAATGATAACATTATTCATGCAAAAATCATCAATTTGAAAAAAAAATAAATGTTCTATAAAATATTAAGCCCTTCTCTGAGTCTTTGCTAATAATTCATTATCAGGTCATAAACTAGAACATTAATGAAAAATCGCCTTTATGAATTGATAATGAGTCCATAAACCAAGTAATCTAGTATCTTTTTTCACCGGATTGGCTAGTTAGTTGGTTAATATTTTGGATTGTGTGTGGCCCTTCTTGATGCCAGCCAACATATAGTACTTCTGCCATGGATTGAACTAAAGACAATGTGGGCCGGGTCCAATGCCCTAGCTACAAATTGCCACAAATACTTAAATTTCATGTTCATGGACTGAGTTCACAAGTGTTGTTTAATTGTTCTCCAAGTTAGAAAACAAAAATTTCATGTTCATGGACTGAGTTCACAAGTGTTGTTTAATTGTTCTCCAAGTTAGAAAACAAAAATTTCATGTTCATGGACTGAGTTCACAAGTGTTGTTTAATTGTTCTCCAAGTTAGAAAACAAAAATTTCATGTTCATGGACTGAGTTCACAAGTGTTGTTTAATTGTTCTCCAAGTTAGAAAACAAAAATTTCATGTTCATGGACTGAGTTCACAAGTGTTGTTTAATTGTTCTCCAAGTTAGAAAACAAAAATTTCATGTTCATGGACTGAGTTCACAAGTGTTGTTTAATTGTTCTCCAAGTTAGAAAACAAAAATTTCATGTTCATGGACTGAGTTCACAAGTGTTGTTTAATTGTTCTCCAAGTTAGAAAACAAAAATTTCATGTTCATGGACTGAGTTCACAAGTGTTGTTTAATTGTTCTCCAAGTTAGAAAACAAAAATTTGCAATTGTCCTGATTAGGATTTGCTTTTATTTCTTGTTCTGATTAGCCAGTAGCCATTTTGACATCTTCAACATCTAATGATCATCTGGAGGCAAAGAGAGAAAGGGTAAATAGACATTTTTATTCTTTACTGTTCATACTCTATTTTGATAAATAAATTGAGGTATTTAATATTCTAAAATATGACATTGTAATTGAACGTAATTCTGAAATTTGATTGGCTTGTCCATGTGTTTCGAAATCCTAGGATAAACATGTATGACAATTGTCATTGAAATTTGACGTTGTAATGGCTCCAAGCTGAAAAATGATATAGAAAGCTACTGTACTACGACGTATAATTGAGCAAAAGATGTCCCTATGATAAAATGTATACATTATACCATACATAGTCATCATTATAATAGTGTCATAATCTGACATTCATTTAGCGATTAATATCACACTTGCTAAGTATAATGTTGCCAATCTGTTAATTTAATATTTTAAAACTTCTAAAATGAGATGCACGGCCTTACTATAATCATCATTAGTATAATTGCAGGCTATTGAACTAGAATTCCTGCTTATAATTACCAATTAGTCCATATTGTCCTTGAAAGGATTAGGCACAATTCCCTGGGGAGTTTAACTATGACTAAACATGTGTATTTGTAGGCAACATTCTCTGCAAAAAACAGTGCATGACTTCATGAACAGTTCACGAACATCTGATCTTTTTTCGCAGGGGATTGAATATGGTCTTCAATATTGCATTATGTATTTAACTGTTGTGTTGGGTTTTGCTTGTTCTTGGAATACTTATATGATCTACTCTGTATTGTTATGATGAATTGAGATATTCTCACAACAACGCAATCATTTTCATTCATTACGGCGTATATGAAGGTAACTATATTACTACGATTTTTACTATCTGTTAATTCTGCAATTTTTTCATTCTGTAGTCTCATTCAGCCATGCATAACAGTAGCCCTTCGTATGAACCTCCCAGAAAAAGGCAATCTTTGCTTGTGAGTATTTTCGATATATTATTTCTATCAGAATTATTTCATATTGTACTTGAATGTCTGTTATCTATTTAGAAATGATACTTTTGCATTGACTATTATTAAAATCAGTATTTGTATCCACTCAATTAGTGAACTGTAGCATTACAATAATAATAGAAGGAAGGAACAACTTTGAAATTGATACACATCTATAGCATACCTATAAATACAAAGTATGTGTGTCTGTGTTTCCACTGTTTTCTCAGTCAGTTTTCAAGTAAGATGTTTGAGTTAGATATCATTATAATCATGGTTTTCCAGTCGTGGTTCATACATCCTTCGATTTTTTAATTTCGATTTCTGTTTCTCACAACGAAAGGAATTTTACTGTTTCAATTATGTAACTTTTATGACTTTCATTTTTAATATCACCCCTGGAAAGAAATCCATGAGCTCATGAACAGTTCATGGACAGTTCATGAACCATTAGGTAATTTTACGTTTGTGAACTTATAGACTTTTTTTCGCATGGGAAATTACACTAGGTGTCGCATTCAAAAAACCTATCCACTTGGTTGGATTATTGATCATTGCTTGTAACCGCTTATTCAAATTAGCCAGAAACGCAATTGACTCATTGCTAGTACACCTTAAACAATGATTGTTCTATTTTTAATATTAATTAGGCTTTTCCGCTTTTCTGACTTCTCCCAAGGTTTTATGCATTATAACCATAGAAGGCTTGAAAATTATTTTATTTGTTTCAATTTGTTTGTTTAATCAAATTTAGACACCATTGAGAGTAACTCGGACAGATTCACATGTGTATAAGAACAGTTATATCCCTCTTGAAATTAACTCAATTACAATGGATATTGATTTAGAGAAAATGAGAGATTCATCAACTCAAAGTCAAACGCAATGGTAAGGTGGCTGCATTTATTTTGATAACGATAGATGAAATATGAATCAGACTTTCTCTTTTTACAGACTTTAGAGTCTGCTCCTGTGAAAATTTCCATGAAAATTCGGCCATTTAACATCCACGAACTGTTCATGAAATGTGTAATAAGTCTCATCATGAAGAGTTCATAGAGAGTTTTTGACCAGTTCATGAAAAGTTTGTGAGCAGTTCATGAAAGACAGCTGTTGCTGCACTGTAAGAAAGCCGGGGTACACCACAGGCCACGCGAGTTGAGCTCAGCATGTGAGAAAGAAATGCAACAATTATTTTTCTGTTTTTGGGAATGTTAGAGATTGTTTCATTACTTGAAATAACATAGTCTGAAGTACACTAATATTATTTATAGTGTGGCGTATTTTTTAATCAAAATATATTTGAATGCTTTGTTCTTTGCACTGAAACACTTTGAAACTTCTAGTTTTCTATCAAGTAAAATGACAATTTTTAATGCAAAACAAATGCAAAATAATTCTTTAAGATATTATTTGCTGATATACTGTCTTCGTAAGATCATAAAATGTTCAAGTACATTTTAAATGTTATAATTATTCATGAAATATTGGTCACAAATCTGCAAAACATGCATGCATCATAATCGTCTTGCAATCATAAATACACCTGAATATAAACAAATTGTTGAACTAAAACATGTTTACCTTTAGAAAGCAATGAATTTTCCATTTAAACAACTCAAACATACATTGGAAAGAGTCAAGACATACTTGAAGGATAATTAGCTTTAAAATTCGTTTTATAATGAATTCTGATGATGTCTTCGAAGATCGAACTAAAAATCGCCACAATAATGAAACGAAGTGCTGTCTTCTCCGGCTTGAAAATACATTATTTCGATAAAGATACGACAATAACAGAATGACTGGCAGTATATCTATGAACAATTTGATGTAACTTTTATTCTGTTTATGAAATGTTTACTATTATTTATAATTAAAAGCTCATTGATCCCAACACCATTTTGTTTACAACATGCTTCGAAGTAAAATTTAATATTTTCTCTAATTTTATCAGATTATGGCAGAGTCAAGTGAGAAAAGGTTCCCGTGCAAGCTGGAGCTCTATTGGTTCATATTAACAAAATAATTCTGAAGGGAAGTCCCTGATCGATTGTTTCCGAAGCAATTGAGTGACGCGCATTTCGAAAACAAATATACTTGTGGACGGTGTGTCGTTCGGGGGTTGATGAAAACGAGCATACTTGTTGACGGCGGCATAAGTGTTGAGGTTTCGCCTTTCTGGACCCTAAGCATCCGTAAGAGTGTTTAGTTAACATCGACGTACCTTCATCTATATTTGTAATTTATTGCACACCCAATCATCTTTCTTAGAATCATTCAGTTGTCTTCATTTGGTCATGAACTGTTTATTAATGGTTCATGAACTATTTGTTAAGTGTTCATGAGCTGTTCATAAAGTGTCCATGAACAAATTATCAACATTTCATGAATAGTTTATGATGTTTATTCACTTGGTTCATGAATCAAGTAATTTTCCGCAGGATTGATTATAAAATATGTGCCCTTTACTTTGAGTTCATAAAATGAATTGCAGGAGAACGGCTGTTGTTAGCTATATTACAAAATAAAACTAACTATTTTCTCTTAAATATGTCACACTTTCAAACAGTAGTATTTGAATTCTTTCCTTTGTTGCAGCTCAATCGAAGAAGAAAAAGTTAATTTTATTGGCCAACTCACAGATCCTTACAAATGTATGTTAGTCAGATATGGGAAAGAAATTCATGTTGTTAATGCTTACAGGTACGCAAAAGGTTAAACAGAACAATTATTATACAAGTAATATAAATCATTCAGATATATATATATAATAATGTAATGGATTCAAAGGCTATTTATTGTTTTTGAGCCTCAGCTTTTGTCTTTCGTCTTTGGTCTTTGTGTTATAAGTACAGTAATATAGGAAATGAGCTAATATTGTTTACTTAAATATTAATGCTTTTATTGAATCCTTTTGTGTGTTCAAGGATGAATTCCTTTTCTGTATAAGCAACATTCCATACACCAAGCAATCAAATCTGTTTTTACAATGACATCATTCATTAATCGAGTTGTCAGATTTTTGGTGTTTGCCAACTGCAGATCTCTTTCACTACTTTGTTCATTGATTCAAAGTTTATGAGGGAAAATAAAATGTTATCAAGGTCTGAGTTCAGTTATTATATGATATTTTCAAGGTTACAAGAAATCTCAATATTCGAGAGGATGCTGGCCAATCAAAGAATATCAATAGATCAATTATTTGAACCAATAAAACTTGATAAAACGTAAGTTTTTGGAAATAGAGAATTCAACAGAAATTTTATCTCACCTTATCAAATAATTTAGGAAAGCATATCCAATGGCAGAGCTCTTAGATTCCATAAAAAGCTCTGCTTTACCCCCAAAAAAATTATTTTATGAACTGTTTATCAAAAAATCCAACACTTTTGGCTATTTGATGTTCACAAACTGATTTTGCATGGGTAGCCCCCCGAGCCTTGCCAAACGAGACCAAGCAGCCATGAAGTATATTGAATTTGATCATGTTTGACTCTGATTTATAATGCCTGGGATGCTGGATCTGTAATTGGCATTCAATTCACAATCCCATAGAAATAGAAGATTATAACTGTAGGTGCATTCCCCTTTAAAAACAGTTCATGATAAATAGGCTACTGTATTCGACTTTCATGAACTGTTTATAAGATGCTTATGAGAAGTTATGAATGTTTGTAAAGTTAATGAACTATTCATGAATGTTTGTGAAATTCATAAACTGTTCATGAGCTCAGTGCGTTTTTTCACATTTATAGGATGGACTGTGACTGCTTCACTATTTTATATGATAGTGTTTTATTCACAGGAACATTCCAAATGATATTTGGAGTGTCTTTGCATGGTTGTCATTTGAGCATCGATCAGAAGATTTATCAAGGTACTTTGATGAATATATCTCAATATAATGAAATTCAATGAACTGTTTTTTTAAACTGGATAATGAAACAGTGTACTCGCTATAGATTATTTTTGAGTGGAAAAATCTTAGTTTTTAAGATTGTTTATATTCCCTATTCACACCCCTGCTAAAAAATTGTTGAGTCTACAAACAGTTCATGAACTTTTAAAACACTTTTTGAACTGTTCATGAACACCTTTTAAACGGTATATGAACAGTTCATGAACTTTTGAAACTATTTTGAACTGTTTATGAACACCTTTTTAACAGTTCATGAACAGTTCATGAACTTTTCAAACTATTTTGAACTGTTCATGAAACCTTTTTAACAGTTCATGAACTTCTCAAACTTTAGTGACCTGTTCATGAACACCTTATAACACTACGAACGCAAAGTGAGTAAAAATCGCGTAAAAATCACGCAAAAATCGCGTAAAAACGATCGCGTAAAAACCGCGTACAAAGCACCGAATTTACGCGGTTTTCATCGAGTAGAAATCACGTAAAAACTGGGTAATACATGGATGTATTTCGTGTAAAAGTCAGGTAGAAAACGAACATTAATATAAGGTGATAATCGCGTAAATATCAAGTTAAAATTGGGTGTTAATGAGTTGAGAATCGTGTAAAATGTAGTACTATTCTAAATAGAGTATCCTCCAATTATTTGTCCCTTTTCAATCTTACTTGTTCAAATAAAGATTGAAATTTACAAGAAGAAAGAATGAAAGAAGAAATAACGAAGACTTCGATCTATGAAACAAGTTCTGACATTCAAGGATGTAATATACAATACAATTACATTATGTATACAGTTACTATCGTTTAGTTTACATATAATAGATACAATACAATTTAATTATCACTCAAGGTAGACAGAAAGACAAGCGATTTAATTAAGAGACTTAGCATTGCACGTCTTTTATCGCTTTTAAAATACTTATATGTGAAGTAGTACTGTATAACCTTTGTAAATTTATTAAGCTTTTATTGTCGGATAACTTTTCAAAGAGCTTCAATTCAAAACGTGTCCACTGTCCAGCTTTATAAGTGCTAATATATGCCGTCATAATCCATAGCCTTCTCCTAACAAGGAAGCGAATTACAAATTAATTAACTACATCTGCACATCATGCATGTGTGTGGTCGATATAAAAGATTGACTTCAAAACTTTACCTGATGTTGTATGTTGTTTGTTGCAATTCTTCTAAACTTCTAATGTTTTCTAAGAAATGATATAAAGGACGACCAAACGATAAACATAAACATAATATTGTTTGCACATGTCCGATATCATTGATTCAGTATTTCATAATATTCATATTAATTATTTGCGTTATGCAAATATTTGTAATTGACAACAACAACACTTCACCTGTGAATCTCGTGACTATGAGTATTGACAATCTTTCATTTCATATCAAATATAGTAAAGTGCTAAAAATGAAAATCAATAAACACATTTCAGATTACGGAGGTACAGTCCTCTATAATCTCTTCAAAAACTCTGTAGTTTCAAAGCTACAAGCGCTTACCTTTAAATTAAACAATCCAATGAATTACACATTTTGGTTTCACTTTACATTTTGCATAAAAACAAGAAATTCAAAGGACCGATTAATAAAATGTCATAAATTTGTAGGATTCAATAAACAAGGCAAGCAATAGTACAGTAAATGAAAATATAAATATTTCCCAAGGCTCTATCCAATTTAATAATTAATATATCATACCTTATTAATTAATATCGTTCTTTTCCTCTCTTGAAGATAATAACTTTACCTATAAAAAGTAGATTAACAGTCTGAAAAATACGGCGGTAAATGATTTAGCGATAAGAATTCGTAACGTCTTAACAAAGTTTACTCACCGCTAAATTGTTTTATAGCATCAATAATATAATGTAGCTTTCGTTGATGCTGTATGCTCCTACTCAACAACCATTCAAAATAAAAACGAAGACGGAAGAAAGATTTTCACTGATGTTATTGGCAACCAGTTTTGACGAAACCACGTTCGATTTTCGTGCTGAAGGCATAGCTGAAGTACTTGAACGTTTATATTTTTATAAGTGTCTTTATAATCATAAATAAATAAATACAGTGTAGCAGGATAGACACTCAAAATATAATGAAATTAAACTAACAGTATTTAGAGAAGAGGGAAGTATCCTTTTGTTTAAAACTTAACCAAATTAAGATATGTAATGAAATACATGGAATTTTAAGTTCTTCCGTCAGGTCATTCAATTATTAATGTTTTTAATAATTATTATCAATATTCTACGTGATTTTTACGTGATTATGTTTTGATTCAAAAATCTAAAATTTTATTTACTTGAATTTTACGCGATGCAATTACTTTTACGCTATTTTTACGCGATTCGTAACTTTTCATTTTTACTTTTTTACGCGATTTTTACGTGATGGAACCGAATTTACGTGACGTTAACACGACATCTACGCAATATTTACGCGATTTAACGTTCATAGTGTAAACTAGAGTTGAAGCAATTATTTTGAAGTCAATTGGTTCTGCCAATCATTGGTGCCAATTTTTACCAAGTGGAAAATAATCGACATTGATAAATCAACCACTTTGTCAATCGTTTAACCAATTGTTTTCAGACGATGAAATTTAAGATTAAATTTCTTTGTTTGAAAATTCATTAGTTAAATGTTTTGATATCTAAAGTCAAAAGTTGATATCGCTCGGTACAGTTGCTCTGTTTGTTTTGTTTACATCGTTTTGTAATTCAAAACATAATTCAAAACGTTCGAGTTGTGCCACTTGACACCTTCTATTGTTATAGAGTGAAAAAGGTCAGCACATTAGCGTTGATGAATAAAACACGCACGCAAGCATGATTGAATGAAGAATTTTATTAAGAAGGATTTGTTACCCGCTTCATTGTGTGGACAGCCACACTTCTGGTATCCTCAAATTTGAAAAACTTGACCATATTTCTATTTGTTTTATTCAGCCAAGTGCAGACTTGGCATTTGCATGTAACTGTAATTTCGTATTATAAAATAATGATTTGTTTGGATGGGAAAGAATTGGTAAAAACCGATTAATCGACCGATTGCTATTACTCAGCGGCAGCTAACTAATTGGCATCGAACATCGGTAAATTTCATTATCGTCTCATCCCTATTATAAACAGTTAATGAACTTTTCGAACTTTGATGAACTGTTTACGAACGCTTTTTAAACAGTTCATGGACAGTTGATGAACTAGTTCGTGAACGACTGTTTATGAACTAGTTCATGAACGTTAAATATGATATCCAATACTTTTCCACAAGAGTTAACAATGACCAATTTGAACAGCATGCTTTACTGAACCACTCAGACAACTGTTGATTTTATTTAGAAAATTGAAGGTAGCAATTTTCTTCGCTCACAATTTTATTCTCTATTTAAGATCTCTTACTGAAAGTTATTGTTTGATGTATTTCTTGTGTGAGATAGAATTCCAGCCTCTTTAATTTATCAATTTCTAGCAAGCAAGTCTTGTTGACTTATTTTCCTCATCACTGTAGATAGAAGTGCTACTAGGTAGAAACTAAAAGAGATGGACAAAGACATAATTACAATTTGTGGAATTTTATTTTTTGTTGCTATCATTCTATATTATAGATACATTTTGGACGAAAGGATCACTGCAAATGGTTTCAATATCAAAATAAACACAGGTAATCAAATATATTGTAATCTCTTATGGCCCTCGTACGTTTGATTATGACGTCATATTCTAGAAATTATATTGCCACATTCATCATCATCATTATCTTTAGGTGGTAAACCAGTAAATCAATGACTTTTCTTCCCTGGTGCCCTCAAAAAGTGAACAAAATATTTACAATGTGCAGTTTTGCATAAATTTTGTGAATTTATAGAAGTGGACTTAATTGTGTACATGGATAAATATTAAAAGGGTAAAAAATAATACAAGATACGATTAAAATAAATAAATGTATGAAATGTGGTAATACTGTAAAAATAATAGATTAAAAATACTGGTTTTCATACATTCTTTTAAAATTATCCAACATTCCTTTTCCCTGTCGTAAATTGAGGACATACATAAAAAAAAGAATGAAACGGTATCAGAAATTATAGAAATTAAATTTGTTAAGCTACACTTTCATCATCTATGTTCAATGGATTTGAAACCTCTAACTAAGTTGATAACAATGTGTCATATTGATGTGTTTATTCACATTACAGTTGATGAGAGCAATCTGTCTGGATTTGAAATTGTTGGTCTTGCCTCTGAAATTCCTTTCTTTGGTATTTCTGATTTGCTAGAAATCTGTAAGTATTCATCAAACGTTATTGCTTGCTTTGGTAGCTGAGGGAAGGGAAAATTAGCTGAAATGGCAGAGTAGCCGGATTTCAGATCTGATTATATCTGATCGACTGGGTTCCAATCCCCGATCAACTCAGCCTTGACTTTATCTGAAACATCAAATTAGTACCATTTTCTGATGGTGGTTGGGATGGTCCAAAGGGAATTGAATTGTGAGTAGCTGTGACAATCATTGCGCATTGACAATCAAGACCTATCGAATCTGCCATGAAATATGTTGAAATTGATCTGCAGTGTCGCGCCTGAGTTCAATAAAGAGCATTTACAATCATTGCTCTTAGTGAAAAGAGCCACTCCTCTATAGAAGTAGAAGATTGGACAGGCGCCTTCGGTAGAACGATGTCGTCTTAATTACTACTTTACTTTGGTTGACAGGAAGAGTGAATTCCATACAAGATAAGCCCGGTGGGGCCATACAGTGTGTTTTCCACGGGGCATTCCATTCGGTGGACACTGCAATGCCTCATTTTGCCGTATTCATTTTGCCATTATTTATAATTTACACTTTGAGTAATAAAATAGTATGAAGAGAAATAAACCAAGATAACAATTTGATAATTTTCTTTTTCTCTGTAGTAAAATGTTTGTCACAAGATTCTGATATTTCAATAAGGGACTGTCGACCATTGAAAGTGATTGCCTACCTAAAGGTAGATATATAGAATTACGTAAATGTTTTCGTAACACAGCTCAAGAGTGGGGGTAACAACTTGAATTGTGCAAAAACGACCCCATTGTGCTACTGCAGTGCAGATCTGTCTGCGGTCAACAAATATTCTTTGCAACTGTGTTACTGACAAATTGAGGGCAGTCTGTGTCGTCTCGGTTTCCGTGACATTTGGTTAAAGTAATCATACATAGATAATCTGATGATGGGAATCAAACGCATCCCACAATCGATTCAACGGAAGATTTTATCAATACAGTCAAACCTGTTAAAACGGTCGCTTCTATACATCAGTTACCTGTCTATGGTGGTCACTCTTGCAATGCCTCACATAGTATTTTCAATTTAATCAAGAATCAACCCTGTATATCAAGGTCACCTGTCCATAGTAGTCAATTTATTCTCCTTTCATAGTGGCTGCTGTATGCAGGTTTCATTGTGAATTCAGTAGTAAAGCATACTCGATATATTATGTCAAATAAACAGTTGACTCAGTTATCAGATCGGATTCAAAGTTTCAAAACTACATATTTTTATAAGTGTTTCCGATTTTTTTATTTAGAGTGAAGCTGTAAGGATAACTAGAAAATCAAAAACTGCCTTCGATCCTTCTTCTGTTGTTTCAAACCTAGAAAAATTCGGAATCGATTCATTTTGTTTTCATGAACATCCAATTTGTCATAAATTAACACCTTGTAAATTCCAAATTTAATAAAAAAAGATTTTTAATTTGTAAATGAAGCCTTGTAAATTTTATAATCTTATGTGAAAACCATGTTTTTGAAATCATTAACGTTATTTTATAAATAATTGAATGTCATATTGTATTATTGTGATTGGTTTATTGGCGTTAATTCTTAAATCAAATTCGATCACATTATTTTACGTTCATTCAGAACCAAATAGCTGACGAATAATTGTCAGTTTAGAAGTAGAACGGGTGTTCCAGAGTATATTCCTGGGGGAATATGCTCAAGAAATTTCAGGGACGGGGGTGTGCCAATTTTTATTCAGAAAATTGCCCTCCAATTTCTTTTCAAAAGTTGATACCTTGAATACTTTATTCATGCTATAACATTCGCCTTAAATTTTTTTTAAAATCGACGCATATTTGAAAATTCATTACATTTTTGTTGGTTCACATCAACCGTTTTGCTCATCGAAAAACAACAACTCAAATGTTTTGAAAATTTTGAAATAGACACTCCCAAAACTTTTCAAAGAACATACCAACTATTTGAAGTTAGCCCCCAAGACCGGACAATCAAATGGACTAAATCCGGGGAAAATCCGTATGTCCCTAAAGGAGTATTATGGGGCTGTGCCCCTTTTAAATTTGTCGTAAATTGTCTTTGTACAAGTTTTTTTGTCAGACTGTGAATTGTGTCGTTCTTTGTGTAGAAAATATGTCAGGCGAACGAGGAACGGCACATTCTTAAGCTCCGGCTAAATGAACGCAACATTTGCTCAACATTTGCTCAACAATTTTGAGCTGTGTTAGTGAGCAAATGTTGGGTTAATTTAGCCACTCCACGCAACATCTGCTCTACAAGTGCTCTACACGGATCAACATTGTTAAGCAAATGTTGCGCACTTCTAGAGCGGATGTTGCGTGGGTTTGCTAAATGCACGCAGCACCTGCTCAACATCGATGTTGAACAAATGTTAAGCAAATGTTACATTCATTAAGCCGGGGCTTTATATATAATGTGACTGTCTACAATACTACTGTTATAAAGTTTTATAAAGGAAAGAAATAATGACGTCATGAAATGTTCCAAGTCATATAAATATTTTGACGTCATAATTAATCAATCTTAATCGATTTCACTTCTGTGTCTTGGATATTTCGGCTAACGAGCGAATTGTTTGACGATTACGGTATATCTTGATTAAAGATTAATTTTACTTGCTGTTTTAGCAAGATTTATTAGAATTGGATTAAAGAGTTTATTTAAAGGTTTAAAAGGTATGTTATGTATCGTCATTTTATATGTATATATTATAATACTAATAATAAATTAAAAAATGAATGATAGTTTGTGTAAACTCAGATACACATATATGTATATGAAAGTGCTCAATGATGGGTGAAATAGAGCATTCTAGAATAAGTGACAAAAATGAGGAAAAATTCTATGTATATATTATGTAATTCCTTATGAGATGTCACTCTTTCTTCCTTTAATGAAATAAATAATGATTTCTGCTGCTTGAAAGTCTTAGATACCAATTGTTGATTGACTATTGTGCATAATTATGTTATGCACAATAAACGATGGAAACTATAGATATGATAAGCAAATCAATATGTTATATTATTTTGAATTCTTACGATAATTTCATTACTAGCATCACAAAACATGGTTTGATCAATTAAGTTTTGAGTAGAATATTTACACTATGGCTAATAATAAATAAACAATTAACATTGGGTTAGTTTAATGTCACATGCTATACCAATGATGAAAGAAATATCTAACAGCACAAAATATCTGAATAATCTAAAGAAAACATTCGTTCAATAATACTTATCTTATATTAGATGTTATCTAATACAGTAGAAAAAAAATAGTGATCGATGTTATTTGACAAAGCTAAATATACTACAAGGAGTCAAAGACTACGCATTCGTAATTGTTACTAATAGTTTCATGTTTACGCAATCATCAGACAAAATATACTAAATAATGAAAAACATACAGTTTTGTCTGATGATTGCGTAAACATGAAGCTATTAGTAACAATTATGAATGCGTAGTCTTTGACTCCTTTTATTATATTACACTTATTTTATATATTAATTGGTATACTTTTTATAAATTTAAAATGTTCCTAATACTGTAATAATATTTTATTCTTAAATATTATATTGAATCAATTTTGAAATCAGCCCTGTGAAAACAAGCCTGGTATATTGCTTAACCAAGCCCTCAATAAATATATGATGATCATGATGACGATGAATGCTATATTTTTGATGTCCTTATAGGTTTGAATCAAAATGGAGAATAATTTTGAATGTCAACTGGCGTTAAAAAACAGAGAATGCAAACGATGGATGAAAAAGTATGAGATTGTCAATGCCATTATGGAGCACAACGAGATGAAATTTGCTGAGTGCAAAGCTTACAAAGACTCAATTATTTTAATCCAACAAGAAGAAGTAGAGGATTTAAAAAAACAACTCTCAACTATTGGGAAAAAGAAGGGAAGGAAGATAAAAGGATCAAAATTAAATTGTTTTCAGAAATCAAAAAATGTTGTTGGTAATGGCGAAGCTACTGCAGGAATAAAAATATCATCTTATTATGAAGAATTGAAAAAGAAAGAAATTAAGATCACAGAAACACAACAAACCATCAGGGATATGAAACTAAGAGAGATTGAAATGCAATTCCAGTTAAAAGAGCTTGAAACATTCAAAGAACAACTCGTCTTAGATCAATCTAATAACAACACACAAATTGAAATCAAGAACTTTGAGTTGATTGCCAACACTGAGATTGAAAACAAACGTTTGAGAGATGCTGCGAAGAACAACGAAGCCACCATCCAGGAGCTCCAAACCACGCTGTGCAAGGCAGAATATGACAAGAAATGCAGTCTGGCTCAATCCAAAACAGCTTACTATGAGCTCGAAGAACTCTTTTGTAGCTACAAGATCAAAGTATCTCATGCGTTGGCTGATCAAGATCGAACAATTGATAATTTGGATGTTAAAGTAGCATCTTACAAAGATGGAGAGAAGAAATTCAACAACTACAAAGAGAATGCAATTAAAGAAATCACACAATTGAAACATACCAACGAGCACTTGAAAGGGGTCAACAAAATAGCCTCGCAGGCATGCTGCATTGATATCCCAAAGGAAGAGTCATTGGTCAGTGCTAAACATGAAGCTGTTGAAACATCTGCTTGCGAAAAGGAAGAATGTGGAATAACAATCAAGGATATTGAGTACCGGCAGAAGATCACCCATCTTGAAAAACAACTGAAGATGTGCAATGAATCAAAAGCTATTTTGAGTAGAAAGTTGAGAGAATATCGCAACAAAGACACTCAGGAAGCACCCAAAGAAGAGCAGTAACTCTCTTACGGACAGATATACGGACGGACAGACGGACTGATGACAGATACTTGTAAAGCTGGCTGGCTGGCAAATGATTTTTGGCCAGATGGAAATTGAACGGACTGATTACAACGGACGAAAAAACAGACCGATTGACTGTAAATAAAATGGCTGGTTGAATTATTAATTTTCCATCACGGACAACTGTCTTGATAAATGACATCATTGACATGTAACAATTAAAAGCTGATTTTGAGTTCGTTATGATAGTGTATATATGGAGTATTGTAAGATAGAATTATATGAATTATTTTGAGGTACTTGTCTTCTGATTTATAATCCATTTATATACCAAAAACACATTCCTTATAATTAACGTCACTAAATTGTAATCCACGGCGTCTGACGATTCGTACCTATACTCGCAACTTAATGGTGTCTGCTTATCCTGGGGTTAATTTCCATTAGCTAGAAGGGGGATGTATCATGTCTCTGGGATGTCTCTAGAAGGGGGCTCTTAACAATCCAGGGGTGCCGATTCCCGAATTAGTTTTGTCATAGTGATATTTATCAGTTATATAAGTTATATAAGTCAACTTCGAGAAGGAATTGTTTCGCAGTGGCAAGGCGATAAAACAGACATAGAAAATTTTAATTCTTGCAAGAATAATTTTCTTTTTCAAGTAAACAAATTCTTGTTCCAAGCAAATATATTGTACACGTGTCTCAAGCGTTTTTTATTGTAAGTCCGAATCACTTGGAAATTAGTCATAAACAATCATTAAATATATTTGCAATGTATTATGCAGGCATTCATATTAACAAAAAAAATTTGGAATGAAAATCAACTAAAAATGGAAAGAAAGTTATGCTTTCTTCTTCTTCTCGACTATCCCTAATTAACATTTTGTGTTTCCATGTACTTGTTGCCCGAACCCAAATAAGGTTACATAATATTGCAATTAGGCATATTCTTGTTGTTTTTATACTGGAAGAGCGAGAAACTGGCTGATTAGGAAATGCGGCTATGAATTAGGCCTATGAAAATTACTTTTATAAAGAGATCAAATATAGCCCGATAGAGGGTTAAATGTTGGGCGAACAAGATGTATGATTCTTCAACCTTGCCATAATCACGCGCTTTGACGACAATATTAATGCTTCACTGTGTGTATACTATATGTGTTTTTTTACACATTTATATGATGGAATGCCATGTGTTGCACATTAACTAAGACTTGGGCTGCCCTGGAATCTGTTGACATTGATCTGTGCAGTGTCGCGGATGAAACCAGTAATGGACAGGGTAATGGGCAGAGCCATGTATTTATAACAGTTGAGACACGTAAGTTTCGAGACTCGAAAATCGCCATTTGCATTCCATTAAAATCAAGGTTTTTCTTTTGAACAAAAGTTTTTCTAATTCATGATACCATTTTCGCGGGCTTTGCTCAAATTTTGTGAGCCTGGGTTTGACGGAACGAAAATGGATTCCACAAAATTATGTGATTGGCATCTGTCCAATGGGAGCCGAGAGCGGCACGTGAGAGAGTGTCCCTGGTAATGAGCATTCACCGGCAATTGTTCTTATAGCTCGTTGGTATTATACAAGCGCCTTCTGTAGTGCAATACCGTCCGTCTTCATTACTATATAGTGCACATCAAAAACCGTATCTTCTTTATTAGCGCGAAATTAAAATCTTCTACTGTCTACACCTGTGGATCACATCTTTTGCTTGAAATCAATAACATTTTTTTTTCAAAAAATATTTTGTCTGACTGACTGTAATATATAACTGTCGTTCCGTGTTTTTATAAAGCGGATGATCGAAAATAGCTTATAATATTATTGCAAATTAAATATCTCCGCTAAAACAATAAAATCGCTGCATAGGTAAAGTAATAATAATTTCGATTCCTGTCAAGAACTTAAAATTTGTTGAGTCATACAGTCTCAGTAATATAACTGTTCGGGCGAAAGCAGCATGATTATAGCGATATTATAGTAGTTTTGTATATTCTCGTATTTGTATTAATTAGCCACATTTTCATGTCTAATTAGATATAATTAATGGTTAGCCTTGTACGACGTAATTTAGTTTGTATTTAAAGAATTTGTTTTCTAACTTTAGCTTTTTATCTTTAGTTTTTAATCTTAGTTTTTAGCTTATTCCTTTTATTTAATTTTAGTTTTGATTGCAGCAATTGAATACCTATGTTTGTTAGGCACCTTGCATGCCTTGTTGCATTTTTTTAATTTAGTACAACAAAATGAAATATATATATATATAATTTATAAGTTAGTGTTTTGTTGGAAGGCGTTGTGAGTTAATCGACTCTATGAACCCACCCCTAATAAATTGTATACTTGATTGCATTCAAGTATTTTTGCTGATTGAACTTATACTATAATAGAACCAACGGCATTACTCCACATTATTTTAGCAAGAACAATAACAATAGCAATTTGAATTAATTATCAAGCCATTCCCTACCATACCAATAATTATAACGATCCGAGATTGTAATTGTAGTCAGAAACATTTGAAATTATCAGAAGCAGGTGAATATAGAAGCTTCTAGAAATTGAATTAATATGAATACGTGCAGACAATTGTCAATTTTTATTACAAATATAATTGAATAAAAACAATTTTATAAAACTGCTGGTGGATGTGACAGCTAAGCCTAAAAATATAAAAGAAAATAAAGATTCTGTCTGCTGTATAGGCCGAAAAGAAAAACATCTGCGTAAGTTATACATCAAAACACAACAAAACGATTTTGGGCGGTCTATATTTTAAATTATCCACCACAAAAATAAAAGATAAAAAATCTAATCAAATTAAATACCACACCTGTACCATTTGTAATATAATTAAGCTAATAGAAATAATGTCAATAGCTTGTAAACTAATAATTAATAAAATAATAAAATTAGAGATTTTCTGATATATGATAATAAACTTTAACTATTATTTTTAATTGAAAATTGTTTGGCTTTCGCATAGAAATTTGATTTCTATAATACTTTTGCACACTGTATAGTCGGTAAATAATGTATATTTTAAATGTTTATGTTATCCACCTGGGAACATATACTGTTCTATTAGAATAAATATTGGACATATTTTTTGACAAACTGGCTTAAAAATAAATCCATGCTCAAAAATAAAAAACTAAATAAAATCACTATACAATATTATGCAATGTGTATTTGAGCACAATTTTAGTTTAGCTTTTACATTTTGAGGTATTTTTCAGTAATTTTTCATTGACCAATGAGAGTAGATTATACAGTATTCGCTGAATTTCAGTACTAAATCAGTATCCAATACCATTCCAGTATGTATAGTTTCCGTAGGTTTTCAGCGTTGTGGTATATATATTTCAATATCTTGCTCTAGAAACTTGCTTCAACTTCTAGATGTGTAGATTTTGATTTATCCCTTGTCCTATCAGTCTCACGAAGTGATATATAATTTTCTCTTAAGCTTCGATATCTCTCATTATAAAAAATTAAAATTAATCTTGCTATAAGTAATACTAAGAAATATACCAATGATAAGTTTTCAAACATTTCCACATTGAAACCAGATTGTTCTTCGACTACATCAATAGCTTGTGAACCAAATAGAAATGCTAAATATTCAAAGCATATAAATCGGAATTGATTTTCCATGAAAGTATTTTGTAATAAAAACCATAGAAAGGATGAAGTTGCAAGTATTAACGATGTAATCATAGAAGAAATATGTTCTGGCAAGTTTACACGATAATGTAAAACCATTGTTAAATTAAATAAACTTAATAGCAATAACCAACCAGCCAAATGCATTAAACCATTTGTAACAATTAAACGTGTATACCATGCTAAACGACAATCAAATAGTTTCTTTTGATTATGTGATAAAGTAATAAAATTTTCAATACGTTCAGAAACTAATGAACCTGATTTAATAATAATAATTGTTGTTGTTAATACTGCTAATGTTGAGGCAAACAAATAATGACGTGTAATTAATATAATCCATAATAAAAATAAACAACATGATAGTAGATAACATATATAACAATTAGATGGTATAATATGATATTTATCATATATATTTATTATTGTGCTATATATTAACCAAAATATTTGATAAATATATACCATGAATATAATACCAATAATTTTATTAGATGGTGTAATTGATAATTTGTAATGATGTGTAAATATATCATTTAAGTTACTTGGAACTATTAAACTCTTTTCTTTTGTGTACGTTGCATATATTAATGTAAATGAAGTAACAATAAATAACAACCATGTTAATATTAATAATATTTCTCGAAATTTAAAATGTCGAAATGCCATACTTTGAACATACACTCTGAATGTGCTTCAGCGTGCAATACTGTTTAGAGTAGTATAGTATAGTAGTAGTATAATATTCATATAGTTGATCGAGATAATTATCCAAACAAAACACTTGAGAAACCCATTCGTTGTTATCAATTCTTTTTATCGATGTAGTACTAATATTGAAATAAAATATGTTGTACATTTGGTTGCTTGTATATAGTGTAATTGTATACTAATGTTTATGCCAACACAGTGATGTCCATCATAAATCTTAATGCATATCATAAATTATAAAGTTAATTGGCTTTGATGTTGATTTTTCTGCAGTTTCAAACGTAAATCTATTTGGAATAGGATATATGAAGTTATTATAGGTATTGAGGTACAGACATCTGAGCGATTAGAATCTTGGGAATAGTCCAGGAGGATTGATTTTAATCCGCTTTGTGATTGAAAAAATAAAGTTAGTCAAAACATGAATGAATCGCTCACTTGAATGCATAGTCAATTTTAATTCGTATTCTTGTAAACAAAAGCACATCAAAAACACATGCCTCTGCTGAAATAATTATTTTTTTAATATTTCAAAAACAATGACAGATTTATGACAAATTCACTAAAAAACATTATAAATTTATAATGTAATACGGTGTAATACGCATACATACACAACAGAGGTATATAGAAGTCGGAATGGAATCGGAGGCAAACTCCGACTGTATGTACCACATTTCCAACTGGAGCCGTGCATTTTTTTCATGCAGGCAGGAGCAGGCGTCGGAGCTGGAGTCTAGAATAGACTCCTGGTAATTTATTATTAAGCATTGCAAAATTGAAAATTGCCTGGATATTCCAATAAGAGTTGGGATTGGTTACGTATTTCAGATTATATTGATTTAGTTTGTACCTTCTTATTATTTGCTTTATTTTTGGTTGATAAATTAATCCATTTTCGGAATTTTTACAGGAATTTGTCTGAAATATTTTAGAGCAGGGATCAAAGTTGTAGTCTATTTTTCTCACATTTATGGAACCAGACTCGGAGACGAAAACTTCTATAACTCCATAAGGACTTTTTCGGATCAAAGTCTGAAACTTCTGACCCCGTACACCTCCGATACACAATCGATAGAATACTTTATGAATGTGGAACAACAATGATATACAGTAGTGGTCAATTTGTCTAGCTCTCGTAGCTGGATCATTGTTATACAGTATGTACATATTTCACTGTATTTCACAATAGAATAGATCGTGATCTGGTCCCAATGACGTACTCCTATTCGGGGGGTACTGTAACTTTCTAAATACGTTGACGATGGTACGTGCGCATTGTGCAACTTTCAAGAGTCAGTGATATGTACTTTGTAAGTACCCATAAAGTTCGCACAAAGGAAGAAAAATAACACAAATAAATCCCTACAATTACATCTGTATGACTTTCATGACTGTATCTTCATTGTATTCCATTTTTGATCTTACGAATTATTTCTTCTGGTGGTTGCGTGCTCGGATGCCGCATGGTGCTGCCCATTGCCTTTAATACGATTTTATATTCTATACTTTTTTCAGTGAATAATGTAATTAAAATATAAGATAGTCGTGGAATCATTGAGGGGAGACAAATTGGATTTATTTTGACAGTTTTCTGTACACGTGAGATGACAAATGACCCATTCACAGATTATATCAAGTAACCCGTTCACCTCCGATGTTGGCATTGGCACCAAATATAAACATATTTTTAATTTATCACGGTCCGTTATCCTCCGAGGATTAAAATTATGTGAGTCTGAAGACTTTAGAATAAAGTGACGAAGAATTGACATTTGAAGCAATATATCTAGCATTTGTTTGCTATTTATACCTTGTCTTGAAGATCTGTTTTAAATTACATATGCAGTATTTCTTTAACCAAACAAAGGGCTCTAATACTATAAGTTTCTTAGATCTCTTATGGAGTTTTAGTAGCCATGTATTTAGAGCTGTAAAAAGGCAAAACATCTCAAAAGTTGAATATTAGGTACATTTTCTTCAAAATTTTCAAATCCAAGTTTCTTATAAACGGGTTTCTCACTGTACTAAAATTTCTAGGATGAAGTGCATCGTCGTCATTTTGCATAACAATTGATCAAATTTACTTTGAATGAAAATTCATATAAATATAGTACTTGAAAGTGACAAGGTTGAACTCTTCGATTGTCGATTAAATCATTTGAAATGCGATCGAGATATTCATGTTTAAGGCCTTTTACATCCATCAATTAAATAGTTTTTTCGACAGTAACATTGGAAATAAAAACAATTTGTTCTATTTAATTCAATTCTCACAGTATTTATTTACATTTCATCGTGAATTGAAGAGATCTAATTGTTTCTGAAGCACACATTGCTTAGCTTCTATTTGACTTGTCCGAGAAATGGCGCTTCGTAAAAATCTCATATTACTTTTATATGCGTCACCTGTCTTGACATGGACAGTTTGATTCTATGAGTCTAATTCAGACACATCTCTTTAGCGATAGTTTATAGTAACTGATTTGAAACGTAGCCATGTTGATATCATTATTCAGCGCTGTACTTTCGTTCATTTTTGATTTAATTTTAAACGCTTTGGCTTCACCATCAAGCATTAATTTGACAAAGTTATTCCCACAAAAACCAAATGGAGAATTATTAGCAGGCATTTACGGATTACCGTGTACGCCTACTTCAGGAATATTCACAATGGAATATATTATAATGACTTATAATGTCTTGTTTCTTACATATATTATGGCTTATATATGTCGTTATGGGAATATGTCAATTATCGGATCGCGATTTTGCTTTGTGCTTGCAGCTTCATTTATTTTCCATGGAATTTATTTGATTATTTTATCAAGAAATTATTTAGCGTTTTCATTTGTTATATTATGTTTATCTGCTCTGTGTAAAAATGTCTCATTTGGTCTCCTATGCAATGGATTTAAAGTAATATATCGCAGAAATCATTCGTCTTTTAATCAAATATCTATTGGCGAAAGAATTGGATTTTGTGGAATTATTCAAAATGGTTTAATTATGTCTTGTGCTTGGGATTATTTTATGTGTATCATTCTTTTTGGAATTAATTTACATAAATTACTTGGTATGAAAGCTGAAAACTCTGCCATAATTTGTTCAACATTAATATTTTTCACAATGATAATATGGTTCGTGATTGAAAACTTTTTATGTTTTGATTGTATGAGATTCTGTTTTACTGAATATTTTATAATTATTTTCTATTCTGGAGGAACTTTACATCGAAGTTATAATAATGGAATTGGTTATGGTGGCTTTGTGTTGTTCTTATTAATCTTAAGTATCACTCTGTTTGTGCTTAGAATTTTAATACAATATGATGATTATCGGAAAAGAAAATTATTCAACGAAAATAAAATATTAAAAAATTCAATAGAAAGACGTTTAGCAGATGATTTTATATAGACAGTAAGGATTTTAAAACTGCCACTTATGAATATATAGCAAATACAGGCTCTAATAAAACTACAGCTTGAGAGAGTAGCTTTGAAATCTGTAGTTTTCTATGTCGATTGTTTGATTAGAAAGAATATAAACCTGTATAAGATTTAGCTATAATGAAATTTACTAATATAAGCGTAGGCATCAAAAGCATTTTGCTAATTTCGTAACAAATTATTATTATTATATCAACATAATTGTTTAATTTGTATTTCAGTTAGTTGACCTTAGATTAAGCGGTTTCTTTTCAAGATTCAAAATACAATGTTAGCGTTTGTAATTTGAAGACTATTGAAATATGTATTGACCTTCACTTTATATTATTGGTATTGTATATGACGGTAGTGTATATATGCTTGGTTTAACTCTTTTAATTTATCAAAATTTCCAATTTTAGTGTCATTCTCTAATATTTATTTTTCGGTGACTTTAGATGTCTCCTATCGCATAAAACTACTCTTCAATGTTCCCCTACAGTGTTATTCTACTCTATAGACTATATTGGCGTTGCTTATCAGAGCTGTACAGAGTCAGAATTTCCGGGCTCTGAATCCGAATAAGAGTCCATCCCTAGCCTCATTCCATAACGGCCTCAACTCCACGCAGACGCACCGTAGCGTCTGCATGGAGTTGAGGGCCGTTATGGAATGAGGCTAGTCCCTGCCTATTTGACCATATTTACAAAGAATTTGAGTCCGATTCCTAAATTGTAAGAAAACTCACTCCGGCTCCAAAATATTTCAAACAAACTCCTTTAAAAAGTCCAATAATTGATTAATTTGTCAAACCAAACTTGAGCAAACATAGAAAGTTACAAAATAAATTAAATTCATATGAATCAAGTAGCCAATCCTTGAATCCAATTTAATTACCGTTATATATAAATATCCAAACAATTTTCAACTTAATCAGAATGATGCATTTCTTGCTTCATTTTCTAACAAATTACGTGAAAACATCTTAACTAAAAAATTGTTGCAATGAAATATATTCGCATTCCTAGAACTTGATTACCGTAAATCATTTAAAGAGTCGATTTCAATGAATTTGAAAAAGCACGATGATTGAAATGCTAGCACACATTACCGTACGAATTTCAGTTTCCCCAGAGCCATTGTTGCATGTGTGTTTCGATTGACCGTATCGGGTACCGAGCCTAGCCCAGCTGAATCAAGCTACCCATGAGTTGGAGCTATATTATAGGCAGGTGTGAACGTGTCTACATGCGGCAGGCGCATTTTCCTATACCTACCAATTTTTGCTTGAAATAGTCTGATATTTTAGCACGGATTTGTTTGAAGCATTATTTTGTTGGCAAATTAAATTTCTTGAATTGAGTTGCTTCCAGAGACGGTTCCCAATCAAAATTATTTGATTCTTCAGGAAGAATATATTTCCTTGAATTGATGTATTTTTTACTGATAGTGAAACATACTCAAAAGCTTTAAAAAAGATATATGACGTAGTTTTACGTATATATAGAAGACGTAGCTTTGTCCAAGGTTTGCTTCTGATTGCCCTGACTATACGAACATTGCATGGGAGAGCTCTTTCACCAACAATCATGAAATTTGTAGTGCTAAATAATGTTAAATTTTATTACTACCATAAATTTTCACTGTATGCAATATTTGTAGTGAGGTGTCTCCCTCAAATAATTAATTTTATGTATTTTTAACAATCCTGTTAGCACAACCTCACTTGCTGTTTTCAAGTTTAGACTAAATACGCGTATCATTAGCACAAGTTTTAAAATTTATTTAGGCTGTATCTAAGTGTAATTAATTTCCCTTTATTTGTCTGTCAAATTCCAATTGCCAAATATATCATTCACGGTCACTAATAAAATAGGGCTAAAATACAAACTTGAATGTTATCACAATGATTTTTTTCTCCATAAATATATTATCTGGTAAGCATTACGCGTACTTGAACATATATACTAAATGATGATATCGAACTTAAATTATCCCTAATATTATCCCATCAAAACATGCATCTGCTTTTTTAGATTTTATCCTTTTTTAGGGATCTTTTAGTGGACGGCTAAAATGAAAATTCTGGAATTTCTCTTATAGGAGCCTGTTAGTGCTCAGACCCCACTGAATATTTTTCTGATCTTCTCAAGTTTTTCATTTGCAAGATTTTGCTGGATTCTATTTTGTTTGGTTCAAACTGAAATTTAATAGCTGTTATGTTTGTGAAAAGTTATTGATATAGCTGATTTTATTTTATTGCATCACGGAAGCTTTGCAACATATTGATTTTCTTTTATTCAATTTATGTGTCAACTACCATAGTCCTAGATATTTTGGATTAAATGTTTCCAATGTTGTTTCGACCTGTCTAAAGGCTGGTTGGAACGGCCCCTTTTTATTGCATCGATATGTCTACAGATCCTCATGTGCAGGTAAGAAATCTTAAGATTAGTCTATAAATTATATTATCGCCATCTCAGCTCTACTATATTTCGTAACATTCTCAGTCCAATGCGGTATATTGCAATTTTGCCTACGACTACATAGCTAACTTGCTTGTTACGTGAGCCTAACATGGCTCAAAAATTTAATATTTGATCACGAACTAGGCCTACAATCTGTACGCCTAGGGCAATTTTCTTCAATACAGTAGTTATTTTATTTCATAGTTGTATTAATATATGTTTATGTCGCAATTGCTGTGATATTATGAATTGACTGAGTTGATTTATCCATCTTCTAAATTAGTGTGCTTATTAGTTTCCTGTCTAAATCATTCTAGCTCAGACCGAAGAAAGCAATATTGTTGGTCATAGCCTACCCCTACATGTCTATAAGTCGCAAATTAAGGATGATGATATTTTTGTAGAAAAATTTGCGAGATCAAGTGTCCCAAAGATCAATTTTAAAACGTATTTCTCGGCAAGCTACAGTAGGCCTATTGGGCTAACTCCAGATTTACGTTTTGTTTATCAAAGGATTATCAGTCATACAATAACAATAATTTGAAGTTACATCCATTTTTCTATTCTTAAATTTACTGCATTAATTTATTAACACAAAAAATATATTATTCGTTATAGACTAGCAGAACTTGTGTGTTATTTTGACATTAGAACTAACACAGTATTCATTCCCCCAGCGATTATGTTTGTGGTTTATTGACTCAATAACAATAACAATAGAAATCCTTAAAACAAAAACCAAGCTCTACATCGGTGTAACCACCTGTTGATTGAATGGTATTTACTATTCCCTTCAATACTCTGTAAATAGGCTACAGTCAACTTAAAGTTGAGGATTATTTTATTATGTCTTCGTAATTTCTGATGTTACCATATGAGCGAATCCATTGTGTCTGACTGACACATCGGAAGATATTTTCGAATAGGGCATCAACATCCACGCAAAGTTTGATCAATTATTATTTCTTTCAAATAAGGAGTGCCAAAAAGAATGCCCCAAAGTAAAAATATTCACAATAATTCGAAATATAAATAAATTACAGCAAGTTTAAAGTCCGTGTCTGACTGACGCGGACACTCACCATTTTGCCAATTGGAGATGAACATTTGTAGATTTGTTCTTATCTAATTGAATCTAAAAGAAGACGCTGCATGTTGTGTACACCACACACAGAAAGTATCTTCATTTAGTCATCAACCAACTGGTCAATATCCTACAATAATTGAGCATTTGTTGAATAGGGATGAGCCGATTATTTCTAGCTGATGAGCGTGAAGTCTACTGATAGTTTTCTGATGGGAAAAAGTCGACATATCGGTCAATACCGTTACATATACGCAATACTATTCTTGAATTAAAGCTCGAATTTGAACACTGAATATGATGCTTGAAAACAACTATTTTGAGAACACACTTTTTATCTAATCACAAAATAGATACTTCTGCTCTAGATTTAACACTCTTCAAGTGAACTTATCCTTTCTGTGACTAGATATTATGGAGGTTTAGATTTAGTACAGGTACAGCTGCAAGTACATCTTTCTCGTTGCGCATCACTTCTGCACATTGGGCAGGGTCCGACAAAATGTTTAACCTTCTGCAAACCTCAATTTTTCAGATAAACTCTTGAGTAAATTTACTGACATAAAAACGTAAAATCAAAATTTTATTTTTCATGTTTTTCTTATTATTTAAGCTTTATATCCAGTATTTTGCCTTTTCCTTCTGAATTTTGTTAGCCTTCCGCAAACCAGGTTTCTAAGTTTCCAGTCTTTGTCGGACCCTGACATTGAGGAAAGCCCCTATACTCTGAAACCTGTACTGACCTCCTCGTTTCGGAACGCCTTTCGGCGCGAAACATGAACCACGGAGTACATATTTTGATTTCGTTGTTTTGCTTTGTTTTGGTTTTACTTCAGCTTTTTTGAATGAAAATTTATTGTCGCTATAAAATTTATACATAAAATCAAAATGAATACTGAAAAAAATAGCAGAAATTTTGTTTTTACCTGGAAAACAGAAACGGAGGTTTTAAGTTATTGAATCTAAACATATTTTTTTGAAAGAACGAGTACAGGTATAACCCAGTCTTCTTGTTGACTGAACATGAACTTGAACCGGTACCGGTACTAAATCTAAACCTCCTTATTATTTGGTATTTAATTTCCAAGTGAAGAAAAACTTGTACTCTATAATTATTTAATTAATTAAATGAAGAATAAATTCTTAGTAAAAGCATTGAAGACATCAAAAATGTTGCTAAATCAATATAGCCTAATCTACTCAAAATTTGCTAACAAGGGTCAAATTAATTATATTCTAAATAAATTCTAATAATAAAATTCTTCAAGGCCCAAAACCCAACAAAATAACAACAGAACAAAATGGTGTTGCGTTACGATTAATTGCAGCCTTTCACTGCTTCAATAATAAAAACGCACAGATCATGTATACCAATTTGCTGAAGAAGCTCTATATTTCTTTACATCTTCTACTGTAGTATATAAATCTGTTTCAGAATTTACCATTATTCTTAGCAGTATTCTTCGTGGTTATTCGCAATCTAGCCTAATTTTCATAAACTCTTTTTATGAACTTTTTACACATCCAGCTAGTAACTGTTATATTATGTTCAGCTGTTGCAAAGTTTCTACGTATAGGCCTATTATTATTTTTTTATTGTTGTTGAATTATTTTACTTTGATAATTTTCATTCTGCAAAATATGTTGAAGATAAATTTCCTTTCTTTTGGTTGTGTTAGTAAAACATGGTTGTTGGCCAATCAAATTGCTAGAACAAAATTCAACATGTTATAGTGTTATTTACAAAATCAACTTTACAAAATCAACTTTACAAAATTGAGAAATTCATTCAAGGAAGATGAAAGCAAATATGTAGGCCTACCCACTTCTTGTAATTTTGCAAAACAAAAATAGAATAGAATATAGACACTAATAGACCTACTCTTATTTTGATTTTGACAAATATCGTGACTGAAAAAAGTGTTTAAGCTGAATTCTACACTAGAAACCGTTTTTAACATGACCATTTGAAGTGGATTATTGTTTATAACGTTCTGAATTTAGCTAATGTTCCTGGTGAAGTTTGGTATCTTTCTTCTTATAAATAATTGACTAGGCCTATAACGGCACATCACCTACAATGTACATTTAAAAGTTCCCACCCCTGCAAAAAACAGTTCAGGAGTTCATGAACAGTTCATGAAAGTTAAATGGCCCCAAATTTTCATGAACTGTTTATGAACTGTTCATGAACTCCTATAGCGGCAGGGGGTGCCGCTATAGGCAGTTTCTACTGTATTTGGGTAAAGAGATAAACTATACCTTTAAAATGTTTTTTTTTTAGGATTTGGGAGCATTTGCAATGCCTTGTCTGGACCCAGATGTTTCTCTTTCACCAAACAATGATGACAATTCAAATAATTTAGTAACTGAACGATTTGTATCAGATATTCCTTCTGATGAGCAAGACATAAACCATTATTTATTAAAATGGAATGCTGATAATCAAAAAACCATGTCCCAAAACAAAACTCAAATGAAAATAAAAAGTGCTTCTGTCCCAGCTTCACCAATGAATCGAAGAAAAGATGACGTAGACATGCAAGGTTCTAACTGTGATGGAATGTTTACATATAATGATTCAGAAATGACAAATACTTCAATTGGCAACCAAAGACGATTCACATCTGATTCAGAGATTGGTGCTACACCGCTAGGCCCAGATGACCTTACTCCATTGGTTATTAAGAATTTATCATGCTCACCAAGATCGAAAATGTTTCCACCTCTAACCTATGGTATTTCAACTGCAAACGAAGAAGTTGGTGATGGAGACCGCTTACTGAAGGTATATTACTAGTGCTAACATTTAAAGTGCACATGGTACCAAAAAATTTTGTTCCGGAATCAAGTAGCCCATGCAAAATAAATAGGAATGGCGGCAATAATTTTTTGATTTGGACTCTTATAAGCGGAGATATTTAATTTTGAAAGTACCATGTTCAGAAATAGTGCTCCTTCGAAAGTCGGAACTAATGCCGGAATGACAAGAGAGCCCATTATGGAAAAATAACCAAGTCTAGACTTCAAAAAATCGTAACTTTTTTCTCGCGAAAAAGAAATTGTCCACTTTCCAGAACAGATATGCCCATATCTTCGGGACACCTTGTTGGCCATATATGACTGAAATTGAACGTAAAATGTAGAGTTTAGAAAGTTTTTATTAGACTTCGATGGAGTTTTTCTGTCAAAAAGGTGTTAAAACACTGGATTAACGCATGTTATGCATCAAGGTGTTGACTACTAAAACAGCGGCAAATCGCTTTGCATTCACTTCGCCGCAGATGATGATCTAAACGTCTATAAAATTAAAAAAAAAATCATTGCGCTATTTTTGTCGATCTCCTGCAGCTTAAACGTCAGTGCTTCACTGATTTGTCAGCTTCAACCTCAATGATTGGCTATTAAAAACCATTGCATGACCCCCTGTTTGCCTTTCAGCAGACGCGTTTCTTCGACAAAAACACAATTACAGAAAGATGAACTATTGATAACTTTAGATTTAACATCACCAGTACTTTTATGAAGACGGTACAGTCTTCTGGTTTCTTTATTTGAGCTTTGATTTTGGGTGACCATGAATGCACGCGGCTTTGCTTAGTGAGAGGGATGAAGTTACTGAAAATGATAGTGTAGACAGCGATAAAGGCAGTCCAGAACTGGGCAATGGTCGAACAATGGAAAAATATTATTGACCAATCGATATTCTCAAAAAATGTAGTAATTGAAGTGTGGTCAGCGAAACGAAAATTGTAAACTGAAGGTTCAACAGACGAAGTTCTGCTACATGGCAGTGAAGTTTCAATGTCCACAGAAGAATGGTCACTATTAGCAAACGGTGTATTTGTAGCTGCTTTTGTTACAATAGTTGAATCAGATAAGTAAATCCAAAACATTTTCACCTCTTGTAGGCTGCAATACAAATTGTGATAAACCAGATGATAAAATAAAATATAAAAATTCTTTCTCTAGCGTAGTTGCATGTTTATGAGGAGAATAATCTGACCAGTTTATATTAGGAAAATTGAAGTCTGCCACAATCAATATACGACGATTAGTTAATAAATGAATGTTAATAAATTTGAGAAGAGTTGCTAAGCAACCACCATTAGGTGGACGATATACATTGATAATAGTTAGCTCATAATGACAATTAATCTTCACAGTTACTGCTACAGCTTCACATGATGAATCACATAACGTAGAGGTTACTTTGGCAATATAAATTGACGGAACGAATATAAGAAGGCCACCACCTCGTTTTTCTTGTCGATCTTGACGAAATATATGATGAGATGTCCCTTGTAATTGTAAAGAGGCCGATGGAACGGAATCATCAAGCCATGTTTCAGTGCAACAAACTATTGAATTCGAATAATCCGAAGACAACATAAAATTCAGTAAATCCATGTGAGATTTTATAGATCTAGTATTGAAGTAGTGTATGGTAATCATAGATTTTGATTTTGATAATACTGAACAATCAGTTTGGTCAACATTTTTATAATTAGGTTTAAAGAAGGAGAGTAATGATATCATTAATTTATTGTGCATATGTAGATGTGCTTTGTGAATCGTTTGAATTAAGTCAGGTTTTTGTAGCGGCTGATTTTGATCTTGTTAATGTTACTTGAGATGAGTCAGATGACATAGTAGAAGTTTGAACAGACTGATCCATTGACATGTCAAGTGGTGTGATGCTGTCAATATAGATGCTGGCAGTATATTGATTTATTGTTTAACGTTGCGAACATTGACAACATAATTACAATGGTGACATTTATCACTTTGGCTGATTTCAGCATTAGAGAATGACCTCTCCTCAACATATATTTTGTGTTTGGTTTCATTAAAAATATATTATTTTATTTGTTTATATCGACATCAACAAAACCATTTAATATTTTGAAAGTCATTATAAGATCCATCCTTACTCGACACAGCTCCAGTGACTCTAACTAAAGGGCAGTAAGACGATCAGAGTAATTTGTGAAGGCTGTATTTGTTAATTTACAGAGTCGTTTGGTAAATTATGCAGTTCATTTTATACCTTATATTGCATTAAGAAACAAATTTCAAGCTCAACAATCAACATATTGGACAGAGTTCTCTATCTTTTCCAAATTACAACTACTAATTTTAAATTTAATTTCCTTTGCAGTTTGATTCAACTGACACTGAAGACGCACGTAGCTTGAAAGATGTAGAATACCTGGATTGCTCTCAACTAGGTTTGTAAATTAGTATTGTGTTGGCATTACCAATTATTTACCTACATTTTGACTGATTAAGCATCACATTGTATTAACTAAAAACAACCAACAAAAGGTGCAATAAAGTAATAATTGCTGCAACCTGTGAGTAACTTTCTAGTCAATATTATTGTAAATTCCAATGAGGTCACTAAAATTATTTTTTGTTACTGGAATGTAAACTAAATATGTTGTAGCGGATATTGCATTCCATAAGTATCCGATTTAGGAGCCACACTGCGTCACAATTGTTCGAAGAAAATACATACAGTCAAACTTGTTATAACGGTCATGGCCACCTGCCTATAGTTGGTCACTCTTGGTATGTCTAAATAGTATTTATATTGAATAAACCCTGTATATAAAGGCCACCTGTCTATAGTGGTCAATTTATTTACCCCTCATAGCTGGCTGTTATTTACAGGTTTCGCTGTAATAGGGATAATGCATCATGAAAATATTGGAATTAAATTCTAATATAGTAAAATCCCGGCAATAACAATTCTGGCCTTAATTAGGGATGAGACGATTACCATATTTACAGATGTATGAAGCCAATTAGTTATCAGCAGATTAGTCATAGTAAACAACCGATTGAGTGTTTTTTCCAATTATTTCTCACTCAAAGAAATCATTACAAAATACTGGATGTCTGACAACACTCAGATGGTAGATAGGTTCAAAGTTGAAATAAAACATTAAACACTGACATCGTAAACAATTTGTTTTGAATAAATATTTAAATTAAATTAGTACCGGTAATTGTAAATCAGTAGGCTTAAATTTTCAACAAAATCAAAAAAGGTTGCTGATAAACACAGCGGAGAGGCTTTCTTCCTATAACTGATTGGTAGATCCTTCCATAAATAATCCAACACAAACAATCATGATATAATCCCCACAATAACATTAGCTAAATATTGAACTACAGTACTTTATTTTATGTGAAAATTAATTTTTCAACATTTCTTCCAACCGTTGCTTTTTTGTTGTAAATAAAATTATTCATTCAACCATGCTCACTTGTTTTATTCATCAACCTTTTTCATGCTATAACAATAGAAGGTGTCCAGTGGCATGACAAATTGTTCAAATGTTTTGAATTACAAAACAATGTAAACAAAACAGATGCGACCATTTCGGAACTTAATTCGGAACTTTCATTTTGAATTTCATTGTCAAATAATAACTGGTTCAATGATTAAAAATGTATTTATTTGCTGATGCAGAAAATTAGATTCATTGGAAAATTTAAATTAAATTCAGAAGAAAATTGATATTTTTGTGATTTGTGGGTCAAACTTCAACAAAAATTCAGAAGAAAATGTTGAAATGCCTCTAGGATTCCAGAAGACTCTGCAATCAAGCTACTTGAGCACAAAATATTACAAGCAAAACCTCAAAAGCTATTTCATAATGTTATGCTTTGAATAGAAATAGCTGCTATACACCAGTCAGATGATCTGTTTTGGTTTTTCAAGTTTAAAATTGTTGAGTCATTTGGATGGAAAATGATGTGCATCAGATCAGATTTTCTGAAAACTGACCACAGATACAAACTTCAATCCGATTCTAATTTCAAAAATAAAAAAATAATCTTATCCGAATATTTTCATCATAAATCCGAAAAAAATCTAATATTTTTTGTAGCCGCCTTTTTGAATGATTTTGAATGCTGCAATATGACTATTATCAAAGGTGATTATTAATAATATTGCCGCTGCAGTTTCTTAATAGTCAGGATGGTTTTTGTATAAATGTTGTTAAAAGCAAAGAAAACAGCGTAAAATATTCTCAAAATCCGACAGAATTATGCCAGTCCCATCCAAAAGCTAAAATTCAAGTCAAATATGATCCAAAATGCGATCGGGTCGGTTCAGCTCAGTTCAGATTTGCTAGCCTTTAATTGACATGTGGCCATTGAATAGAGGTGGTCATTGTAACAGGTGTGATTTTAAAATTGTTTTTCATTTTCAGATAAAAAGAATATTTTAAGTTACTCAAATTTCCTGCAATCAAGATGCTGCTATGATCTCATCCCTCACAGTGCAAAGATAATTGTATTTGATACTAGACTACGAGTAAGGAGATTATCTTGATTGTTTCATCTTATAGTGTTGTCATTAATGATTATTTTGGATGCTTTTAAGAAGGAACGTTTGATTTTTGCCGATGCAGACAAAACTTTGATTCAATTGGCATAGTTTTAATTTTAGTTTAATCACTTGTAGGGACTTAAACACAAGCAATATGGTTCACCTTTCAACTTGTCATTGTTTTTCCATACTTATATGAATTTGATAATAATAATGTTTTAAGCAGTAAATGTAATTATGATTTATAAAATTGTCAATATTGTGATCTCATTGACATTCCCAAATTGAGAGACTATCACCCTACTTAAGATGTCTGTACCTGATCTGTGCCACTCTTCTATTTCTATTATAGCCTGCCTGTTTCAAGTCTACTTCATGTTAATAATGGCATATTTTATTCTCTCTTGTATTTAACAGTTCATTATAGAACCAGTTACACTTTCAATGATTCGTATGTGAATGCGTCCTTCTTAGCTTCTTAGTGATCTTAATATATATTAGTTGATGTAAACTTTGATGCAAAAGTGGAGATACTTCAATTCTAGATTCCGGAAGGTTGGATTAATTCTGAAGAACGTTGACATTTTTAATTTTTGATATGTCAAACTTCAACAAAAACATTCTGAACAAAATGTAGAATTTTTCCAGGATCGCAAAGCCTAAACCTTTATCACTCCTGTTCATGATTGAATAATTTGTGTCTTTGCTTGCCTGTATAAAATACCTCCTGGAATGTCATTGAGTGTAAATGAAACAGCAGCAACCTTTTTGAGTTCTTAGTTAACTAACACATAGACCATAATCTGAACCAATATGTTTTCATAGATGGATTCCCATTAAAATGATGTTCAATGTCCACCAACCATGTTCTAGATCTTTTAATCATGATATCCTGTTCTAATTGTTATATATATATATAGCAGCAGACAAGTTCTTGTTTTTGGCCATTAGCTGTCTTCAGTACTGCTCTGTGAACAAGGGACTGACTTCGCATGCTATATATATTTGTCTATCAAACAGTATTTTTATTTTAGGTAAAGAAGGCATTTTTTGCACTAGTAGCAAATGGTAAGTTATATTATTGAACTGTTTCTTTACAAATACTACATCACACTCTATTTATTTTGCTCAGATATCATTTGCGTTTTCTACACTAAATATTACTATCAATGAGTGACCTGCGCTGCTGGGTTGATCCATTCATTTTCAATTGCAAGTCTCCTTTACTTAGATTTAGAATTTGATTGACAGGTTTCATCCATAGAACAATAGAATAATTGTGTGAACAATAGAGAATGGTTAATGATGCGTGTGAAATTGAGAAGGACAAATTGCTTTGTTGTTGTCACGCAAAGTTGGATTACAAAATAAAGATGTTTTCTTTCGATGCAGGAAATACAGAATGGAATACAAAAACTAAAAGCGTCATTAAAGTCGCGGAATGACATTGATTCTAATGATATGTTATTATATAATCTTTACGTAACAATTGACAGAGAAAAACAAAAAACAAATCCATGGTCGCGACAGCACTCGTACACACACAGACTTTGACGTTTACAGATATAGATTACACAGAAATTGATAAAATGGACTGAGAGTCTCGAATGGCTAGCACAAATTCAGAAGAAAGAGGAGGAGATAGCTGTATTTAGGTTTTTACAATCAGAAGAAGAATAATTGCCTTTCTTTTCTGTGGAAGATAAATGAAAAAGTGCAGCTGTTATCACATTATTTTGACAATAAATGGACAATAACCTCTAAAAAAGTAAAACTATTTGCATGACGTAAACAAGGTGGAAAATTTTGAAATCAAAATTAGATTTCCAGAAGAAAATAGTATTTTATCGGATGCTGGTAATACATAATTCTTCTTGTCCTGCATAATTAATGTTTGAATGTTTTTCTTCTGTAGGGATGCGTGCTGCTCCTGTTTGGGACTTTGAAAGAAGTGAATTTGTTGGTAACTAATCTTTTCTATTTGAAAAATATCTGTATTATTGTATAAACAATCACAGTTTGTGTATTTCTGTTTTATTCATGCTCCAATATTGCTTCTGTTTCTTTTTTCAGGAATGTTAACCATTACTGATTTTATTAATATTTTAAGACGTTATTACAAGTCACCGATGGTAAGTTAGCGTGCTGCTATTGGATATGATATCTTGATTTAAAATTTAGGAGAGTTCCCACGTTTGATGAAAAGTGATTAGATAAATTTCCTCACGAATACCTGGTATACCGCACAATCGGATTAAAAATCATACTGCTACCAGATAAGAGCTGTGTCACAACTAACAAACAAATGAAATTAAACATTTTATAACAATAAATTGTACATTGGTATGGTCTACTTTCAAGACTCTAAAAAATCAACAACTTTAAAGCTGTCAGAAGTTAGTAAATACACCATATCATGTAGTTCATCATCGTAGATTGCATTAGTGTATAACTCGGCTGGATTCATATCCAATAGCTTTTCATATCTTTGCAAAATTGTTCAAAACTGAATTTTTTTTTAGAATAATCGACAGTCTTAACCAGTGTTTAAATCACTACTACTACTACTACTTACTTTGCTGACTGGTTTGGTGTAATTAGTGTACATATATATTATATAACAATTGTAAATCTACAATCAATTAACAATATAGTAATTGAGGTGGTGACGCCCTACCAGAGGCACCAGTACCACTCCTTTATTTCTAGAGTTGTGGCTCTTCTGTATAAGTACTGAATGATTTTGATGATGATCATCTAAAAGATCTCAACCGCAACACTGCAGAACAATTTCAGTAGATTTTATGGCAGATATGCCTCGATTGTCAATGCTCAGCGATGCGCCGCAGCTATCCATAATGCACTTGGCACATATCCATAATGGTACTCATTTGATGTTTTAGATACTGTTAAGGCTGAGTTGACCTTTGGGGGATTTGAACTACAGTCGACCAGATATAATCAGATCTGAAGCTCGGTTGCTCTGCCATCTGAGTTAATCTTCCCTCCCCAAAGATTGAAGATTTTAAGAAGAAAAAATGTATAAATATTCCTCTTCAAGGATATTAAACTAAAAGTTATGATTCCTTGTTAAACACCACTGTATTTTACTTATAGCAAAATATTTAACTGCGATTTAGGAGAATAAGAGAATCATAAATAATTTAATTATATAATACTAAGATAATAAAGTAGAGGAAGACAATAAAACTCAGATCTTACTTATTTTTGTAGGATCATATGTCTGAACTCGAAGAACACAAAATTGAAACATGGCGAAGTGAGTCTAGCAATATTGTAATCTTCATATTAATAAATCTTCAAATTTAAGCAGCATATGAGACTATACTATACAAATTACATGTGAATTGAGAAAACTCCCAACAAGAGAATAAGCGTAACAAATCACAAGCCAATTAAGACAAGAATAATACGACTTGATGATTCTAACTACGTTTTCTGATAATAAAACAAATACTGATTTTATAGTAGCCTAAATACAAAGACTAAAAGTTAGTTTACTCACTACCGTTGCGAAAAACAGTTCAGGCATTCATGAACAGTTCATGAACCTTCACGGAAAGGTCATGAGCAGTTCATGTAACCTGGGGCTATTTAACGTTCATGAACTGTTCATGAACTCCCTGTAACTGTTTTTGCAAAGATTCTGTTACAGGGCTTGAAATAAGCGCCGGTCATCCGTCAATGACCGGTACATTTTGGCGTTTGTCCGGCAAATCTGTTTGTTCTCCCGTCATTTATGACGGGCAAATGTTTTTTCGCAAATAAAAAGAATGTTTTGAAATCAATGATTCATATTTCAAAACATTGAAATACTATTATTTGCACAAGAATAAAAAGTAATCATTATTCTGTTTAAAAACAATGAATGTTGGTAATCGTGGTCATTTCAAAACAAACATTGTCTGTAGCCTGAGAAACCGTCAACATTATTGACACTTCAGGTCATGTGCTAATTTTTTGAATGGTGTCAAATCACGTTGAAACAAAAGATTGAACAAAAAGGAAAAACATGTGTGCATTCTTTCTTTTGTTATGCAAATTAACTTGTGCTTTGAGTGGTAAAAATACAGTCTGAGTCCACACACTCTTCGTCGTAAAATATTTTTATTTTGAGCAATAAGAAGTTATGAAACTAGCTTATGAAGTCCAAATATGTTATTACTCATATTCCTGTTATACCAATGAATTAAAATGATTTATGTTTCTGTTTTTAATTTCATTTGCATACTTTTTACGGAGATTTTTGATGCTATATTTACATATCCGAATAACTAGAATTTATCGGGAAGAAATGTCACATGTGAAATATAAAGGGTCCGATCAGAAAAACAGCATAAATGATGTCAACAATTTAGAACAACTGTGTAGCCTACTATACCCTGATGTAAATCTAAACAATCTGGATGAATTGTTTGTACTGGTTAAGTTAAAATCAGATTGAGTTTACTGACGAAAACATGCCGTAACTGTTTGAAGACTCTAAACACAACACCATAGATCAGAAAATGTTTTGGGCTCTGATAATTACAAACATACAAGAACTACACTATCAATTCAAAATAATTTGTATTACTTGTATAGTTACTGTTATGCTTTGAAAAAAAGTAATAATATTACATCAATTTCCGTATGTTTTAAAAAAACTATTTTTACTGTTGTCCAGTAAATTTCCGGAGATGACCGTCAAATTGCGGCCGCAGTGACCGGTAGACTTCTGTCTGTTATTTCAAGGCCTGCTTCTGCCATATACAAATAAATGTGCTATACATTCAGTGTTCTCTTGTAAATCTTGATAGTTCGGTTCTTTCAACTGGCTGGTGATAATAATAACACACATTGACATTGTTTATATGCACAATCAATCCTGTCAAGTCTTGATAGGACTGCCTGCATTAATTCTATTTTTCCAAAAATGTGCCTGCGACCGGCGATCCCAGCTGTTACCATTTTATTGAACGCCCTCAGACAATGCTGGGCTATGATTTCACTTTCAAACAATTAATCTATTAATAGCCTACTATCAAAAATGAATGAATGATTGCGCAACCTAGGGGGTATAAAATGTTTGAGCAACTGGGACCAGCGGCTGCTAGGTACAATATTTGAACAATAGAACTCCTGCAGGTTCATTTTTCTAAAATTAATAAGTATTCTGAATCTATAAATATAATTCATAAAGTTTATCAATGAAACTGGATGAGAGTTGCATAAAGGATGAAGCTAATCATTGTAGAGGTATAATTAAAGGTCAGATGATGCGGTGGAAGGCACTGAAAAATGTTTTTGACCCCTGGTGCAACCTAAATACAATATTTGTAATTCAAGGGCTAATTTTATAACATCATATAATTACTTCAATCCCATATGTAGCATAACCGTCTGTATTTTCTATGTTTCGCAGAACTTTTTGATTTGCAACACAAACTAGTGCGTATTGCCCCAAATGAAACGTGAGTTTTAAAACTTTTATTTTGAAATTTGTGAGAAGTTTATATGAGTAATGTTGATTGATTTTTATTTTATTTTATCTAGTTTACATAAAGCTGTTTCAATGCTTGTTGAAAATAAAATCCATCGTTTACCTGTGATTGATCCAAACACTGGAAATGCATTATACATTTTAACACATAAGAAAATTCTACGATATCTGTATAATCATGTGAGTATATTTATCATTCTTAATTTACGTTATCAATGTATTTTCAACATTAAAACATTTCATAATATTACCATTATATACTTGGTCACGGACGGGTCCAAACTCTATTTAGCCTTGAGACCAGGAAGATTTTCAAAGATAGAAGCTGAAACATCCAATCCTTTTCTTCTGTTTATAAGATGTTCATGAACAGTTCATGAATATTTGTAAAGTTCATTGACTGCTCTTGAACAGTTCAGGAGTTCGGGAACAATTCATGAACAGTTCATGAACTCAAATAATTTTATCCCAGCGGCTATCTTCAGTCTCCTTGTTTGATACCGAAGGCCAGTAAAATCAATAATACATGCAGTTTGATTTGTGAATTCTTTGTGTTTGTAGACCTAATTAAATTTTCAATTATTATATTCAAAATTAGCTCTGGATTTGCTCCTCGCTCTAACAACCATTCAAACAGTGAATTTCAAAATTTTGGTTTCAAAAAAAATTGGGAATATGCACATCTTCCAATTGTGCAAAACTAGTAAATTTGGTCAAGAGCTTTTACCCCCTTCAATCTTCAAACCCTTCTGTCTTTTCAAATTTGACTTGAAAATAAAAAAATTCTAAATTTTAAAAGAAGCAACAACAAAAATATGTTGTCACATAAATAAATTGAGCTCACTGTTTGGTTAAAAAGTGTTATTTTAAAAAGTGTTAAAAAGTGTTATTTTAAAAAGTGTTAAAAAGTGTTATTAATTATACCATAATAAAGTATATTTGCGTGTACTGCAGTTTGTGAAAGTTTCATCAGTCATTGACTCATTTCTTATTTCAATATATTCAACCTCCATATCGTTGGAAGCAACATTATATTCAAGTGGTAGTCGGTCATTGCAGGTTTCAACTATATTATCTTGCAGCTTTATACTTAAGAACATTAACCAAGCGATTTTTTCACAATTTTTATTTAGTTTGAAGATATTGCTATGCCAGATTTCATGGGTGACACATTACAGAAATTGGAAATTGGTACTTTTAAGAATATCGCAACGGTAAGATATATAACAGTTATTGATCGAACGCCAGGAGAATATCGGCTGATAATGACCAAGGGAATTTATTTTCTGCATCAAAAACACAATTATCCTAGAATAACATTTAGAAAACAGGGAGCTCCCCTGCAAAAACAGTTCAGGAGTTCATGAACAGTTCATGAACGTTAAATGGCCCCAAACTTTCATGAACTGTTCATGAACTGTTCATGAACTGTCTGTGAGGGTTCATGAACAGTTCAGGAAAATTGGAGCCGTTTAACGTTCATGAACTGTTCATGAACTGTTCATGAACTCCTGAACTGTTTTTCGCAGGGGCGGTCAAGCCAATGCTGTTAGTATTGACCAGAGTTCAACCAATTATGACCAATTAAATTGCTCAATTTCCTTCAATTTCCATATTGACCTGTTAGATGATGAGTAAGATTTATTATAGAATACAATATTTTATTACAACTATTCAAGGAAATTGTGTTGCAATTAGTTTGGAATAACAATAAAGCGGAACACTGTTGATGACTAACATGAGATATTTTACTCAAAAAATCATAACAACCAATTTTCGAAACATATATAGCCTTCCGAATGATTCTGTTAAGCAGTTCAAATGAAAGGAATTCCAGTGTAGCCTACATCTTCGTTTCAATATTCAAAAAACTTTTTGAAATCAAAAAGATTCGTGATTTCACCTTTATAACAGATCAAGCTAAGTTATTCGTCTTTGTTTTCATAGGTTAAACCAGACACTACTCTTATTGAAGCTCTCAATGTGTTTGCTCAACAAAGGGTATCTGCCTTACCTATTATTGATGAACTTGGGACAGTTGTTGACGTATATGCAAGATTTGATGTTATAGTAAGTAGTAATTCAAATGCTATCGTCCTACCGAATACGCCCAGCGCCATCTATTTTCAAGAGTTGGGACACACTTTCATGTGCCGCTATCGTCTCCAATTGGACAGATGCCAGTCACGTGATTTTTGAACGCCATCTTTGTTCTTTCAAAAACAGGTTCTCAATCATTTCAAATGAAACGCACGAAAAAATACAATACAATATAGCTGAAAAAACACACACAGCGACAGCATTCTCCTGCACATGCGCACTGTTAAAAACGTGCTCGGGTCCAGGCAAAAAGAAACAAAAATGGCATGAGTGTCCCAACTCTTGTAAATAGATGGCTCTGAATACGCCCATACCATTCCCGTTTTTCTTGAGATTGCTTTGTCACTAAATAAGGAACGTTGATGATAAATGCCCATTAATATAATGATCTTCTACATTGTAGATCAATTGTAGTGGAATTCATGGCAGATATTCCGTATTGTTATTAATGGCACGTTTTTTCAAATTTTTTCTTGCCTTCTATTGGTTAATTGAACACCGACAATTCCTAGTGTCTTTGATTGAATGTGACATAATAATCCGAGACAATGGTTTTCACTTTTCAAAATAAAGATTTATTACATTACAGAAGCAGACCATTGAACTTTGTCACATAAAAAGATGTAAAAAGTACAAGGAGGACAATGAAATACTGAACCTCGAGCCAGACCATCCAAAGTCTGGAATCCATAACCCTCTTCATAACCCTTGTAGAATCACCTAGATAATTTAAAGAGGTCATAGTAAGCTGATTTCATACTGTTGGTAATGTAATCAACATTTAGCAAGAATATTATATCTCAGTTGTAGCATACCTACCCTGCATCACACTCATGCTGTAGACTGGGGTTCGTTTCCTCGTCGGTGAATTTTATAATTATCAATTGTAATTTCTACTTAACTAACAAGTCCATCCAACAGACAAGCATTTGTGTTTAAGATGTGAACTTCAGTCATTATTTATGTAAATACTAAAATATAATTGAATTAAAAGTTTATTGTAATGTTGTTTCATATTTTTCAATGCCTGGATGTTGTTTATAATTAATCATCATAACTGTTTAATCAATTTGATTTTAGAATCTAGCAGCTGAACGAACTTATAACAATCTTGATGTGACAGTCTCAGAAGCTCTGAAGCATAGATCTGAATATTTTGAAGGTGTTTATAAATGCAAACAAGATGAAACGTTATACACAATTATACAAAGACTTGTAGGTGCTAAGGTCAGTCCAGGCTTTTATTTACGAACTTCCTATTCATATCGCATTTCTACAACAGATCTACGCTCTGTGTAGTAGTATAATGATAATCCCATAGAAAAATCAAACAATCGTATTGATACTTTGCCTGTCAGATACTTTGTGGGAATAGTCGATTTATTTACGATGATATTCTAAACTAATTAGAGTCAAAATATATTTGGAAATGTGCACAAGCACTTGTCCCATACTCGATTCATTACTTCTAATTAATTTTTAACAATAAGAATCGGGAATTTGTTTTGGTGCATGATAGTGAATAATCCTAGACTAAAACCATAATTTTTATATTATACTAACTGTTTACTGTATTGAAATTTGGAACAAGGTTCAGCTAATTAAAGTCCTAACAGCACCAGTTTACCATCATATGATCACATTTCTTACATTGCCCATGTAATCTTGCTAATAGAAGCAGGAGAATATCCCTTTGCAGAAAAGTGCCCACACTCCAGAATGTATAAAGACGGCTGTGGATCATTATTACAAACACAATCTTTCTTACTTTGTGTCTAGGTTCATCGTCTTGTGGTTGTTGACAAAACTGGCAATAGTGTTGTTGGCATAGTTTCGCTTTCAGACATTCTGAAGTTTTTAATATTAACACCTCATGGTAAGTGTTGTTTTTTTATTATGTAATAATATATGTAGGATCGAACGTTCTCCTGTGCATTCAATAACATTTCCTCATGGGCTTCTAATTTTTGCATACAAAAATTGTGCAATCAACGAAACATTTCCACAGCTTTTTAGATTAGCTGTTATGTCATATAAAGATATGTAAAATTGCATTTGATTATTTATCACATAAAGAAAAGAAAGCAAATGATTCGTTTCTGGGTATCAATATTTAAGTTTATTTCCTCCCCTACCTTCTAAATCGTAGGCCTACTAGCTTTCTGGGACTCCCGGAGTCCCCAATTTTAATATGCTCTGATTATGTAATGTTTGAATCCTGATGTTTGAATTTGAATCTTCGCCTGAACACAGATGAGCTCCATCTTATTTCACACCATTCAACAGTGATGTGAGAATTACTTTTGAAAAGTAATAAATTACATTACAAATTACTTTTCCTTAAAAGTAACTAATTACATTACTAATTACTTCAGCTGAAAAAGTAATCGATTACAATTACTAATTACTTTCCCAAAAAAGTAATTAATTATTAATTACTTCATGATTACTTTAACTTATGAAACAAAAGATATTGCCTCCCTCTCGATAATGACATGTCTCCTTTTCACAATCATGGTGGCCATCTTGTTTTCTTACTAAGGAGAATCGATCTGGCGACTGCAGCAGAAGATAAACTGACGTTGAAAACTTTTTATTAAAGTTGCCAAATAAATGGTTTCATTTGATCAATCTATTCATAATAGCCATACATTCTACATCATCTTTTCAATATTCAAAACTCACTCAAATTATAAGTGACAAGCTGTTGAGTCTATTGATCAACGGAACAATTTCAGAACAGAGAAGAACAGGATATGGGATAGGGTTATTGGTCATATATCACACAATTTACCTGATTTTAATAGCTCTCACGAAAGCTGCAAATAATGTGAGATTGCATCGCAGACAGAACAATGAAAAGCGGAACTTAGTGACAGCAACGCCTTTGAAACTTATCACAAGACAACAAGTCAAATATTTTGTAATCGGAAAAGTAATTTGGAAAGTAACGTCAATTACTTTCTATCAAATAATACTCGTTACTTCAAAATGTAATCAAGTACATTCAAATATTTTATAACATTCACCTCTATATAGTGGTCACCTGTATTTAGTGGTCACTTCATAGATGATACAAAAGTACAGTATAGTTATGTTCTAATAGATATGCAACTGATAACCGCTCCTATCACAGCCAATACTTTTAGCATACTAAGGTAATGTCCATGGCCCCAAATTTTTATGAACTGTTTATGGAAAATTGGGGCCATTCAATGTTCAAGAACTGTTCATGAACTCCTGAACTGTTTTTCACAGGGTTGTTCACGAAAATGGTGCAAAGCAGCACTCATCATATTCATATATATCTTATCAGAACAATAATGCTATTATGCACCCATCAATTCGAGATGGATGATTTTCTTATTTTCGATTTTGTATTATTTGTGTAGGATTTAATTCTTTACTTCAAAAAAAGCTATCACAACGCGACCTTGAAGCAATGGATTTTGATATTTGAATATGTAATTTATCAATGATGGTAAAAACGTATGCAGTAACTTTATTATCATATCTCAGTGTTCATCTGAAATATTTTGTTAGTTATTTGATGTGTATATATAGGTACTTAGGCAGTTATTCAAATAGAAAATTTATTATAAAATATGTTTTTTGAATTATATATTTGCTTATGTAAGTTTTTTCTATATAGCTTATATTTGCATTTTGATAGAATGATTTGTATAAAAGAATATTATTATAAATCTAAATTATGGAGTTAATTATTTTATTTCTTATCTCTGTTTATTTATCTGGATGTTTAATTTGATGATATGATGTAGCCCTATTTCATCAGTATAGCCATTTGTTAATGTATAATTAATTTGTTGGCAGTTAACAAGGGAGATAAAGGAAGGGGGCTCCCCACAGCTCACTGACTACAATAGAAAGTTCCAAGAATCAAAAGGAAAAGTTTGCAAATTCTCGTACAGACGTGTAGAGAACTAACTGATTTAACGAATCACGACACTCAAAAATAACCGGTCACAAGAATACCCCTTCCTCAGTTGTTGTGCTTTATTTTGAATCAAAATCATAGATAGGCGCACATAGCACCCGTTTAACAGTGCTGGTATTGTCACAGGCTGTAAATCCTTGGGGGGGTGTCAGACACCCCATAATAAAAAATTATTATGGGGCAAATTTTAGGTAATTGTGAGATGGAAAATTGCAAAAATTTTGTAATTTTGAATACATTACAATACTGAAGCTCCCAAATATACAAATGCCACACCTTTAGATCAAAATCCCCTTTTGGTCTGGCAAATTTGACAAATACCCCCCTCAGTCAGAAGCATGTACATACAGTCGTGAGCCTTGTTGTCTGGAATGCAATAGGAAAACGTTGTGTGCCTTATAACTTGCCACAGAGATGATATATAAATTCATAGTCAATTAAAATATCTGGATTAAATTGAATATTTGAAATAATACACATCACTCTAAGGGTAAGCCAATGTTCTGGAGTATTACCATTTTCATGTCATCAATTGAATCTATTTTCATCTTGGAGCTGAAAAAAAATGTCAATGAATGACATGGACAGCTCATAGCTGATTTAATTTCCAAAACCGGATTAACGCATTTCTGATCGGATAATCTGTGATCAATAGTCATTAGTAATAGTCTCTCTTTCAATCACATACTAATCATTCATACGAGGCTGGCTATTTTTGTATTTCGTTGGACACTGAAAAAGAGTAAATTATTGCTCAGTATTTATTTTCTATATTCAGCATGTAACACACTGCCAAGAAGGAGTTGTTAATGCTGAAAGAAGAAAATATTCTATTTAAAGCAATTGTATTTTTAAATATTTAATTACGGCAATCTTTTTGCCATGGTTGAATCGTCGAAATAATTGTGAAATATGACGTTATCATGACCCCAGTGAAGTTACGAACAAAAAGTGTTATTGTTGCCACTGGAACTTTTTTTGTTATTATTTGGGTATGTATGTATTTGGCTTACTTTAAGAATGGCGACATCATTAATACATCTATCCGTGAATCTGAAGTTGTTGGCATTGTGCGCAACCAGGAAGATTTCTTGAAACGGACTATTGGTTATCAAAAGTATGCTTTTAATGTTTTGGCAAGTGATAGAATCGGAGACTATCGGGGATTACCCGATACGAGGAATCCCAGGTAAGACATGGAATTATTTGAATAGGCCTATACTTGTGTAATTTATTTGATAAAATTGACTGGAATTATGTAAGCACTGGAATAAATTAGATCTCAGTTACTGTCATGCATGGTCAATAGACTCACTGTAGGTGGTAAACAAACCGTGACCGTGAGACCATACTAAACCTCATTATTTTGAAGGAGCATTGTTGACCGGAAGCTGCTACAGGCTTAAGTTTGAAACAGGTTTAGCTGGGTTTAGCGTAGGCTATATGAACAACCATGGAATGAAGCATCAACTTTCAAGTTTCTGACACAGGAACATTAACTACTAACGTCAACCACAATGTAACCACGCACAATTCTAAGCATGTAGTGTCCACTAGGCACTAGGGGTGATTAGCTCAGATGGTAGAGCAACCGAACTTCAGATCGTATCATATCTGATCGACTGTGGTTCAAATCCCCCTCAGGTCAATTCAGCCTTGACTTTATCTGAAATATCAACTGAGTACCATCTAAGGATGGCGGATGTAATGGTTCAGAAGAAATTGTATTGTGAGTAGCTGCGGCGCATCGTTGCGCATTGACAATCAAGGCCTATCTGCCATGAAATCTGTTGAAATTGATCTACAGTGTCGCGGCTGAGATCTAAGGAGCGTTTAACATCATTTCTCTTAGCGAACAAAGCCACTCTTCTAGAAATAGAGGAGTGGTACGGGTGCCTTCGGTACGGCGACACCGTCCACATTACTTTACTTTACTAGCCAACCACCAGTCATTCTGCTCTTTTAATCTATTCTTCAGACAGTCTACATTACCGTATTAAATCATCACACTTTTTCACTTTGACGAAAATTTAAAATTGTAAAAACATAATTTCAAGACTTTATCTTCATAAAGATTTGACTAGAAATCTTGAAGTGTGCAACGTACATGACACTGAAAAATTTTAACAGAGATCTGGATAGGTGATATTGAACGATAAATTGTGATGATAAAATGGTCAAAATAATTGATCAATTTGTTCATAAGTAAGCAGATAGGTCCGATATTCGATTTAAGGTTAGGCCTACTGGAATTTTTATCCATGAACTCTATTAAACAACAAACTCAAAGGACTTTGTCCGGTTATGAATTTCTCGTTTGTTGTTATTAGTAGAACTCATATGTAAAAATCCCAGTAACTCCTACCAAGTTTGCTATTTTTCATCTCAAATTCTGAATGACAAGAAGATTCAATATAGGAAAAATTAGAATCAAAATACACACAATGTGTTGGCCTATCTATCTTCTCCCAAAATAACGTGTTTTTCTCAACCAAGTCAGGCATTTCTTTGGCTACACCTTTTATGCCTCCCTTCTTGCTTTGAAAATAATTCAATTGATTTTAAATTGATTAAAAAAATGTTATATTATATAGTTATTATCTATTGATTATGAATAATCATGTTTCTGTCAAAACATGATCAAACATTTGAAAACAAAGAGGATTGTTCAAGTCTCCATTATTTAAATCATTTTGTGATCCATTTAACAAATTATAACTTGAGTAAAAACACAGTCAAATTCTTTAAGACTTTTTCCTTGAAAATTGGTATGTTTGCCCTGGGCTTGATGTAGCATGATTTTTAGCATCTTATGAGTTAGAGGATTTAGTGATGTGATTGGTATGCTGATTTTGTTAACGTTGTTTTTAGAGATAATTTGGTGGACAATGTTTGTGACTTTCAATGATACATTTGTATTGTTGTTGTTGTTGTTGTTGTTGTTGTTGTTGTTGTTGTTGTTGTTGTTGTTGTTGTTAACTTTATTTTAAATCGATAATTACAGGTAGGCATGCTTGGCACTTGTTTCACAATGCACTCAATTATAGCCTATATAGGCCTACGAACTATATGAGATAAACTAACTATATTAACAATAATGTAACATTGTAATAAACTAAATTTTAAACGGCTCAATACCAAAATATATCTACTGAAGGGTTTTTATAAAATGTGATTTGATGTTGTTATAAAATGACGCCTAGGACTACCGGTTACCCGGTGTAAACAAGTCAGGAGTTCATTCAAGATAAGACCATAGAAATTGGGCCATTTAACGTTCATGAACGAGTTCATGAACTGTTCATGAGTTCCTAAACTCTTATTTGCCGAGGTACATCCAAACCTGCTATATACTGACCACCTTTCTATAGTGACCACTTCAGTAATATGTGACGGTTCGTGTCAGAATTTCGACAGTTCAACAAATTTTCAAATTTTTATTTTTTTTGATAATATAGGCTAATGTAGAATTGTATGCTGCTTTAAATCTTAATTCATTTTCAGATAAGACGACTATATATGTCCTTTTATTTAATAACATACATATAGTTGCATGCAGAAGAATTAATAAATCACGTAACAGAGAAAATGCAGCACAAAGCTTAGTCAACTTATAAATTTGTGAAGGCAACACCACATTAGAGCGCTCTGATTTTAATACAATTTTAAAAAACCTATATAAGAAGACATATAAAATCAAATGGTAATGGTTTTTCTATTCACTTTTAAGTTAAGGCTATCTGATGTAACACTGCTTTCGAAATTTGCAGACATTAAACAAAAGCAGACAATATTTATAATGCGTTTTAAACCACACAATACAATATTGGAGTTATACTGTACTAAGTTATAAAACTACAGGTTACTTGTTGTTGTATTTGTTTTCTGATACTTAAATTACATAGGCTATTTCTTAAAGATCTATGATTCAACTTTCATGGTTTAACATTTGTTTTAAATTTTGAATAAATTACGGTTTTGATAAACAACTTTGATTTCGCTTGCAATACTGAAATGTCGTACGTTTCATTTCACCAAACCTCCTTAGCAGCGACTTTGAATCAAGAATAAACCATTAGTTTGTTAACATATTGAACAGAAAACACTCCCACAAGAAAGATAACGTTTAATTACCTAGATGATGTTATAAAATGAAAATGCCTTATTTGATATTATTTCAATCATTTCTTACTTCTTTCCACCATACTGAACAATTGGATTTTGCCCCGATTGTCGATTCTGACGCGAACCGTCATATATTTGAAAATCTTTTTTCTATTGAATCAACCCTGTATGTAAAGCTCACCTGTCTATAATGGTCTATTTTCCAAAATTTTAATGGTGGCTATAATGTAGCCTACATGCTTCATACTATTTCTTATAAGAGCATTAATTGCTAGGAAAGGGGTTGCAGTATCAGAATTTGAATTATGCTCAAGGATAATTTTATTATGCAGTTTATAGAACATTATGTTCCTCTGTATTAAATATTTGCTGAGTTCATAGATTGTTCATAAACAGTTCATAAATGTTAAATGACCAAATCTTCATGGACTTTTTCCTAAATTGTGTTCACAGTAGCCATAACCTGAGATCAACTTATCTGCTTGATCATTTAACTTTGCCTTGTGTGTGTTTTTCAGATGCAAAGCAGTTACATATGATCAACATTCCCCAACAAAAATCAGCGTTTTAATATGTTTTTATAATGAAGCATTATCTGTATTGAAACGAACTATCATTAGTGTTATCAGACGATCACCTAAAGATTTACTGTATGAGATTATTCTTATTGACGATTATAGTGAAAATGATGGTAAGATATATTAAGAATTTCTTGTGATTCTATTTTGATCCAGTTTCCACTCTTCATTTCATGTTGTAAAGGCACAGTTCTGCAACATAAAACAGTATAATATTACCTATCAATGTACCTGTCAAACTACAACTCCGGCAAGAGTAGCCAGACTACAGTGGATATTTTGCCATGCAGGAGAAGAGTTCGGAGTCCATGATAAGTGGTGTATGGAATTAGAAACTCCAAATCCAAAAAAATGTCCTTACAGAGGCATTTGACTCCAAGTCCAACTCTGACATGTTAGAAAATATTTTAACATCATCTCAAATATGTAGCCAATCCTTGAATCCAATCTCAATTTAGAAGTATACAGACGATTTTTGACTTTGCAATTTTATCACGAAAATTACCAGAATTTCATTCTAGACTTCGGCTCTGAGTCCTACACCTGGCTGGCAAACAATTAACTCCAATCCGACTCCTGTCAAAATGTGGTACTCCTGCCAGTGTCGGAGTATGACTCTGGCTTCTGTACGCCTCCGTCTAGGATACAATCCTTGTAATCTGTTCTCTGCGTCATGCGGTGCATTTTTTTTTGCGCTTTTATATATGCATGAAATATATAAATACAGCTTGAAACAGACTAGACTGCTTCAATATTTGTGGTCAAGTTTTTCTCACTCAAAAGCATAGCCTACAAAACAGGTTAGAGGCTATATATAACAGTATATAGCCTACTTTAAAATTATTAAAATTTTGTGAGACAGTCAGGCTCTATATAACTGTAGCCTATAAAAGTTCAGAATCTGAATTCATTATCTTTCAAAAAGACCGAAATCAGATGTTGAACGTCATAAAAGTATATCAGAAATAGCAAGGGTTTGTATGGAACAAATATAGTACTTGCTGCCTGTGTCAATCTAAGTCTGGAAATATAGCTCTCGTGACAGCACCCTTGTATAAAATTCCTTTGTTCAATGTTTTTACTTGTAGTTCAACTTCTACATTAAACAGGTAGGGTTGTTGATAATCATCGCACTAATCACTTCATAATCCATCATCAAGTAATCCTTTGTAAACATAATCCAGCGGTGTCTGTAACTTGCATGCGTGTGTGCGTGCTGCGTGCGTTGACAGGAAGTACACCATAATCGATCACCTTTTTGACTACAACCTTCTCTTACAAATTTTAGCGTCTCGATCTTATGAAAAAAGTTCTGGCTTGGCTAAGTTTGGCATTTGCTGTCATGTCGTAATTGACGGGGACTATATTCCAGACCAAGTTCCAGACTTAATTAATTTATTAAGAGATTAAAAAGTAAAGCCGTATAGAGTTTTCCATGAATTGTTGAACTTGTTTTGGCAGGAAATCCATCACACAAAAACGCAATTATCTGTAGGGGTTAGAAAGTCCTGAAATGTTTATCGAAGTCTGTATCAATATCATCAATGTGATACATACATTGCCTTGAAATTACTAAAATTAAGTTTTCAATTTTTAATTTGAAATTGGTAGGCCTATATATGTTTAATACTGTATATAATACGGTAATATCATAAAGCGTTATAGCTGTCATTAATATCATTATTTAGCGGTCGAATAATGAATGTTTAATAAATCAGAATATTAATATATTGATCAAGTCTGGAGTATTAAGCCCATCAAGTCCCCGACAATCTGCAAGTTTAGCCAAGCCAGAACTTTTTTCATAACATTGAGACGCTAAAATTCGCAAGAGAAGGTTGTAGTCAAAACCGTGATAGATTATGGCGTACTTCCTGTAAACACACGCAGCACGGACACACGCAAGTTTCAGACGCCAATCTTCAATAAAGTATTATTATCAAAGTTAAGCAATGCTCTCCACAGTAGTTTTTAATATGTTACTGGCATAGCTTTTCTTCAAAATGCGCATGTTTATATTGAATTCAGCATTTGATTCATTAATTAGTAACCCTGCAAATTTATTAACTGAATTCGTTAACTGTTCATGAAACATGTTTATGAAAGGTTGATTCACGAAAAATGTCCATGGACATCTTATAAACAATCCATGAATGTTAAATGACCTGCTTTTTATGATCCTTTTCATGAACTTTTGATGAATTGTTAATGACCACATACCAAGGTAGATCACGTCCCTTCTATTAATTTCAACAGTGGCTTATTACTTTACATTATTTTATAGATACATTGATCAAAGGACTTCAAGAATTCATACAAACATGGTCATCAGTAAAGATCATTCTTCATCATAATTTAAAACGAGAAGGCTTGATTCGTAGTCGTGTAACAGCTTCCCGTTTGTCAAATGGAGATATCCTTGTCTTTTTAGACAGTCATTGTGAAGTAAATATTGATTGGCTACCCCCTTTGGTCGAATCAATCATCAAAGATGAAACTACAGTTACATGTCCTGTGATTGATATTATCAACGATAATGATTTCACTTATAATCAATCTCCTGTTGTTAAAGGTGGTTTCAATTGGGGTTTACATTTTTCATGGGAAACAATTCAAAGAAATTCAAGTGATAACAATCAAAATGTCATCAAACCAATTAGGTAAATATCCTCAATATTCTTTTTTGTTCACCTCGAACATTCACACTATGCAAATCAACGTACTTGAAAGTACGGGAAAGAAACTGAAAACTGGGGTAATTTTGTAATGCAGATGTTTTTGCAAGATATGCAGCAAAAATCTTTTTTTTTTCGTCGATAACAGTAAGACTCTAGAAGTGTAAAGACCCTTCAAATGAAGAATACCAAGGCGTCTACATAAAGGTTCTGCATGAGGCGAGGTCTCTGACCCCCATAATGATTCAAATGCATTTTTGTGTAAGATGTTCGAAAGAGCAGAGTTACCATGTCCACAACCCCGTTTCAAGTAATGATAAAATAGGTATTTTATGTTCAGATAAAGTCAAGGCTTATTTAAAAGATTGGTGAGATTTGTTTGAACGCCAGACTATCTCAGTTTATGCCCGCATGATCTTCTTTATAATCTAATTTTGTTTGAGGGCTAATATGGTCATAATATAGGACTTTGTGTGGGTATAGGCCTATAATTTATCAAATTGTTTTATTTTCATGATTTAGATCACCAACAATGGCTGGAGGATTGTTTGCAATCAACCGTCGCTTTTTCTTTCATCTTGGTGCCTATGATGAAGATATGGAAGAGTGGGGTGGAGAAAATCTGGAACTATCTTTCAAAGTATAATTGTTACAAAAATTTAACATAGTTTTTCAATTTCATCTTCTTTTATTGAAATATGCCTGTTGTACTAGATAGTACTGGAGTGTTTCGCCTTGTTCCAACTAAGCATGCATGGCCCCAACTTGCAAAATGTTATTCATGAACTTTATATGACTCCCTGTTAATTAATTCTTTCGTAAATAACTCGTTCATGAATTTTATCATGACACGTTTGCATTGATTAATTTTGTATGAATTGTTTATGGGAGATTTTTGTGACCTCCTGCTGAACTGCTCATGATGTGTTCATTAACGTTTTAAATATTGTTCATGAATCTGTTTGCACGCCTTGGTACAAGCTCTATTGGCAATTTTAATTGAATATTATTAATTGAGGTTGTAATAATATCTTAAATTTTTTATTGCGTTATAACCCTATATAAACATTTAACATCATCATAATATTTTCTAGGTGTGGATGTGTGGTGGAAATTTACAAATCATTCCATGCTCTCGTGTTGGTCATGTATTTCGTAACCGTCGGCCGTATGGTAGCCAGAAAGATACAATGGGAATAAATTCAGCTAGAGTAGCTGAAGTATGGCTAGATCAATATAAAGAGCACTTTTATTCACATCGTAAGGATCTAATTCATGTTGATCATGGTGATGTATCGTCAAGAGTTAAATTAAGAAAGGATCTCAAATGCCGGTCATTTGAATGGTATTTAACAGAAGTATATCCAGAATTAGACGTACCTGGTATAAGACCAGGTCAACGAAGCATGGCTGCGTTTGAAGATTTGTCTAGCTCAATCATACAAAATGGTTTGGTAAGTAGATGTTTGATTTGATGAGAAATGAGCGGTACTTGCTGTCTTCTGTACAGGGTTTATCCTACACAATGCTGATCAAATTGTCCGCCAAATTTCAGGTGTTTGAAAAGGGGGGAAAAGACAGTTTTACTTACAAACATATCAAAATAGGCATAGTGACGGCAGTTCTTGAACGTAAAAAGGTGCTGAGAGATTTACAGAAAAGTTAAACTGCATGCTATGTTGTATTTTTGACTATCAGAAGAGACCAGGGGTTGGTGATCTGCCACCTATTTCTACTATTTACCCAAATGTAACACAAGGGAAACACAAGTGTCATGAATGAAAGTAAGACAGTAGACAAGACGATTGTTGTGCATATCGTGATATAATAATCTAATGATATCCAAAACTAACAAATTACAATAGTTGAACAAGTTATTTAAGGGTCAGGCAGTAATAGGGGAAGTATGAGGAAGTGTGAGGAATTATTCATATAATAAAAACTTGTCATTTTTTGGCCAAACGTTTTTTTCCCTCTGGGCTAATTTTGATGGTATTAATATTGTTAATTCCTTTATTTTAATATTTTCATTTCAACTCTATATGTAAAATTGTTGCTTTAAATGCTACAGTATTACGTCCCCAATTACTCACCCAAATAAAACATTGAAACTTAAATGAATTGAAATTTTTTATATATATATATATCGTAATGTCTAAAAATCTTTGACTATTTAATATAAATCATTAATTTTAATCATTTTGAATATTTTCGACCATATTAGTTAAACTTACTTGTTTACTTTGAATATAATTGGCTTCTCTGTGGCTGGTGGGATCAAGTTTAGCTACTTGCACATTATGTCCTACTCATTCACTACACTTGTGTTTTTTTGCTGCTAGTGGCAAATAAATCGCAGGAAAAGGCGGTAGTCTCATTCTGATACTCAAAAGTATAATAGAGCCTCTATTTGAACTATTAAATCCTCCGCGTTATTCTGTATTCCGCATTTAGGACCTGCTGGCATAGTGAAAAGAAGTGAGAAAACATTGTATCTAATGATTCTAGATTCAGTTGATTGCAGGAATGCTATACTGTATACAGTATAGGCCTACTGTAACATGATAAGTAGTATTTTTGTAGTATGATTTTGATAGACTTGTATCACAGTGTACCTTGTTTAAAATTGATAGTTCATCAATTAAATTTACATTAGTATTTATTTCAAAATGTCTTATTTTTTATTTTCAAGATCATAAATGTTGGTACAAAAACGTGTTTGGATACTGCCAATGATGCATTGCAAAGGAAAGGCAAAATCATTACAAGGGACTGTCGTAAATTACATGTTAAGGTAAACACAGTTGTTTTATTTTATCATTACAGTTCGTATAATGCACTAGTCAATCGATAGCCTGACCCCCCAACCCCAGGGCGTAGCTGGGATCATCCGGCCGTGAACCGTGGTAAAAATGGTTTGTGACAAGGAATGCCCGGATATACAAGGTTAGCAACCATTGAAAGAAAAAGCCAGGATTCCTAGTTACCCTCAGTAACCTCAAATGCAAGCTTTTGTAGAATAATCCAATGTATTGAATACTTTTCTAGCATTAATTTCGCAAAGTTATTGAGCCAGGAGGCCAGAGTCAAGCAAAGGCCTGTAACAGAAACTTCAATTGCATCCCTATTAAAATCCGGCCATCCCAAGGGTGAGGGGACTGGGATATTGAGACAATACTTGCTGCATATATATAACTAGTGAAGTGAAGCCACTCTGCTGGGTGAAATTTGAAAATAAAAATATAGAAGTTAGCCCAAATGATAAACATAACATAGGTGATAAATAACCAATAGAACTGAAGGTCAGTCGGTTGTGAAAGATATTGCGCGACGAACATGAGAATGTAACTCATTCTTTCTATGGAGCCGCAAGAGAAATCCTACAAAAAAATACGCTTCGGGCCGTCAATTGAAGGAATATAAAGATATGAACATAAAACATGGCCTATGTTGCCGAAAAAAAATATAAGATACCCCACGGAAAGTATGGATTTGATACGTTTACCATGAGAAGCGTGAATCTCGAATACAGTAGATACAAACAGACATACATCAACATTTATATAGTAGATAGGGAGGTATAGTTTCAGTACTGGTACAATTCAAGTCCATGTTTAGTTTATAAAATAGCTGAGTTCTACCAGTAGGGCCTACCTGTATTGTCAAAACAAGACTTTAGATCCATAGCGCAAATCTTTGAACTATGTTTGTGTTTGGCTGTCATAAAAAAACTATGATTGAACATGGCGGAAAAGTATTTCTAATATCATGTTGACATTTGTTCAGAATTAATTTTGATTTAATGTAGAAATTTTGTGTCGAATGACAATTTTATTAAAATATTCAAAGTAAAACTAAAACAAACAGAAACAATAAAATAAAATCATGCATTCTGTTGTTCATGTTTCGTGCTGAAAGGGTGTTCCGAAACAAGCAGGTCAGTATAGGAAACGGGGCTTCCACAGCTTAAGCAAGTTGGACTGTACTACCAATCTTGCAATATACTTTGGACCAACAATTTTAAGGGGATCGGGCGGCTTATTAAGCTTCAGGCAAACGCTCACACCTTTTACGCAAAAAATCAAATCAAAGTTGTTGAAGGGGTGGCTACCAGGGTGGCTACTTGCTACAAAGTTGCAACAATTATTATACCACAAATGTTCAGGGTCGATCCCAGTCAACATTTCTCTTTTCTCAGCATTTCCTATAGATTAATATGGCTGAGAAGGTTACTTGTTAATGCTAAATTTAAATTTTCTTAGACAAACTGCATTACGAGAAACCTTGAAAGTGGCTAAATGCTTGCGATTTTGTCATTTTTGACAAAATTGCCACAAAAGTTGCGAGCGTTTGCCCCCGTGCTTTAGATTCTTATCTCCCTTTTTTCAACCTTATTACCCACAAGTTTTTCAATGATTATGTTACGAACATTGTATTAATAAATGTCACTCATTGTGATATTTTCAAACTCTTTTATTCAAACTTTGTCATTCATTCCCTTGTGAACTACTAGTCCATGAACAGTTTATGAATAGTTCATTGACAAAGCCCAGCTAAAACAGGCCATTTAACATTCGTGAACTATTTAATAAGGTGTTCATGAACTAGTCATGAATATTTGTAAAGTTCATGAAATTTTAATTAATCGTCTATCAATGGTTATTGAATAACTCACGAGATTCAAGAATGGTTCATGAATAGTTCATGAACTATATAAAATGTTTTGTAGGTGCTAGAATAACTGTGGTATAATGAATAATTATTATTATCTTGGTCTTATTGAAAATTTACCTTTTTTTTAGTTTTGGACACTTAATGATTTGGGTGAAATGAAGATTAAAGGTAAACTATGTGTTGATGTTGGTGATTTGATTGAACCATCCTTCACAAGATCTATGAAATGCCATGGACAAAAAGGTGGACAATTGTGGATTTATAATAAGGTATGAATTTTTGTTCGATGAAAAAGATTAAGCACAACAGAGTGCCTAAAATTAATGGATTATACCCCTTGTAAAAACAAGTTCATGAACTTTATAGACAACTTATTGACAATTTATGAACCGTGAAATATACTAATTAGAAACTAAGGAAAATAAATGTGGTCCGTACCCGTGTTAAGCTGCAACTTCATTAGGAGCTGGAATGACTATTATTATATACTGGCAGTATGGTTTATGTTAATTCTTAATTCCATTCCATAGTGTCTGAAAAATAGAATTATTTATATTTTGGGACATCTTATCCTCAATTAAATGATCACCCTCGAAGGCCACGGACAACTGTCAAGCATTGCATGGAATAGAAGTACATTATGTGAACTTAAGCCATAGCTAAATGAAAATAATATTCCTCAATATTTGCTCTACACAAGTAGCAACAGATGTAGAGTTTCATTCGATGGCTAAATGAACACAGTATCACCTCTACACCAAGGTTGAGAAAATGCTGAGCAATTGTTGAGTCCTGGGGAAGGCCTAACTTCCATTGCGTTTCACTAGGGTTGTTCAAATGGAACTTTGGCAGAATGACATAATAAGAAATTTTTACATAATAAGAAAGATACCCCAAATATATTTTTATGAATGACAGATTCAACCAACAAATTTTGAGTTCACTTAGTCAGGGCATTGCTTTAACAATGATCAAATGAATACACAGTATCAGCGCTACGCCAATGTTGAGAAAATGTTGAGCAAATGTTGAGTTGATTTAGTCAGGGCATTACTTTAACGATGATCATATGAATACACAGCATCAGCGCTACGCCAATGTTGAGAAAATGTTGAGCAAATGTTGAGTTGATTTAGTCAGGGCATTACTTTAACGATGATCATATGAATACACAGCATCAGCGCTACGCCAATGTTGAGAAAATGTTGAGCAAATGTTGAGTTGATTTAGTCAGGGCATTACTTTAACAATGATCATATGAATACACAGCATCAGCGCTACGCCAATGTTGAGAAATGTTGAGCAAATGTTGAGTTGATTTAGTCAGGGCATTACTTTAACAATGATCAAATGAATTATATATCTGTTTGCATGAATTTCTTGCTTGTAGATAACAAAATTACTTTACAATGGCGCTGCTGGGTTATGCTTATCATCTTTATCTGCTGTTGAAGTAATTGAAGCTAAGTTAGTGATTTGCTCAGAGGCTGATGTGGCACAACAATGGACATTTTTAACAATGTAAAACATTATACTATACAGCTTTTTCAATTCTTTAACTCAAGAAATGCATGTGTAAATTAGTTTTTAGGAGTGAATTAATTTATTCACAAAGAAACGTACTGGCTGAATGCATGCGTAGACTAAATATGGTCGGACTTGGTTAACACTCCCCTTTTTAAAGTCCCATTTCGTTTAATATTTTCTACATGAAACTGATATCACTGTTTCACTCTTTGTACAATTCCTTCTCATATTCTACATCGCCTATCTTGTCACATACAATTGTCACACTTTTCATTTACGTTCAGAGGGCGGGTGTTAATCAAATTCGACTGTAATATACTTGTAGATAATTATTGCGACTGTTTATATGCGGTATTGACAATTTTCTAGAATAACTTAGCAAATATTTTATCGAAAGTCTTTTTGAAGTTGATTTTAAATGACTTACAGTACGATGATAGTGATACACCTTCACAATACGCTGTTTAAAGTCTAGTTTCTTATACTTGTAAATTAACAAACATGTAATTAATGATTAATTTATATTTCTTTCTATAATTAAGTGCATGAAGGCGTTGTAATTCTATATAACGTTATTGCTGTTTTTAAATACTAATAATAATTAATCAATAAATTATAGAAATATATAATCAATAAATTATAGAAATTATACTACTTGTCTTGTAGTGGAAATTATTTTTTGAAAGTAATTTCTGATTTGTTAAAGGTGTTTACCGTTCCCGGGTCGCCGTTATCACAGTTTTAGCCTGCGTACAGGCAGACTTTTCTTTCGTATTGTGTGTCTGCACGCAGGCTGTAACAGTTTTGACTGATGCATTATTTCCCAGTTTTCCCTTCTACAATATAATATTAGGACAATATAAATCAATACCGCATTCAATCAATCAAGCAATCACATCAATAATCTATTGGAAACTGATTGGCTCTGATTAGTTCTGATTTCCTAATCAAACTACAGACTTGAATACAGTATATAGTTACATGTTTTCTATTTGTAAGCATACTGCACTGAACTGTTTATATCAATTTATTCTATCAATATAAAAATTACCTAGATCAGGACATCATTGATAATTGGGGCTGAAGCTAAGATCAGCCCTCCTCCTGACTCCGATCAACGGCCTCTTTCATAATTTAAGATCAAACTTTGTGTAAAATATCACTAAGGAGATATTCAAAATTAAACTGGGTATAATTCCTGAAAGAAAAAAAATGATTAAAACAAGTTTATTGGATTTTTCAATGTCGAGCAAGCCCATAATGAAGTCGGTATAGTATAATATGAAGGATTCTGTTTTAAAATGTAAAAAGTTGTTCTACTTATGCTGATTTACATCCCGGCCTATCAGTTCAGAATTAATTAGTTGGTCCCAGCAGTAGGTAAGTGATTGAAACAGTCCAACAAAATGCGCCCGTACCACTCTTCTATTTCTAGATGAGCGGCTCTTTTCGCTGATAGCAAGCAATGATGTTGAATACTTTTTATTGATCTCAGCCGCGACACTGCAGATCAATTTCAACAGATTTCGTGGTAGATTGGTCTCAATTGTCGATGCACAACAAAGCGCCGCAGGTACTCAAAATGCTCGAGCTCAAAATGTAATTCCATGTGATGGTACTCATTTGATGTTTTAGAAGAAAGATTCGAACCACAGTCGATTAATGACGAATATGACATGGAATATGATCATATCTGAAGTTTGGTTGCTCTGCCATCTTAGCTAATCCGCCTATAGCAGATAAATGTCATAGATGATGGGACTAACACCAGATCCTTGCTCCCTCCAGGGTATTCATATGATTGCATCAAATCGGACATCAATATTTCTTCAGTGCCAGGTTTTCAAATTGTAGACCTAGAAATTCACAAATGAAAGGAAGCAATAGACTAAACATGGCGATAATATTCTGAGTGAATTATAAGAGTTTGTGTGTTACTGACGATTTCCCGACATCTTGTGGCGTACTGCAGGGTGAAACATTGTCCCCTTTTATATTTATTCCTTTGATTATGGTTTTTGTATTTCATGCCCTGATTCTTCCGGTTTTATCCTTGATCGTCGTAGATCTTCACGTCATCCAAAGCGCAGCGTATCAGACCTCTCATTCGTTGACGATATTGCTATCTTAACAAATAGCATATCTGATGCACAACAACTTCTTGATGAAGTTGAACGGGTTGGTAAAACGGTAGGCTTGACAATAGCCACGACTAAGTTGAAATTTATTGCTTTAGACATAACAGACACACCTTGCTACATCAAATGGTGACATAGAACGTGTAGATTCGTTCAAGTACCTAGGTTAGGTTCTGTACTTCCATCTTCTTCAGATGATTTAACCCAACGTAGAGGCCAGGCTTATTCTGGGCGTCCGATGTCAACACTGACGTTAAGTTAAGACTGTTCAGACACACGATAGAACCTATTCTATTATGTGCATCTGGAACGTGGGTTCTATCAACCTCACTATTGACCCGACTTGACTCAGCTTGTGACGCCATGCTTCGGCATGCTTTAGGAATACATTGGCCCAACTTACTGTCTACTGCTAAACTTAGAAAACTTTCCCCTTCTACCTCTGCTATTGTTCACCAACATCAGATGTCTTTTTTAGGTCACATCGAAAGATCAAAGACGTATGCCCCTCAACCACATTCTTCACTGGCAACCGAAGGAGATGCTTCGACGGGGCTATGGGGGAGTAGTATCTTTTCATAATGTTTTGTATCGTGAATTGCGTTATTTACAAGTTTCTTTGTCAGCTATATGTCTGACCGTGATTTGTGGCGTTCTTTGTGTAGCAAATATGTAAGGCGTAAGAGGGACGGCACATTCCTATAATGTGACTGTCTATACTACTACTACTGTGTTACTGTATCTGTATCTTTTCTCCTTTGTGGAACTCTATGTCATATATGGGTTTTGTATAGATAAGATCACATAAAAGTTTTGACTTGTACATGTCGATGTCGATGGATAAATGCATTAATTGTTATTGTTTCAGTTAGTTTAGTTAAAATCGCTGTGTAAAATTTAGGTGTATAGTATACATAGTATATATATATATATATAGTAATAATATTAGAAATATTAAAACTTAATATTGACAATTGGATAGTGCTCAATGCTAGTGAATAGCAGAGCGTAAATAATAATAATAACGAGAAGGTCAAGAAAGACGGTTACCTGTTAATCCGTACTCCGTGTGAAGCGTCCACGCGTTCAGCTCGCAGTTGAGTCAAGTTTTTAAATTAATTTAACTAAGTAATGTAAGATAAATTTTTTTAATCATCCTTCATTGTAATGAAAACAAATCCAGAAACTATTTTGAACATTTTAATTTTATAATTCCATCAAAGTATGAGAAACTTCCAAATACGAGACTCTATCAAAACTTGAAAATCTTCGGTATTTGCTACCAGAATAACTCCTTTTTTGCAGATAAAAATATTCTATTTATCAATTCATTCAGAATAACACCCTTTACTGATGCCGCATAAACTAAAAGTCCTAAACTTGAATAAAGTCTAAAATCCATTGGTAGTACATCAAATTTTTCATCAATAACAGTAACATGGACCGATGTAATCTGAGTACGGTTTAACTGGATACCAGAAAGACACATTTTGGCTGTAACTCCAAGTTTCACGCGTTATTAAACGATTATCAGACAACAAACAATAACCTAGTATTTGTTTGGTATTTGTTGTCTGATGATCGTTTAATAACGTGAAACTTGGAGTTACAACCAAAGAATGCATCTTTCTTGACCTTCTCATTATTATTATTGGTGTATATAGTATGTAGCTGACCACTGAATATGAATGATTAGAACTTTGATAACATAAAAATTTCGATTAGAATGAAAAATGTATTATGAAACATGTTATAATGAGAACCTTCCAACAAACTAAATTTCAGGACGGTCGCTTATCGCAGGTTTTACTCAGATGACGCAATGTGTTCGTGGGCTCTTTTCATCCAGCGGTAATGCCACGTGACCCTTCCTCGTCCAGCTTTTCAATCCCTGCAGCCTTTGTAACACGCGTTTTCGTTTGCAACTGTCTTGGTAGCCATGTTTAGGAAAGGTGTACGCCGTTTGGCTCGTGGCGTCTTACAGCCAGCTATTCATCAACGTGCATTATCTAGAGTACCACAGAAAATAGCTCCAGCATGCGTTGCTTCATGTGAGTATAGTTTATCTGGTTTACCCTTGGAAATACTTGGCTTGGGACGCCCCTTAAATAATGGCCACAGTAGGAGAAACGAAGTAATCACTTTGCCCCTCCACAAAATAGCTGTCATGTAATTGTGGTTTACTAAACAATTTACCATAAAATACTGCTTCGAAAGTTAGAGTTTGAAAATACGCCTGTGAGATAGAAATAACGTACAAATAATGTTTACCTGTGTCCTGTGTGACTGTGTTGTTTTATCTTCATCTCGCTTTATGCACATCTGCTAGATTTGCAGAACCCACTGCCCCACAGTGTCTGCAGTTCAGCGATGTTCATTATGCAAGCTGGACTGTGTGGTAGTGTGACCGAAGTGTGAAATGATTCAGTCCTGATACATTCCCCGAAAATTCTATGGGATTAATTTGACGCAGTTGAAATAATTACAGATTTCACTGTCGAATACTTATTACTAATTTCAAAGGCCTATTTGGTTTGATTTACTTTGCATACTTTTGACATGCAAATGAAGAAGGATTTTATATAATGTAACCTTCTTGCACACAACAACCTTATCTAGTCAGAATTCAAAACAAAAAACACAATTAGCATTCGTCTTATTGTCAATGTATCCACTTGCCATGCACCTGAGTCATGCATAAGAGTTGCCCAACACACTAGTATGTATCATCTACAGTATGCTCGTATCTACAGTATGCACTACAGTATGTTTGTCGACTATTTCTGAAATTTTAATTCTCATATCTGTATATTGGTATTTCATATTGTAATGTTTTAAACTTTTGCAGGCAATAAGCGTTATGTCTCGACAAACAAGCCAAAATCAGCTGCCGCTGCTCCAGCTCAAAAGCAAAATAACACACCAGCCTCAAGTCTAGGGATTGGAGGACAAGTTGTAGCTGTCATTGGTGCTGTCGTTGATGTGCAATTCGAATCAAATCTTCCACCTATCCTCAGTGCCTTACAAGTAGAAGGCAGGGAACCTAGGTTGATTTTAGAAGTTGCTCAACATTTAGGTAAGTTGGATTAATGTATATACTAATCAAACCGCTCTCTTTTATAATATAAATATTTAATAAAATTTCATTCGTTATCAAAAAGTCAATTTCAACCTATTTTGACATTTTGAGTTAATATAGTTGATAAATATCAAAAACATGGTCTGGAGAATGATTTTCCTCCCAAAAACCTCACTAATTTGTCAAAACCATTTGTACAGTTTTCACCTAATAAGTTCCCTATAATATTGTTGTTTCTCTAAATTTGAGGAGAACAATGTAATAAAATGGATTTTCTCATAAAACTTGGCCAGCCTTTCGAAAACATGTTTTAAAGTTTTAAAAAATGTGTCATATATTATCTTACCTCTATTTAAAAAATTCAACTAAAGTGTAATTGACATCTTCAAACATTGAATGATTCAAATCTAGAAACAGCTTTACTTGCCGATATCATTTACATCCTCAAAAATAAGTTTTGTTGCCCTCAGTTACAACATATTTGCAAAAACGCATCACTCTGTTCCAAGCAGAATTATTAAAAATGAGAGGTTTTCTGTTATCTTTGATTTTCTCATCTGATATCTTATAAAAAATATGGTAATGGACTATGTTGTGTCTAATTGCATAGGTAGTCCAACTGTACATTATTTTTTGTAGTATTACATTTTATCATCATTGTCAATTCATCATCATTTTATCAGAACCTATCAAGTTATAAATACGACCTTTACTTTATTTTCTTTTAGGAGAAAATGTGGTCCGAACAATTGCTATGGACGGAACTGAAGGTCTTGTCCGAGGCAACAAAGTTCTCGATACTGGTGGCCCAATCAAAATCCCTGTCGGTCCAGAGACTCTAGGAAGAATTATGAATGTTATTGGGGAACCAATTGATGAAAGAGGTCCCTTCAATACTGACAAGTAACCTGAACCATTCTGTTTGTCGTTTTTATACTATTTATACTAAATTAAGATCAGAAAAACAAATTCGTTTGAAATCTGTTTGACATATATCTTGAATAATTGTTAGTTGAATATCGTCACTGTATGGCTGAACTTTCTTTAATTTCAGGCGTGCTGCCATTCATCAAGAAGCACCTGAATTTATTGAAATGAGTGTACAACAAGAAATCTTAGAAACTGGTATCAAAGTTGTAGATCTTCTTGCTCCATATGCAAAAGGAGGCAAGATTGGTAGGTTCCCTCACACAAGCATTTTTATATAGTGTACTTTTATATATTTTTCAAGTAAACTGAAATAATAAAAATCGACAAAGCAATCTTAATTATCAGAGAAACGGTTACAGATACAGTCAAACTCCTCATAAGCGACCACTCAAGGAACCCTCCGATTATGGTCGCTAACAAGGAATGTTCGCTGAATAAGAACAATAGAAATATAGAACAATATGCAGAAGCAATAGAAAATTATCTCCGGCGACTGACTTATTATTTTGAAAATGCATGTAGTTTATTTTAATAGCAAAAATATATATCAGTATTCCAATGTTCTAAAAATTTCATTTGTTCACCAATGTTCTCATAGTTTTAGAAATGTACTTCAAAATCTATTTACAATTCATTTCCGATATTCCAATCATACCTGTTTATTGATTTGCGTATGTTTATTCTCTTTTGATGTCAAGGTCTTTTTGGTGGTGCTGGTGTTGGAAAAACTGTACTTATTATGGAATTGATTGCTAATGTTGCTAAAGCTCATGGTGGTTACTCTGTATTTGCTGGTGTTGGCGAACGAACCCGTGAGGGTAATGATCTTTACCATGAGATGATTGAAGGCGGTGTCATCAGTTTAAAAGATGATTCATCAAAGGTTTGTCCTGTTTTTTTCAAGGCACAATATAGATAAGAACATACACACATGCTGTCCTAAAGTGAAATAGCCTGACAACCCTCAGGATGTTTTTGATTTATTTGCTATCGTTATAAGAAATTTTTCTTTTCTTCCGAATTTTGAAGCATTTTATATTCAATCCCTGATTTTAAATCTGATAACATGAATCAAAATTGTATTATAGCAATTAGTTTGGATCGGTTTTGAATTGATTTAAGAAAAGTTAACAAATCAAATAACACTAAACACTGCCCGGTATATTGATTCTCAATGTTACGCTCATCATTGTTCATTAAAAGTGGATATTGGATCTTGATACATTGACCACACAAGACAGGTAACACCGTGATCACTATGCAGAGGTAGTTGCTTTAGCATGTTTTACTGTATAAATCTGTATGATCTTCCCAATTCCAAGAGGAGAACTTCATTATAAAATGATTTTATCATATTCTGTTATGTTGTATTTTGCTTTTGTGTTTTCATACTTCACTGTCCTATTTTTGTTCACCGTTAAATTTGTTTTATTTTGATAGGTAGCTCTTGTATATGGTCAGATGAACGAACCCCCAGGTGCCCGTGCCCGTGTTGCATTGACTGGTTTAACGGTTGCTGAATATTTCCGTGATGAAGAGGGTCAAGATGTGTTACTTTTCATTGACAATATTTTCAGATTCACGCAAGCCGGATCTGAGGTACAGTAGACAGTCTGAAATGTAACATAAGTAGTAATTTCTCCATTTTACAAATTACCAAGGAACAAAATTTTGACTATTCCGCCATGCTTTGTAACAGCAAATGATATATTGTTGTATACTGCAGATGTTTTTGGATCTTTTATTCGAGGATCTGAACTGGGTCCAAACAATCCTGTTCCAAATATTTGTTCAAAATAAATAAGTCCCATCCCAACTTCCTCGTATTATTTGTTGAATAATGTGTCCATGAGCAGTATAGTGCCCATTGGTATTACAGGTCAGCATTTCATTTCTTCAGTACTTTTTTGTGTGGCTCTGTGAATAACTTTGAATCCTGTTTAAGATCCGGCTAAATCTTTCAAGGGTACAGATCCTTGTTCTGCCAAAGAGTGAAGCTCATTTAACATGTTTCTGATTTTGTCTAGGTATCCGCTTTACTTGGTCGTATCCCATCTGCTGTAGGTTATCAACCAACTTTAGCCACTGACATGGGTGCTATGCAGGAGAGAATTACCACAACCAAGAAAGGATCAATTACATCTGTACAGGTAACAAAAAATTTAGTTATAATATCTTTTCTGAATTCCATGTGTGCTGGCAATCCATAAAATAATACAGCAAATTGATCTTCTTGTCCTGTTTCTATCGGCAAAAAACGTGAAAACTTCTACCAATTTCAAATAATACCCTTTAGCTAATCTTTATTCTGTCCAGTAATTCAAAAAAGAGATTCATTAAAAAATTTGAGCAATGATTACTCTAGAAATTTCAAACACATGAACCAACAGACAGGATTATGCTAAATTATGATGTCATATTTAATAAAGTTTTTCACGCTTGATAGTGATCTCAAATGACAATCATTGAAAACTATTTTCAACAAAAAAGTTATAGAATGTCTCCATGAAATAATGATGTTTAATGGGAATGTATTTGGTTAGGTTACATTGCATTTAAACCATGCAGAGCCGGATTTAGTTGTGAGCAGAATAACAAGCATGAGAAATCCTCTAAAAAGCTGATTTCCTTGTTTTCTATCAGCGCTGAAACAAAGGAAATTCACCCATTACATTAATTTTGCTATTGTTTTGGCATTTCTCAAAGGATTTCCCTCTCTTCTGACTGAGCTTGGCTCTCATGTCTGGATAAGCAAGTGCTTTGGGCCTAAAAAGGCCTGGCTTAAGGCCTCAAATGTAGATCTGGCCATGGAACCATAAACAAATAAACTTCTCATTCTTTTTTCTGTCTGTGTGCTATGCAGACATGATAATTTTCAGACCTTTAGTGGATGTCAAACTATTTTCTTGTGTGTAAAATTCTATTTATGAGCTTTTTCTTTTAAAGATAAGCTGAAAGCTTATAAAGATGTTATAGTTATCAGACTATTTTTGAAATTTGAATCCTTATGTCTCCTTTTCTACATTTGTCTTTTGTCAGGCTATTTTTGTCCCTGCTGATGATTTAACTGATCCTGCTCCAGCCACAACATTTGCTCATTTGGATGCTACCACTGTATTGTCTCGTGGTATTGCTGAATTGGCTATTTACCCAGCTGTCGATCCATTGGATTCCACATCTCGTATCATGGACCCAAATGTCGTTGGTGCAGAGCATTACAATATTGCTCGTGGTGTACAGAAGATCTTACAGGTATGTATAGTATAACTCAAAAGGTCATCTTTCCAACTTTGCAATGATATGTTTGAACAGTATTTGTATTTACTAAACAAGAAAAAGTATAATATACGAGTGAAGCTCTAAAATAAACCATGAGCCTCTAGGCAGGCAAGCTTTTGTATGTTCTCACAGGTTATAGTTTTTAAAGCTAACGGTTTTTGTCAGTTCATGGAGAAATGTTTTTCGCCAGGATGTCTTGCAATCTCTTTTGACCAATCAGATCGAAGAAAACCTTTGTGATATTTAGAATGAGATATAAGCTTCAATGTACTTGACATCACACTAACAAATTGAAGACCTCACTAACAGATTTATGTTTTTCAACAGGATTACAAATCCTTACAAGATATCATTGCTATCCTTGGTATGGATGAATTATCAGAAGATGATAAATTGACCGTTGCCAGAGCTAGAAAGATCCAACGTTTCTTATCGCAACCTTTCCAGGTTGCTGAAGTATTCACAGGACATGCTGGAAAATTAGTCCCATTGAAAGTAAGTAGGAAATACAATTGTATGCCAGATTATGGATCCAATGAAGATGTGGAAACTAAATTTGAAATTGATTTAATTTTGTCTTTACTTGTGTATTTTTTAGGAAACTATTTCAGGATTCCAGAAAATTCTTAATGGTAAGTGATTTCAACTATTTATTCCTTGTTGACAATGCAATTTGTTATTGTATTGCTCGTGGCAGCTGCTGACACATTGATAGGCAAGAAATAAACAACAATAAGTCAGTCTTATATTAACATATCTGAAACTCAAGTTATCTCCAGGTAACTTGAAATCCGTATAAAAATACCCTAAATAATTTTCCGTTTCTTGAGTTTACCCCAAATTTTAAAAAGGAGGTAAGAGAGGTACACCACTATTTCATTTAAATATTAAATTCGTCAGTTCTTCCTTTCAGAATAAAACAATTACAACAGTGAAATATCAATATTTAAAAAAAAATGTGAAAAAGATTATCTGAAAGACTTGAATTTCTACAGGCACACCCCTTTTTTCCTAATATTGTGTTTGTCACAGGGGATTCCCATGTTACTAATCTACAATTTACTTGGAAAGCTCAACACTCAGGTTTTTAGCCCGAAGAAAGTCTTTGCATTTGCCAACTTTTATCAGCTTCTGGTTGTTGTATTTCTGTTTTCTTGCATCCCAAGATCATGTACTCCTTGCTTTTATTTCATATTTTTAAAATCATTTTGATGAAATTTTGAAGATGCTTCAATTGCATTAAACATGTAAAAAATAGTAAAAATAGGAATTTCCATGTCTATTTGATATTTGAATAATAAGGAATGTTAAGTGTTAAGAAAGTTTGTTGATATTAAAATTACGATTTTGTCAGAAAGTATCAATACTGTCGGAATCTAAACTTTCTTATAAAAAAGTGTATTTGTAAACTCGAATATGCATTGACCATTTGAGGTTTCTTCACTTGCCCACGGTATGTTGAATCTAATTTAATGTTTCAATGTTCACACACATTAACGACATTATTTTTCTGTTTCGATTACAGGTGAATATGATCACCTTCCCGAAGTGGCATTCTACATGGTTGGGCCAATTGAAGAAGCTGTAGCCAAAGCAGAACGCTTAGCTGAAGAAACTAGTAGTTAGATTAATTATAGACGGTTTTGATTTCTGCTTATTGTTACAAAAATCGTTCTAAATCAAATATGTCATTTCAATCAAAAATGTGGATACAATAGTTATGAATTTGTAAATCTGTATCACATTTATAGCATGTGATTTTCCTCTTTAACCAACAGAAAATGTTGATTGTGAATGGAATTTGTGTTTTCTCTCGATTTGTTTACAAATTTGCAAAGATTTTTAATCTTTAATCCTCTAGCGGTTTTCGATGATTTTCATTTCCATGTCTCATATATTTGCATGTTAGAACCTCCTTTACTAAGGTCGCGGGTGGTTAATGTGCCTAAATAGTAACAAAACATGCACGTACTGTTCCTTTTCTGTGTACTAGACTATGCCACACGTTTGGTTCTTTCAATCTTTTTGATTAGAAATGTGATTTCTCTGCAAAAATTGCATTTTGTCTATCAACAAACGTGATCGTATTCGTTGGACGATGAATGACATTTGAGTATGCTCAAAGTGCAAGTATTTTGAATCTATTCTCAGTTGTAAGTTAGAGAACTGATTCAGTCAGCATATTTTATTTTTCACTCATAAAACGCAGCACCCTTGTTCAGATTACAAAAACACTGGCCCGACGCCCAATCGAACTCAATACATTCCTTTCAAGTTATAGAACATTTTTTGATGCCATTGAGGTTTTAAATATTATCGTACTACAGCCGCCAGCTAGGTACGTTATTAATGTGTAAGTAACTGACTTAAATATAGTACATAATTGAGGAAAACTATTGGATATTGAATACGTTGATTGTTGAATACTGTATTAAATACAGTAAAATAAAATTGACAGATGTGTAGCAACATACAACTGTGCATATGGTCGTCATAATACATTAGTAACTAAGCGATAACGGGTCGCTCATTTAAAGTTTACTCAAAATGACCGTGCCCTAGGGGATGTCATTCCAATGTTTGCAAATAGCCGTCAATTGCATAGGTTGGACTCATTTGATCACGTCCCAGAATCGATAAACATGCATTTCAACAAAGTTGCGCTATATCCTACACCTCACTGCTGTATCATCCAGTCCTTGATAAACTAAATGTTTTAATTAATACCGTTTGATGTACATCATTATTTAGATTGCTGTTTCAGTCAATATGTTTGCTAATGTCGACATTTTAGTAATGAAAAGGATACATAATCCATTGTGCAATTGTGGGTTTCATTGACAATTACTGTAGTTCGACATTTGATTAAGATGAAAAATCTCAACCCTCAGCTTTTATTACTAATTGGTGGATTGAGCATCGATTTCCCTATTAAATTTGTCGTTACTAACGTTGTCTGTGACAGGTTACATTTATTTATAAATTAATCTGCATTGCATATGAAAACTAAGAAAGGGCCCTTAATCTTAAATTCTTCGCCAACAAAAAACCCATAAATCAAAATGGATTTAATGCTCACAATAACAAAGGTATACCATATAGTAGCACCCCCCAGTACTAGCCACCTCTTCTATACTCATAATCATCCACCTGTATTTTAAATCCTTGACAATTACATGACATTAAATACTATTACAATCAATATTAATGATATTATTTCATTAAATCACCGTGGAAAAGATATTTGTTAATTGTTATAAAATGACAAGCTATAATCAGATACGTGTTCAAATTTTTCAATATAAATTAATTGTCTTGATAATATTTTTATGTAGTTCCTTTTACGATTGACCTAACCTTACGTAGGTAAAGTGGTCTATCAAAGAGATTTGCTTCCTCAAATATATATTTTTAGGAGAGTATATACCGTCACGTCTCAATTTACATATTTTGAAGAAGGTTATATAGCAACGTGGTATGTTGATATTATACAGTATCTGTTTGAATTTACGTTGGAGTTCGATTGTTGCTAGAGGGTACAATTCAAGCATCTACTATTTCCTCTTTTCTAGGATATCAAATTAACGCAAGTGACTCGTACAAACTACCCTGTTATTTCAAGGTGTACAGAGCTCGCTGGCGAGCTCATTTCGATATTTCAATATCATAACATTATCCAATATGAATTCTATTCTGGTTGTCCTAGTATTGATTATATCAACGAATGGGGTTTTATCTGATAATGCAATTGAGGATTTTAGCCTGTGAGTACATTGAATTATGCAGATATTAATCCTAAAATACTAATTTCTCGATTTATTTTACTGTAGTTTGCACGAGGTCCAAAACATCTCCATATGCCTCGCATTGGATAGAAATTAATCGGCGGACAATAATTGTCTAATTTTTAGCATTTATATCACCGAATAATCTATTCCATAACCAAACTGTATAGTACCTAATAATATAGTAGGTGTTTAAATAACAAATTTCTTATATATGTATCGTACACGTACAGAAAATAAAAGTGTATTTCTGAAAAATTGCGTAATTCCTACCAGAAAACCCGCAATAATAGATCGTATTATATTAAAGGGACTTTTAATCATTAAATACGCAACTCATTTTCTTGGATTTTGCTCAAATTTAACACTCATGTTTTCTTTAACAATAAGCTGTGTTCTTATGCAAATGTGAGTTTTCTATTTCGTGTTTATAATAATTATCGATATTTAACTGCTGCTTGTATCATTATTTCAGCCTTGATCAGCTTGATCAGTTAGCAGAATTTGGCGTCAACGGAAAACCAAAAGAACAAGAAAATTCCACCAATGGAAGATTTTGCAATGAACAACAACCGATTCCATATCAAGTTAAAGAACGAATTTTGAAACCAATTGTGAAAGAAGTAGAGGTTTCATGCGATGATATTACAGCTAGAAAATCATCTGGATTTGTACAGTTAGATGGAAAATGCTATTTGGAAAAGTAAGTTTATAATTATTAATTTACGATGCCTTACGATGTTAATTTTAATACCGGTGACAATTTTACGCTCAAAATGATAAAATATTAATACTTCACTTTTAAATATGGGGATTTCCTTATCATGTGGCATTATAGAATTATCATGAATTTAAAAACTGCTGTGACGAAATTGTTTTCTGACTTCAAATGTCCATAGCATATGACCCCTCTATATAAAACTTTAAACCTTATGCACTTCGAATTTCACCTCAACAATTTTGATATTTGTTTGTGAATTATGTCTTGAAAAATAATATTCTGCTGTCTATCTCTGTTCTCCGTAATACGACATGACCTGATCAGCTTTGTAAATATTTTTAAAGTATTTATCATGCAGTTTACAGATATGATGTACAGTAGTACAATACTGCACTTTCGAGTATACATTACACACTGTTTACTTTTCTTAAGCATTATAAAAATTTGAATCTTTCTAATGCCATATATATACTAAATATAGACATCCCCATTCCTAGCTACCTTCATTGAATTTTTTAAGAAATCTTGAGATATTATTTGAACCTCAACTTTATTTTAGACACAGTACTATTTTCATTATTATAATTGTTATAAGTAGTTGTTGCCGTATAATGTGTAATATTCAATTTTAATTAGTATTTACTTCATATGTATTTATTTTAGAATTGTTCACGTACCAAAATTCAGAAAAGTAACAAAATTACGCTACAAAACTGTTCGGCAATGTTGTATCGGTTGGGAAGGAGAGAATTGCGACCAAGGTATGTAAATTTCATTTTGTGGGGGAACAAATTTCACCAATAATACTATATGCATACATATGAGAACAACTAACCCTGTTTACATTTATATTTAAAATCAGAACACATATTAGTTTAATTTGATCGTGATAAATTTAACCAAACCAATTGCGCTGAAAACATGCTTCCTTTTCTCCTCTCTCTTATTTATGTCATATTAAGGGGAATATTCTTTAACGTGAAATGTCGTTTTGTCGAGAGTTTTGAAGTTCGAAATTCGTTCACTTGTACTTATTGAGATTTACTTGGTTGACTTGAATTCTTAAGCTGGAACATATATTACTATTTAAAGTAGCTGTGATTCGCAATGATTACGCTGTATACATCAATGGTGTTGAATTTCCGCCAACACGAAAGTCCACGGGGTGACTTCGGAGGAGGCTTTTTATTACTTCAATTTATGACAGAAATTTCCGCATTGGAGATTTTCGATATTTTTAACAGGAAAAGATTATTTAGGAGACAGCTATATTGCAAAAATAATTCATATTTTCATGTATCGTATTTATAATTTATAGAACTGATTTCTATAAGCCGTTCCTGAACTATTTGATCACTGTTTTTGACTTCGAATATACTTCAACAATCTTTTGGCAACTTCCACGTTTATTTTTAACCTTACACGTGTGACCTTGATAATGTCAAAAATCAAGTTTGTTTTAACGTAAATCTGTGAAACTTGTTTAATTTAAACCTTTAAAATAGTTTTGTTGCTACGATTCATCGGCATTTCTATGATTTTCTTTTGTCAATACAGTCTTCAATTTACTAAGAATATAATTTATCTAACTTTCTAACAAATTTCTTTTTAAGTATATTTTAATATTACGAACACGTAATTTGATTTCTTGGCCATATTATTATCTTTATAATTCCGATTGCGATTCTTGTTTGCTAATATAACAGTTGATTCACACATAAATGAGAGATATAGTTATGGGCCTTATTTGGTAACATAAATAATCAGATATTTATTATAAAAACTCCACGATATACAATTAAAATATGAATATTGATACACATTAATGATTATCTCTTGCAAGTTCTCTCTATATACATGTTGTGCGATGCAAATAAACAGGAGCTTTTTTATCTTAATTTTCATTACCAAATGTCTCTCAGAGTCTCAGATGTAGCTATGTAACTGTTCGACTTTAAAAATCATAATGGCAATAATATAACTATAATATTAAAATTAAAAAAATTAATTATAGTGAGTGTAAACTCAGATACACATATAATGTAAAAGTGCTCAATGTCGGTTAAAGAGAGAGCATTATATAATAAGAGAAAAAGATGAGGGAAAGCCTTTATCCGTTACTCGGAGTTTCACGCTTGTAATATAATAACTATAAAACGATAAACTGTTTTTGAAAACTTGATTTTAATTCAATGCGGGGAATATTTAGTTAGAATTATTCAATTCATTGGTTTTGTTGAATTATATGAGTTATGAATTATGTTAACACTAGCTATGAGTGTAGTCCATAATGGACCTTCTATGATAAAACTTTCAGATCACTTATAATTAAACAATTGACTAAGCTTTCTATCGCTGTATAATACGGAGTATGAACTCTGGAGGAGAACATGAGAGACAATATGCATTGAAACGATGTAGCATTAATCAATACATCTTAATCATTCCTTTAATAAAAGTTTAATTTATTTCACATCAATTGAGTCGATTGAAATGTATAATTTAACGTAGCTATATCTACATAGAAAAACAATATTTTATGTGCTGAAAGGAGGCCAGAACACATTAATTATTATAAATTACAAATACTCAGTCAAATTTCGAAATCTGAAACTATCCATAAAAAATCACTTCAAATCCGATCCGATCCGAAGATCTAAAATATTAACCCGAATCTGACCCGATACGATCGGATCGCGTTCGGTTCGGATTCATAAATCTTTATTGCAATATATACAACACTAATGAGGTGTTCACAAAATAACGCCGCCGTCAAAGTGTGGCCAGTGAAACTCGTGGCATTGCATGCGATAGATTCAATATTAAATTAATTTAGCTTAACCAAGACACATGGTCCACTGATTTCTGTTATTAACATGATCAAACGATATCTTTTGTTAATTAAAAACGATTTACTGCTTCATATTAAAAAAAAAGAAAAATCGTTGATAAAAGGTTTCCGAACGGCGGATTTGAACTGACGACCCTGAAATTATTATACCAGAGCATTAACCAATTAGCCACTGCGTTACTTACTGACATAAGCGCTTTGACTGACCTTATCAACAAACCTACTGCTTCGACAACGTATTATTGAACAAGGCCGACCCACGCGCGTGTATTGAATTTCAAATTATATATATAATCTGAAAATATTATGATATGATACTATATGAGCCTATATATTTTTGATCTTTGCAATCTCAGCAAGTATGCCTGTGATTTTCATGGCAGTCTATCAAAATACTAAGAGTTCGTTGAAAATAAAATTTTATAACTAAAAAAAAGATCTGAAAAATTGGTCTGATAGGGGTTCTTGTTATCAAATTTTCCAGAATAATAGCATCAACATTCTTTTAAAAGGAAATAAAATTCTATAATAAATCGCTATACTAATTCGATATTGATATTATGTTACATCTTGTCGTCAATATTTCTACGCGCTATTTATAACATTACAGATGTCGAATGAAAGGAAAGATGATTATGAATAAATTAATTATTTTGATAGGAAAACGAAAACAACTCATTTTGCCAGATTCGTGATATGCATATTTATTCAGAATTTATTGAAACGTACGCGATGGTTTATAGAGTTGAAATGTTTAGTGCAGCTTCAAAGATATATAATACCACAGCCGATGGTAATATTTAAATGCTCATGTTATGATGTCTGACGAAAAGGATAATTTATTATGTAGAAAATGAATCTACTTTACGATGCATTTGATCACGATATGAAATGATCATTTTTGTCAGAATTATTTCGAATAAAAGACAAACTTATTTTATTCTTATCGGGCGTACATTCTCCTTCGATAAACTATGGTTGTTAACTTATTATTGATTGGTGTATTAACTCAGACAACCCGCTATTATGTATTTAAATGTTGTTCGGAGATTATGCCGCTCGTATAGTTTTTATTTGGATCTCATTTGGAAAATGGTAAGATGTATTTTAATAAATATTGTTTGCTATGATCGATTATTTCATGCAACCTTTTCGCTTTTTATTTTTGTAACACAAGGTTTGTTACACTCATCCAAACTGTATTAACTATTTAAAAATGTTTTTAAATTATGTTTTTGTGCTTTTAAATTCAAAGCAAAATTTTTGAACGCTGAAAATATTAAAATTATTATTATTTATCACAAATCATACGCTCAATTCAATTTAACTTTATTAAATTTGATATACCTGAAATTAACTTTATTAAATGTTGATCAACGATAATAACAAGACACCGCTATTTTTATTCTCGAAACTGTAGTAACATACTGTGTCTTATTCTTATAGCAAGTCAACAAAATGAAATTTAAATTTTAATCGATGCTTTAATTTTAATCGTTAATTATGGAAGCAAAATCTGAAAATAAAAGCCTGCCTGCTCGAAACCAAATGATTCATATTTTTATATTATATAATAAATTATAGAAATACTTTTGTGCAATGCCTTGATTGATTCTAAACTCTATAATTTTAGACTGTAGACAGATAATCTGTTCGAACTTTGAATATTTTTTCGAATTAGTCGAACGCCAACGTCATTTTGAAAATTCTTGCAAGTTAATTTGTTTTTATGCCCCGCGAAAGATTGTTCATTTCAAAACAGATTGTTTGCTCAGTGTTCTCACAAATTATATATCAAAATAGCCTTTTTAAAAGTGAAATGTTTTGTATCTCGATTTTGAGAAAAGTAATGAACGGCATTTTGTTTCATTAATAAATTAAATTAAGACCTAAAGTCTCTTTAATTTCATAGCGTTTGTGCCGAGCTATATGTATTACTGATATCAACACTACATGAAATAGGTCTACGTTTCTTTGATTTCAAAAAAATATTTTGTTTGGCCTAGTTATACTGGTAATTCAATGTAATTCAGTATTTCGTATTGTTTTAATTATCATAAAACTGATTCATTTTCAAGTTTCACTTGTTCAAACAATTTACACGCAGCTTTTAAATTCAAAGCAAAATATTTTTGTTCTGGGGATTTCAATTTGAATTCGATTTGGCTGCCCGCTAGATTATCGACCTATGAAATTTTTCAAAATCTCTGAATTTTTTAATGCAAGGATATCAAATAAATTATCAGATGAAGTATATTATTTTAAAACAACGTCATAGACCCATACTTTTCATACAACAAATTTGTTACTGTACACGGTTATCTCGACACAAATGTTTGCATAATTTCCCGACAACGGATTATCCGTATTATATCGCCAGTAAGACGTACATAAGTCGCGGACAGACACAGAAATATCGAAATATAGAAATATAGAAATATTGTGATATATAAACAGACAGTATTATTAATATAAGTAGATAAGTAGATATTAATATAAGTAGATAAATGATTAGATATTTATTTAAAAAAATTGCACGATGTTGCAAAATTTTGATTTTTTTATACAATTGAAATATGAATATTCAATTATTCATACATATTAATGATTATCTCTTGCAAGTTTTCTCTATACTTATTGATATTTCTGAAAACTTGATATATAAATCAACTCAATGAGGGAAATATTTAGTTAGAATTATTCTGTTCATTGGTTTTGTTGAATTATATGTGAGGAGGCTTAGTTGAAATATAAATGGATAGTTGTGTGGAATAAAATGTTTTATTATCATTGGCATCTAGAATTACATCTTAAAATTGGCATTATCTTGAAGATTATGGTTTACACTGATTTCAAAATTTGTATGACTGTTGTTCTATAGCTTTTGTTATATACACTTCAAAGTTTCTAGAAAACCATATTGTGGTCTCTTTTAAGATATGTGTATACATTTACATATATGTTCCTGTCAACATCGTACTTCAAAGCTTGAGCCTACAAATATGTATCTCTGTTTGCCTGCTTGGTTTTTAGAGCCAATATTATGTTATATGTTGAATGTAGTGATTCTAGTCTGATTCAACAGGGATTAGTTCGTATGATAGATTTAAGATAGTAATATAAATGTATTGCCCATAATTCTTAGCTAATGAAATCAGACATAGACAGGGAGCTATTCCCTTATGTGTATAAATGATTAGATGATATACTGAGATTGTTATATATGTATAGATATATATATCGCATAAGCTAGTATAAGGGCTACATGTATAAAGTGGTCATTTCAGAAATTTGAACATGCAATTTTCAACTGCATTTAAAAACCACCTGTTTTAGTGACCAATGTCTATGTATCCCCTGGCTTGCTGTTATATACAAGTTTCACTATTTGAAGGGGGAATGTGAATACATGAAAGATTGGACTGAAGGTTGAGATATCAGCAAGAAGTGGCCTAACTGTTATGTAATGCAAAATCTACTGTGTTAGCATTTCATTTCTACAATATTTAAATAATGTTCTGAAAATGTAACCATTCCATTCAAGTGCTGCCATGATATAGTGACTTTCTATGTGTTTATACTTTTAGGGATAACAATAATAATAATAATAATAATAATAATAATAATAATAATAATAATAATAATAATAATAATAATAATAATAATAATAATAATAATAATAATAATAATAATAATAATAATAATAATAATAATAATAATAATAATAATAATAATAATAATAATAATAATAATAATAATAATAATAATAATAATAATAATAATAATAATAATAATAATAATAATAATAATAATAATAATAATAATAATAATAATAATAATAATAATAATAATAATAATAATAATAATAATAATAATAATAATAATAATAATAATAATAATAATAATAATAATAATAATAATAATAATAATAATAATAATAATAATAATAATAATAATAATAATAATAATAATAATAATAATAATAATAATAATAATAATAATAATAATAATAATAATAATAATAATAATAATAATAATAATAATAATAATAATAATAATAATAATAATAATAATAATAATAATAATAATAATAATAATAATAATAATAATAATAATAATAATAATAATAATAATAATAATAATAATAATAATAATAATAATAATAATAATAATAATAATAATAATAATAATAATAATAATAATAATAATAATAATAATAATAATAATAATAATAATAATAATAATAATAATAATAATAATAATAATAATAATAATAATAATAATAATAATAATAATAATAATAATAATAATAATAATAATAATAATAATAATAATAATAATAATAATAATAATAATAATAATAATAATAATAATAATAATAATAATAATAATAATAATAATAATAATAATAATAATAATAATAATAATAATAATAATAATAATAATAATAATAATAATAATAATAATAATAATAATAATAATAATAATAATAATAATAATAATAATAACAATAACAACAGCAACAACAACAACAACAACAACAACAACAACAACAACAACAGCAACAACAACAACAACAACAACAACAACAACAACAGCAACAACAACAGCAACAACAACAACAACCACAGCAACAACAACAACCACAGCAACAACAATAATTTATAATAATAATACGCAAACCGTGTCGGTGATCAAATCGCCATTGTTTCATTAATGTTAAACTCCTTTTCCGCAGCGCACTTTCCAAACTTCTAATACGTGTGACCAAAATTCATGTTATCATTTAAGTTATCACAAAATTGACCAGTTTGCTGAGCTCAATAACTGTTTAATAATCAATTTAACATCTATTACTTATTTGACTTTTTTGCAGAATCATCCAACGAATCTGTTGAATCAAGTGAATCAGACAAAAGACAATTGTTACCAAGTAAGTCAAATTAATTTGATGTGTTGGCAATGTTACCAGAGTGTAGTCCTAATACTTGTCATGGAATTTGAAAGCTCATCGTCTATCTTTGTATTTGGCATTATACTACATGATCATGAAATAGAATGACAAATGTTTGAATAATCTGATAACATTGAAACATTTTTTAGTGTTTATGCCGTTTGTTAGGATTTGGTTTTTATATGATTCTATTATTGTTTTTCTGGGTCTCAATTTTTTCAAAGACTTTTTTTGAAATATTTTTTGTTGCTGCAAATGCTGTATTCACCTTTGCTACCTGGACATCTGCATTTTCTCCAGCCAGTTTTTTTGATGTCTTTTTTAACCTCTTTTCAATGACAGAACCTTTCAATGATACATAAATCATGGACAAACTATGCAAAGGATCACAACTCATTTAAAGTCATTCTTACAATCTAATTCTTTTGATAATAAATATTTTATTAAATTTAAATTGCATTCAAAGCGTTTGGTGGTGACCGTGTTGTTTATTGATTATCAGTTGATGGGAGAATTTACTTGCTGACTCTCCATCACCAATAATATATTTTTGCCAAAGAATAGAGTTCAATAAATTATTTGGTAATAATTAATGTGATGTCAGGTAATAATATTCACGAATTGAAATATCAATATTTTATACATGTTCTGCAGTATTTTAGATATTTGAAATCATATTTAATTGATCTTACTTTGAAATCATTTGAATGGTTATATTTCAGGATTAGCTTATAAAATCAAGAATGAGTCAAAGCCTTTTTTGAAACTCTGAGTTTCACACTTTAAGTGATCATCAAATTATAGCTTCAATAATTGTAAATGTTACCAATAATCCAATAAATTTGAAAAATTATTTTCATAAAATTTGGTAGATGCCTCCAAAGTAAATTTTAAAAGATTGTTAAAAACAACATTTGATGATACTCTGTTTTTTGTTATTCCTTAAATACATAAATTCTGTGAATTAAATTTCATTAACAGGCTTGATAAATCCAATATATGAAATACATAATAATAAACTGTTGATCTAAATTTCACAGGAGGTATGAACATGGGCCATGCTAATATGATGAACAAACTACGGGGGAAAATAAATAGAATGTCAAGAAAAAATAAAAGCATGAGAAGGAATTCAAATACAATAAATCGAAATGTTAGAAACAAAAAAAATAAACTGGTAAAGAATAAAGATCGATCTGCATCTGTCAAGAAGATTAAACAATTGTCAAAAAATCAAAATTTTAATATTAATAACAGATTTAGTAAAGGAAATAAATTAAATCAAAATCTACAACCAAGTAACAGATATAATAAAAACAAGGGTAAAGCAATAAATCAAAAAAACAAAACTAGAAAAGGACAAGCTAGAGGGCGTAAGAACTCACCATTATCTAAGAAAAAAGGGAGAGATCACAACAGGAATTCAAAATTAAACAGAAAAAACAAAACTAGAAAAGGAAGAGGAAAAAGGCGTAAGAACTCATCATTAGCTAAGAAAACAGGGAGAAATCGCAACAGGAATTCAAAATTGAACAGAGAAAACAAAACCAGAAAAGGCAGAAAGAGAAATGGGAAAAGGCGTAATAACTCATTGTTAGCTAAGAAAACAGGGAGAAATCGCAACAGGAATTCAAAATTGAACAGAGAAAACAAAACCAGAAAAGGCAGAAAGAGAAATGGGAAAAGGCGTAATAACTCATTGTTAGCTAAGACAAGAGGGAGAGATCGCAACAGGAATTCAAAATTAAACAGAAAAAACAAAACTAGAAAAGGCAGAAAAGGAGGAGGCAAAAGGCGTAAGAACTCATCATTAGCTAAGAAAAAAGAGAGAGATCGCATCAGGAAATCAAAATTACACAGGAAAAACAAAACTAGAAAAGGCAGAAAAGGAAAAGGAAAAAGGCGTAATAACTCATCATTAGCTAAGAAAAAAGGGAGAGATCGCAACAGGAAATCAAAATTACACAGGAAAAACAAAACTAGAAAGAGCAGAAAAGGAAAAGGAAAAAGGCGTAAGAACTCATCATTAGCTAAGAAAAAAGGGAGAGATCGCAACAGGAATTCAAAATTAAACAGAAAAAACAAAACTAGAAAAGGCAGAAAAGGAAAAGGCAAAGGGCGTAAGAACTCATCATTAGCTAAGAAAAAAGGGAGAAATCGCAACAGGAATTCAAAATTGAACAGAAAAAACAAAACTAGAAAAGGCAGAAAAGGAAAAGGAAAAAGGCGTAAGAACTCATCATTAGCTAAGAAAAAAGGGAGAAATCGCAACAGGAATTCAAAATTAAACAGGAAAAACAAAACTAGGAAAGGCAGAAAAGGTAAAAGGCGTAAGAACTCATCATTTGCTAAGAAAAAAGGGAGAAATCGCAACAGGAATTCAAAATTGAGCAGAAAAAACAAAACCAGAAAAGGCAGAAAGAGAAATAGGAAAAGGCGTAAGAACTCATTGTTAGCTAAGACAAAAGGGAGAGATCGCAACAGGAATTCAAAATTAAACAGAAAAAACAAAACTAGAAAAGGCAGAAAAGGAAAAGGCAAAGGGCGTAAGAACTCATCATTAGCTAAGAAAAAAAGGAGAAATCGCAACAGGAATTCAAAATTAAACAAAAATAACAAAACTAGAAAAGGCAGAAAAGGAGGAGGCAAAAGGCGTAAGAACTCATCATTAGCTAAGAAAAAAGGGAGAGATCGCAACAGGAAATCAAAATTACACAGGAAAATCAAAACTAGAAAGGGCAGAAAAGGAAAAGGAAAAAGGCGTAAGAACTCATCATTAGCTAAGAAAAAAAGGAGAAATCGCAACAGGAATTCAAAATTAAGCAAAAAAAACAAAACTAGAAAAGGCAGAAAAGGAGGAGGCAAAAGGCGTAAGAACTCATCATTAGCTAAGAAAAATGGCAGAGATCGCAACAGGAATTCAAAATTAAATAGAAGAAACAAAACTAGAAAAGGCAGAAAAGGAAAAGGAAAAAGGCGTAAGAACTCGTCATTAGCTAAGAAAAAAGGGAGGGATCGCAACAGGAATTCAAAGTTGAACAGAAAAAACAAAACTAGGAAAGGCAGAAAAGGAAAAGGGAAAAGCCGTAAGAACTCATCATTTGCTAAGAAAAAAGGGAGAAATCGCAACAGGAATTCAAAGTTAAGTAGAAAAAACAACACCAGAAAAGGCAGAAAAGGAAAAGGCAAAAGGCGTAAGAACTCGTCGTTAGCTAAGAAAAAAGGGAGAGATCGCAACAGGAATTCAAAATTAAGCAGAAATAACAAAACTAGAAAAGGCAGAAAAGACAAAGGCAAAGGACTTAAGGGAAAGAAAAAATTGAGAAAAGGTAACAAGGAAGGGAAATTGAAAGGAAATCGAAATTTGAAATCTCAAACCAAATTTATTAAAGGAAAATTAAGTAAGACTAAACTTAAATCACAGAGCAAAAAGATATGTCCAAGGGTGAAGATGATAAAGCCAACTAAAAGGAGCAAAGCTAGATGCAGACGGTCATGCAAGAATGATAAACAATGTCGAAGTGGTACAAAATGTTGTCCAAGCAAATATGGTTGTCCTATGTGTACACGAATTGGTAGAAGGAGAGCAAGAAAACCAAGAAAATGTCGCCGGCATTGCAGAAATGGACGTACATGTGTCAACGGAAGATGTCGTTGTCAAAGAGGCTACAGAGGAAAGAATTGTAAAACAGGTGATTATTCATCTTAGATTTGATCCCTGGGAAAAACAGTTGAGGAGTTCATGAACATTAAAAGACCAAAATTTTCACGAACTGTTCAAGAAATTTTCACGAACAGCTCATCAACTCCTGAACTGCTTTCCATGGTCTTATTTTATTATTTCATCTAGCTTTAAACAATTTTTGAACTTATCCATTTCATCTAAATAATTAAAAAATTTTATACGAATACTCAGAGAAAATAATATTGATTCAAACTTCTAAATTATTATGTATATTCTAACGCCTGTGAACAGCTGGATGCTCAATTTTAATCATCAAATTATGTACATAGATGTTTTGATATCTAAAAATTGTCAGATGGAATTTTAAAGCAACACATAAACCATTTACTAGAAATACATTATTCCTTTACTTAAACTTCACATGCTACCTCATAATAAATAACCTATTACTATTGACAAGGACAGCACGAGATAATTGATTGAATATTGATTTCCTTCGGAAATTTCTCTTCGTATTTTCTCCAGCAATTTGTAGAAGACGATGCCGTAACAGGGGTGCATGCATTGCTCCAAATAACTGTAAATGCAGAAAAGGATATGCTGGAAAATTGTGTGAAAAAGGTGAGAGTGATAACTAAGAATATACATTTGGAAAATAGAGACTGAGTGTATTCTGAATTGGTTTTGTATCACAGTTGATGTAAATGTTAAGAGTTTACAGAGTAGATGTTGAGTACACGGTACAGTAACATTTATTTATAATAACGCCAGCAATAAGCAATCGAGACAGGTATCGCCCTACCAAATGTGCCGTAATCACTGTTCTATTTGTAGAAGAGTTGCTGTTTCTAATATGCAAGCCAGCTGTGAGATATAGAGAAATTAATGTCATATGCAGGGATCTTATAACATATGATGTGGACATTGTGTAGAGTCGGCATTTGAAACATATATTTGATATTACGTTAGATTTTATCGATCAATGAAAATTGTTTTTATCAAGTTTTTTTTAAATAATCAACATGAGCATAGAAGAAAGGCATTTTAAAGTACAGTCAAGCCACATAAAAGCCACTTACATAAAGGATATATCGGTGAATGTATCTTCCTCTCATAGCTGGTTGTTATATACAGACTCTACTGTATGAAATCAATCAATCACCCCAAGTACATAATGTTATAAATTTAAATTAATTTAAATTACCCTGTTAAAACGATTAATCTGTGTACTGCAATCATAAATTCACCTATGAATGATTACAGATGTAAGAAAATGCCTTCCTCTTTGTCTCAATGGTTCATCTTGCCGTAAAGGGAGATGTAAATGTTTACGTGGATGGTATGGTAAAGCATGTGAAAAAGGTATTAAAAGTTAACTCAATATAGTACAATTCAAATTAAAAATTAAATTAAATTAAATTCGATATAGTAGTGCCTAAATATGTAAATGTTCAACAACGCTTCCTTAGTCTACGGAGGTATAAGCTGTTCATAGATTGCACAAACTCTTCATTTGCAGTTTGAAAAAATCCATAATTTGTGATATGAGGATGTGTTAGTATTTTCTGGACATAAAAGGATGGACGAGTTATTACATCTTGAAATTGATTATTGCTGTATAAAAATCATAAGATTTACAAGCAGTAAATGCACAAGGAGGCTGATTTCTATGTAAATAGAGAATTTAACAGTTAAATTATGTATATTGTACAAATTTGGGTTGTTACTGAAATGAAATCTGTGAGTTAGCTATTAGTTGGCTGACGTATCCAGGCGGGGGCTACGATTTTTAAGAATATCAGGACAGTGATATAAATAAGTTACAATTTGTTTGTGTCAGAAAAAGCCTATTCTTATGAGTAAAAGCCCTTATTAACTTGATTGTGTTACTGCTTATGAGTGTGGCATAATTGTATGCAGTCAAATTTTGCAATGTTTATAATCTCTAAATAGCTCAATGTTTTCGACTTTGTCGTAATGGTGGAAAATGTATTAAACCCAATGTATGTCAATGCACTGAAGGATATCAAGGCAAAACATGTTCAAAGCGTAAGTAAAACAATTTAAATATCAATTTAAACCATTTAAAAAGCGAATTAAACCGATGATTTAGGTATAATTTTAATGGTATACAGTTTAATTTTTGGATTCATTGTGATAAATTAAAAATTTAAAAGCTTCAACATAAAATATTGATTTGTTTATTATTGGTATCATAAAAGATATTTTGTATTCATTGTTAAATATTAATCTAATGTAATCTTTTCAAGTCTGATTTTCGATTATCGTTTTATATTTAGATATTGGTCATATGCAGCATTAAACAAATATTATGATATATGAAAAAAGCACGATACTTCTATTAGTATAAAATTGATGTATAACGTTCGATTTAAACAATTAAAATGTTAACAATATAAAATCTATTTCCTCAGCTGTATGTAGTAAAACATGTCAACATCGTGGTAGGTGTATTGCACCCAATAAATGTCGCTGTGCACGTGGATACAAGGGAGACACTTGTGAAACCGGTAAGCAGTACAAAGGATGTAAGCTTTGGTAATTGCAAACCAGGCATTATATCAAGTAACTAAATCATTACTGCCTATGTAACCAATTTTTGCCAGTCACTGTTCACTTGTTCAGGAATCTCCTGAACACTTAATGAACTTTACAAACTTTCATGAACTGTTCAGGCATACCTTGTGAACAGCTCATGAGCAATCTGTAGATTGCCCAATTTTCATTGACTTTTTCACAAACTGTTCATGAATGCTCTCAACTAAGGTGGGGATGTGGGATGGGTATAACAAATCGTGGTTTACCTGTACAGTACAGTGTGTTGATATAATTTTAAATGCAACAACTTGCGATATATTTCCTTGTGTTGGTTCTAATGTTATGATTAATCTAGACTACTCAGGATATAAAAGAAGCTAAAATCTTTCTAAACAGAACTAAATGTCAAATCTTTGCATAAATCAGAAAACATTTATATAAATCACAGCTAACCCACAATTACCAACTGCTTTTAATGTTTTATCATGAAAGTTAAAATACAAATTATATCAGCATAATATCTTTAAGAAATATTAATTTTAAATATGTATATTCTTATACTGATAAACAGCTATATGTCGCAGACAATGTCAAAATGGCGGAACATGCAAATCCCCAAATCGTTGTAAATGCCCTAAAAATTATGGAGGACGCATTTGTCAAACACGTAAGCAGAATCTATAACACAAAATCTATACTTAAACTATATAATTTAATATATGACATGTCCTTGATGTATTATTTAAATAATTCTGTTCAGATGTCGGTAAATGCAATCCACCTTGTCAACACGGTGGTAAATGTTTAAAAAACAAATGCCAATGCCGAAGGGGATGGTATGGAAAATTATGTGAGAAAGGTAATGAAAGATACTGTAGTAGCAAATGTAACTTAGACATGATTAACTTGATAACAATACTTCAATGAATTATTTCCACTGCGAAAAACAGTTCAGGAGTTCATGAACAGTTCATGAAAAGTTCATGAACGTTAAATGGCCCACAATGTTCATGATTTGTTCATGATTTATTCATGAACCCTCTCAGACAATTCATGAACAGTTTATGGACAGTTCATATACAGTTCATAAATTTTGGGGCCATTTAAGGTTAATGAACTGTTTATGAACTGTTCATGAGCTATTTATGAAGTCCTGAACTGATTTTTGCAGATGTGTGCATCTATTAAGCAATTAGCACATAATTTTCTCACAGCAATAGCGTTATGATGCACAAGACAACACATACAACGACAACAAACACAATTGAATTTAAATATTTAAAGTTTTTAAGCTACCATAAAATAGCCATCAGTACCCTAAAGTCAAATTATAATGTTGTGGTTTTCCTTTGGTACTCTTAAATTTAATTAATGTTTTAAATACGTTGTGATTTTTTGAAACTCATAAACACTCTATCGTAAACAAAAGATTGATTTTATTGTTTTAAAGAGCTTGAACATAAACTGTGTAAAGTTATAAACTTCTTAAAGTTGTTAAAAAAAGAAATCAATGCAAGTAATTATTTATGAAATTCTAATATGCTCCAAATAGTTTGTTCAAAATGCTTACCAGAAATCTTAATCAATATCAAATAATTCCCCTGCAAAATTACTTTAGTTCATTATATCCAGTTCATGAACAGTTCCCCTGCGAAAAAAGTTCAGGAGTTCATGAACAGTTCATGAACAGTTCATGAAAATTCGGGGCCATTTAACGTTCATGAACTGTTCATGAACACCTGAACTTTTTTTGCAGGGGTTCATGAACCGTTTTCACATTTAACTGTTTTCATGCACATATGACCAATTAATCAGTTGATGAACGTCGTAAAATCATCTGTTTAACCAAATGTCCATGGACATATCCTCTTACTATATGTAATCACATGTAATACAGTGTAGAATATCCTACGGTCTATATCAAGGAAAACGTTTTATTCTACTGTGATATGATCCATTGTAGTTGGCTGCAGGAGACGGTGCTTACATGGAGGAAAATGCATTGGGAAAAACATGTGTAAATGCAAGCCTGGTTTTTTAGGGAAACGTTGTCAAAGACGGAAAAGTGAGTGGTTCTTGACTGCATGTAGACATCTTGCAGTAGAAAAAGGGGATAGCTGGGGAACCTACCCAGTTTATAATATTGACTGCTGCTGAAACGTTTTTGAACGTTTATTGATAATAATGTTCAGTTTTAGCATTTTCCAACATAATTTGTATTTGTGAAAGATGTCACAATCAAACAAGATTCTTTTGGCTCTTTCTTTCGCATTTCTTTTTATGGTGTTTATAGATTACAACATGTTGGCTAGATATTATTGAGTAAATAATGTTGCTGGTACCTGTATATACGGGATGTTTACAAAAATGATTTTAGTATGCGTGGGCAGTTTTAGATAAAGATTTACGGGGTTGATGGGGAGTGATTTTATTCTCAGAATATCCCTTGTAATTGGTTAGGGGTGAAGGTTAAAAACATATATGAAATTTTGATAATAAACATGTTTGGTTTAAGTTGCAGTGAGAGATTCAACTAGGAACATTTTACTTTAGTTTAAATTCAATTTATGACTTTGGACGATGTATATACATAAATAATAGGTTGATCAAAACCCTGTGCATTAATGTTGCATGAATTATTTCAAGTAACAGGATAGTTACAGTTACCTAAAGACTTATTAAACATCCAAGTAAAGTAAAATATGGACATATTTTTAAACTATTAAATTTGTAAGTGTCAGATGCGTTTTATTAATCAAGGCAAATCAAAAGGTTCTTGTAAACCACGATGTCGCAACCACGGACAATGCAGAAACAAAATTTGTAAATGTAAAAATGGATGGTATGGGAAATCATGTGAAAAAGGTGAAAAAATAACATTCATTTTGGTTCATGTACTGAATTATTATTAAGCATTAAAACACAATGTTTTTGAGATTCAAGATGTATGATCATGTGTAAATTAAAGTTCAATTTTTATACTTACCAGCTAAATGTGCCATACCTTGTCAAAATAAAGGGAGATGTATTGCACCGAATCGTTGTAAATGTCGGCGTGGGTATTACGGAAAATCATGTGAAAAGGGTGAGGATTTTATTAATGTATACATACAAACTTAAGCTTCATTATGTTGATTATAGCATGCCACAAAATATGAACACCTGAATACCTGAATGAAGTTTTTCTTGTCTAATACGTAATAGTTAAATGTCGAAGAAAATGTCAACATGATGGTCGATGTATTGCACCAAATCGTTGTAAATGCACAGCATTATATGGTGGACATTATTGTCAAACAAGTAAGAAATTCCCAATAAAAAAATTTAATCTGATTTTAATATTATTAAACATTTTCCATATATTTTGATTTCGGTATAACTAACGTTAGGGGTTGGAATGTGTAAACCTCGATGTCGAAACCGTGGTAAATGTTTAAATGACAAATGCAGTTGCCCACAAGGGTGGATCGGAAAATTATGCGAAAAAGGTAATTTCATTAATCTTAACCAAAATAAATCCTGCAAAAAAATAATTTAAATGAGTTCATAAACTGTTCATGAACCAAATTATTGTTATAGCTGGTTGTAATAAGCCATGTCTAAATCGTGGAAAATGTATTGGTCGAAATAAATGTCGATGTCGCCAAGGCTATCAAGGAGTTCATTGTGAAACTCGTAAGTGTTCAATTCAAAGTTCAATAATCATTTAATTTAAATTTGAAATTAATGTAAAGCAGTCGAATGATTTACCAAATAATAATATAATAATAAATTTTCATTAAATTGTATCTGATAACTGATAATAGTCGGACAGCTTAATAGTTAACTTCAATTAAATTAAACATTCATAAACATGATAATATGTAAACCTCAAATGCTAACGCTTTGCTATATAACAGCTGTTTGTCAAAGAAAATGTCTTAATGGTGGCAAGTGCCTCAGTCCCAATCGTTGCAGATGTCCAATGAAATTTGGCGGAAAAACATGTCAGATACGTGAGTCAATACAATTACAGTATCATTTATTTTCTATTTTCTTGGATATCACATTCTTCTAATAAATGAAAAGCAATAAGTCCCTTAAACCTACTACTATAATAATTTAATGATAAAAGGGTTACAGGTTTTGACCTTTCCTTAAGAAAACCCCAATTTCTAGTAGGTGTACTGTTTGTCAGATTCATGATGGGTATCAAATAAAAATAAACTTTAGCCTGAGTCTCCCTTGGCGAGAAGGCTGCATATGTATTAATAAAAATAATAAATTCAACACATAAATCTGCATAAAATTATAACTAACGTAAATTTATTGAGACAGTATGAATCTAGCAAATGTGCCGGTACCTTACTGTTGTCTTTATAGAGGTATGGGCTATATGTGCTAAGAAAAATCATTTAAGAGCTCCTTACTAATCTCAGCCGTGACTCTGCAGATCAATTTTAATAGATTTCATGGCAGATATACATTGTCATGTTAACTACTGTATATCAGCTAGAAAATGTTATATAATTTGGTACATAGGTGTTGGTAAATGTAAGCCACGTTGTCGCCATGGTGGTAAATGCTTGAATAATTCATGCAGTTGTTCACATAGATGGATAGGAAAGTTATGCGAGAAAGGTATACCAGAACACTTACATCGACCATAGGGCTGAATTGCTAATTTTTTATCTTTTAAACGTAATCTAAACTGTGTTATCCAACAGTGGGGTGTCGTAGAAGATGCTTAAACAATGGAAAATGTGTTGGTCGAAACCGTTGTGAATGCCGTCAAGGATATAAGGGATCTCGATGTGAAAAACGTGAGCTTGACAATTGTTGTTAAAAAATACTCTATTATTTATGATTTCCAACTTGAATGAAGATTTCCTATCAAGAAAACAATCATTTTTCAGCTATATGCAACAAATTATGCGGAAAAAGAGGAAGGTGTATTGCACCAAATACATGTAAATGCTATCGTGGGTATAAAGGAAAGCAGTGTCGAACCGGTGAGATTAATATAAATTAAAAAATTTAATCATATAAACATTTAATTAGTTTAATAATTCTATATTAATGTTTAAATTTTTTCACCTCAAACTGATAATATGTCTCAAATTTGAACAAAACAATATATTCTAACCCCTGTGAAAAATATTTCAGGAGTTCATGAACAGTTCATGAACTATTTTTTCGCAGGGGCATACAATAATTTCTAAAATTAATCAAATATGTTTATCAATTACCATAATAATAAATAAAGTAATGCTGCTGTTTCTTTTATTAGCTATTTGTAAAAATCCATGTCAACATGGTGGAGTATGTTATGCTGCAAATCGTTGCAAATGTAATGCAAAATATGGAGGAAGATATTGTCAAGACAGTGAGAATGAAATACTATGCTTATTAAATATCAAAATAAAATCATCAACCAATCAATCATGTTTATTTCAACTCCTTCTCAACTCTTAAAATATAAAATCAACAGTCATGTATAAGGATATGTTAAAAATAATGCCAAGTAAAATATCATGTTTTTCAATTACTTAATCATGCATGGTTGATCACAATATAAATTATCCATTCATTCTAAAGTGTCAAAGTCAGTTATGTATTCATTTTTCATCATAGAGGAGAGGGGAAGCCGATATTGCAATATGCATTAGCATAACACAATTACGTTTTGAGCTAAGAAGACATTTTTCGCCTGTGAAATATTTTTTCTTCATTAATATATCATTACAATTTTATTATACACAAAAATAATCTGTTAACACTTTATCATCAAAACTGCACTTCCTGCTACGCTTCATCATACATTTCGATTTTTCTACTTGTCTTTTACATCAGAATTGGGAATATGCTCTCCCCCATGTCAAAATAATGGACGCTGTGTTGTGCCAAATACCTGTGCATGCCATAGGGGATTCACGGGTATTCGATGTGAAAGATGTAAGTTTCAATTGAATTCATTGTCTCAGTGTTCCCATTTTTTAGTATTCGACAGACATATTTTCATTTTCTTCTTGTGTTGGGAATTTTTACCCAACAGCTGTATGTCGTAGACGTTGTCGTAATGGAGGAAAATGTATTGGTCGAGATATTTGTAAATGTTCTCAAAACTTTGAAGGGAAGCAATGTCAAAAGAGTAAGATTTTTAAATGTAATTTCCTAATTTGATTTGGATTTTATAAAGAGAAATTTGCTGAACAATCTATTTTCTTGCTTTTGTTTTAATGTGAACTGTTTCAGGGATTGAAAAATGCAATCCAGATTGTCAAAACGGTGCAAAATGCATAAATAGTAAATGTCAATGCCGTAGGGGATGGCTGGGAAAAGCATGCAATGAAGGTATTTTACGCGATAACATTAATAAGTAATCTTATTCAAAGCTTCTTTCAAGTTGATATGATCAAGAAAGTCTCAACAAATACAGTTTTATGTTTCTTAAATCATTAGTCAAAATCATTAATCATTGACGTTTTGGTTTCTTCATTATGAAGTCAATTAAACAAAATTATCTTCATTTATGATGGCGTGACGGAGTGTTCATCTAAGGAATTATAAAAAATTCAAATTGTCAGTTGTTGAATTTTCTGATCAAATCGACATGAAATCATCATAAAGAAATAATATGGTAAATGTAATGAATTTAATACTGTACAAGATAAAATGTTTTAATGTGCTAATGTCAATATCAAATTGTCTTTCCGATTTAATTCAATATTCTATATATAATAGTGTTGACTTCTGCAAAAAACAGTTCAGGAGTTCATGAACAGTTCATGAACGTTGAATGGCCCCTAAATTCAATGAACTGCTCATGATCTGTTCATGAACTGTCCGCGAGAGTTCATGAATGAACAGTTAATGAACACTTCATGAAAATTGGGGTCATTTAATGTTCATGAACTGAACTGTTGATAAACTCCTGAACTGTTTTTCACAGGGGTAATTATAAAAAGCAAAAATTATCATGCTCAATAAATACTACAAAATATTGTTTGAATTAGATATGAATATTAAACTCATTTAAATAGAAAATGTCTAATGTTTTAGCTCACTGTGGAAGGCTTGGTTGTAAAAATGGTGGAAAATGTATTAATCCTAGTAAATGTGCATGTTCCAAGAAATACAAAGGAAGGCATTGTACAATTCGTGAGTACTGTTAATAAAACATTACTAAAATTAATTACACTCAAACCTATCATAACGGCTACTTCTACACAGCGACAACATGTCTATAGTGGTCACTCTTAAAATGTCTAAAATAGTTTTTTTCTATTAAATCCACCCTGTACCTGCATATCACTCTACCAACATTAAAACCATGAAAATGCCATGATAAAGTTGTGAAAACACCATAAAAATGTAAGAAAGGGATAACCACAAATGTTTAAACCATGAAAACATCCATATTCACAATATTAAAATGTGAAAATGCCATAAAAACACAATGAAATCTCACAATTGTTTTCATAGTTTTGGTGTCAGTAGTGTTTAGTGGTCAATTTATCTTCTCCTGATTGGCTGGTTTTTATATACAACCTTCACTGTAACAAACAACATAAATAATATATAAAGTTCTGTGATTAACGATCCACAGTAACCAAATGTTTAATTGTTTCAGCAATCTGTACCCCTTCTTGCCTAAATAAAGGAAGATGTGTTTCTCCTAATAAATGTCGATGCCGCAGATCTTATAGAGGAGAGCAATGTGAAATTGGTGAGGGGATATTATTTAATGTAGATCATCTTATTAAATTAATTAAAAATTATAAAATAATAATTTACACTGATATTGCTTAATCTACAGCAAAGTGCAATCCTCGCTGTCGTAATGGAGGTAAATGTATTGCACCAAATAAATGCAAATGTCCTGCAAATACAATTGGAAGATACTGCCTGAATAGTAAGCCACCATCTATTTCAAATTAAAAATGTTAATATTTCTTTTTGATGTGTTAAACTTAAACAATCACATACACTACGAATTTTGAGAAACTAAAAGTTAACTGACAACTTCTTTGATTAATAGGGAACGAAATTTTATACAATTCAGTAGCTTTTAAATTTCAAGTTGCCTCCCAGTGGCTTGCCATTTGAACGAGAATATTGATTGAAGTGTCTGGCAAACTTGAGTACCATTTTCAGTAATCAATACCATTCCAGTATGTTTTCAGTAGCAATTTAATTACATCCAATATTCATAGTGTAATATATTTAGTCAAGTGCAGCAAAAAAATTACAAATTAAATGAAATGTGAACATGTATACACACACCAGCAGCAGAACACTGTTTCTAACTTGTATGATTTATTAAAAATAGTTGACTCGATAAAATCCAACTTAATTGTTACTACCCTGTACTTCGTTCTAAAATTAAAAACGAAGGTGGGAAATGGCCTTAATATCACAACTCATAGTTTAATATTACTATTGTCAACTAAATTAATTCTGAGGTGATGTTGTAAAATTACAATGCACAAATTAAATTAAAAAGTTCATCTAGTTTAAATTTATTCAACAAATTTGAGATAATATTTACAACAACCATTTTGTACTCATTTTTAATTATCATAACATTTCAGAAGAAGTTGCTTGTAATCCTATTTGCAAAAATGGTGGAAAATGTTTGCATAAACGATGCAGATGCCGCAGAGGTTGGAATGGTAAATCATGCGAAACAGGTATCTAAACTAAGAATGCTTTTAAAATGTAGTACCCATTATTTAAAATGTAATTGCAAACAAATCATCTAATTTCCCTGTCTTCTTGAGGCTATCAAATAATAATATAAAGCATCACTAAAATTCCATTGGTTCCAACTACTTAATTTACGAATCTTCTTTCCGATTAAATATAATTCCAAATCATCTTACTGTTACTATTGCAACTCGGTTATTATAACGATTCTTGGCTGCAGTAGGACAGTGGTATTACATTATTGAAGTTACACTTCAGTAATGAATTATGAATTATCAATTAGTATAATTAAATCTACCGTCCTCCATTAATCAAGCAAATTATACTTATTGCTATGTAAAAAGCTGTCATTATATTATCCTATATGCTATTATCCTAAATTTGATTTGCCTGTTTTAAAATAAATAGCAAGCTGTAGACATCGATGTTTGAATGGAGGAAAATGTATCAAACCAAATAAATGCTCTTGTCCTAAATCTTTTTCTGGACGGAAATGTGAAAAATGTAAGTAATTGTTCCTATCGTTAAAATTTGAACTTAAAATTGCATTTCAAAATTGATTTAATCATTTAAATATTCCACAAAAATCTTTGTTCAAGTTAAGACTGACTAAAAGAAACATCAAATTTAAATACTTAAATTTTTATAGCAGTACACATAATTAAATAAAACATTCAACACATAACAAATTAACAATGTCTATTAAAACATGATATAAAATATTTCTCACGTAATGCAGTTCATTCAAATTGATCAACATTGACATCAAACAACTATTTTCATGATATTTTGCATGTTACTCTCATGAACAGCTCCATGATAGCTCATGAATATTATCTGAATTTATTGAAAAGAAGACAACTTTCAGCTCTTATGAACTATTCACAAGCTGTACTGTCATGAACTTATAATTAACGTTATGTCAGATGATTATTTGTTTTTGCTGGAATCAAAAGTTTTGATGTGTTTTATTTTGTCTTTTTTTATAACACTGACTAATTTCTTTTTTGTACTTTTTTTTGTGGTTACTTTTAAGCCGATCAATGTCAGCTATCTTTTTGTGAGGATTTTAATATTCCTTGGAAGAATATTGTAACAGATACAACTGTCATGAAATGAAGGTTATTTGTTTTCTTGTTTTTAGCAACTCATGAACAACAAAATGCTCCACAATCTCGAATGAGTAAGAAAATCATCATTTGTCTGCTTAGATTTAATTTTACCTTTTATAGACTTTTTAGAAAATGATTTTTTCTCAGGAATATATTTTTTTCCTGTTTTTTTTTTTTTGAAGATCTTTTTTCAATTACATTACATGCATTTAGGCATCTATTATATTTTTTAATTACATACACAGAATTTGTTAGTTATATGTAGCTTATTACCTGGTATATAAATTGTTATTACTTTTGATATGCTGGTTTTAACATTCACAAGTTTCATTTTCAGCTGCGCCGAAACCTGGTAGATGTCCAGCAGTGAGTATTACTCAACATGGAATTGATAAATGCCTTTATTCATGTCGCACCGATAGCCACTGCCGAAGTACTCAGAAGTGTTGCCCAAGTGATACAGGATGTTCTGCCTGTCTTGTGCCAATCACAGGGAACTGTGCAGAAACATGTACTGGTGACAAAATATGTGATGGTACACAGTGTGTTTGTCCAAAAGGGAGAGCTGGATCAAATTGCAGATCAGGTATTTATGTTTCCATTTACTATTTCATAGTGTTTGGGATTTTTCCTGCGGAAATTTATGATCAGTTCATGAACAGTTCATGAACGTTATGTGGTCCCAATGTGGTCCCAATTTTCACGAACTGTTCATGAGCTGTTCATGAACATTTCATGAAAATTTGGGGTCATTTAACGTACATAAACAGTTAATTAACTCCTGAACTGTTTTTCACAGGGGTTATGTGTACATATCGAAATCCGAATGATTGATAATTCATGCAATATCTTGACATATTGATAATATTTTCCAAAAGTGTTTGTTCATCCATCAATCCAGCATTTTTTTTTTAACCAATTTGTTTGTTATTTTAGAGTAGGATTTGCGAAAGCCCATTACTTACTTCATCACTGATTACTATTTAAATTCCCCTTTTTGGACTGTAATTATTTGGAGAAATAGCAGATGCAATAAAAACTCTTCACATCTATCTTATTTCTTGTTTTTCAGAATAGAAAACCTTTGATTTTTCAATTTTTCTATGGTTCTATTGTTATGACGTAACATCAGACTTTAACGGCACATCGCCTGTAACATACGTGTTCTAGATTGCCTGGAGGCTATAAATGTTTTCTACTGTATACTATTCATAAACTGCTCATTTTAATATTTACCTATCTGATTCCACAATTTCTTGTGGACTTGATGAGGTGTATACTGACTGATCATTTGCATGGGATGGACCATAAGAATATTTAGGAACCCCTTTTGCTTGAAATTTCGATAAATTGTTCTTGACTTATCAGATCCAGGAACAACGTCCAAAATTTTTTATAATGACTGATTTTATGTTTGTGTGTTTTTATTCAGCTATCTTATGTTATGAACTTGAATCAGTTATTGCCTATGATACAAAAGGAGATATAGATGTAGCGTTAACACAAAGAGATGCTGTATCACTCATATCACCTTATGTTACATACATGGCAAATAAAATCAAAGAAAAATGTCCTGATGTTCAGACTGAAATTGGTAAAGTTTCAATCAATGTTACACAACCTGGTGTAATATTTGTAGCATTGCGACCAATTGCTGATACAACGACCGGATTGAAATCAGATTATTATTATTCAAACTGTATTTACAATTCAAAAGATTTTTTGAGAATCAAACAAGATGTTTTACAAACCTTGCCATTGTTAACTCGTAAATATAATGCTGTAGGCTTGAGGATCAGATATCCAGTCATTGACCGACCATGCTGCAAAGATGGTTACATTACTGGAACAAGTGGATGTTGTAAGTATTTATCATTTTCAGTTATCAAAATATATATGAACAATTGAACATCTCTCGTTGTTGGCATCACAATGCTTGTTTAGAATTTCGCTCTCATAATATTCCCGTTCCTCTTCCGTAAGATAACCATTCCCCAAACTCAAAGACTGTTCATGAACTATTGATACACCTCACAAATTATTCTTAAAACGTTTATGGACTCGGAAGAATTTTGTCTCAGGAAATATAAACTATCTGATCAATTAGTTTTGTTGTTTTCTATCAGCTCTGGAACACAGACCTCAAACTAAACACTGGTTTTGTTATTGTTTTCCTAGTTGTTATTCCTGATGCAAGCCCCTTGTGTTTGAAAATAAAATTTGTGAAGCTAGGTGTATTATATTCTGGTGCTGATGTTATAATTTAAAATTACCCACAGTTGAAAAACTTGTTATATATATTATTAAAAGAGCTTTGTTTCCTGATATACAGAAGGAGAAATCAGAATTCTACTTCAGATAGCTCATAGATCATAGCATTTTTAACTTTTGGTTAAAATCCTTTTCCGTCTATGATAATATTTTTTCCTTTTTTATTATGCTTCTACAATGATAATTATCTCAACCAATATTCAGGTCAATATCAAAATTTTGAATAGAGACCGGAGAAATAATTATTTTTTGTAATAATATATTTAACTGATGTAAGTTAAGGAAAATCACACAATGAAGATGATCCTTTTTTCATAACTGCACCTGCCATTTGTGAGTTTCATTATACTGTAACGTTTTCATAGCCCATTAAATTGTTCAATACTAATGAATCATAAAAGATTTATTCAACAAGGCCGTCTATTCGACATCTGAAGTTCATGAACAGTCCATGAACATTTCTTGAACAGTCTGTGAACTCAGTATGTTTTTCTGCAACATATGAACATTTGATATTTTCTAATTGTTGAAATAATTACAAAGCTGAAATATAACATAATGAAGATATTTTTTTGTAACATTGTCTTATTTATCATTATCTTATCCTTTATTTAGCGGCTTGCGAATCTGGTAGTTACTATGATGCAACACGTACCGATTGTTTACCATGTCCTAATGGCACTTATCAGCCAGCCAAGGCCTCGATTTCATGTTTGAAATGTGAAGATGGCTTTCAATCAATGTCTGATAGGAAAGCATGTGAAGGTAGGTTAATGGGCCAAACTATGTTGCTACTGCCATTTAGATAAACATTAATCATCATTGGAAATAGACTGAAATAAATAAATATCATTTTGAATGCAACATTGTATCATAATAGCATTTATATGTGTTGTTATATACTAGCCATGGGAAGGGGGGGGGGGGTTGATGAAGCTACTGATTTAGATAGTTTTTGTAATAATTAATGGTAATTTTAGAATTTACATATTCAGACAGCTTGATCTAGTTAATCTACTTAACAATTAGACAACAAGCCCGAGTTGGCTACCGTGGGAATAAGTCACGAAGGTCCTCCGAGGTGACTATTCAGAACGATAGACAACAAGGGCGAGTTGTCTAATTGTTTTAGTCAAACCAACTAGTGGTACAAGCCAAACATATCAAACGAAATAAATTCCAATTATTTATTTACTTTTTGCATAAATAATTTCAAGTATAATGGTCAATCAAAGGCACCCATGACGACTGCAGAGTCCTGATTCGGAGGATGAATTTTAATTTGACTTGTTCCAGATTTAATTTTAAAACAAAGCAGTGCGATATAAATACTGGCTACAAGAAACAACCCCCCCAAAATAGAGCTTGAGCAAGGTAACTATTGAGTATCTAAAAACTCTCGTATAAAATTGATTCAAAAACATTTGCGAATCGCTCATTTACTCTATGAAATTTGCGAGGGAACTTGCCAGTGCTTACTATGAGAAAATAGTGAACGATTGAGCAACCAATCGAAATGCAGATCATTGAATAGTACCCTAATCAGTTTCGACTAACTACAGATAGTCAATTCGGCAAGCTTTGTTGGCTATCGAGATTTACCCCTGCAAAAACATGAACATGAACTCCTGAACTGTTCATGAACAGTTCATAAACTAGTTCATGAACATTAAATGAACTAATTTTCATGAATGATTTCATGAACTGTTCATGAACTGTTTATAACGTGTTCATTAACTGTTGCTGGACTTCCTGAACTTGTCGCAAACTGTTTGTCGCAGGGGTAGACAATAACAATGAGAAGTTTAATATGGAAACCAGAGAATTGATATGATTACCGTTTAATAATATACATGAAAAGTTCAAAAGAAGGTTGACTCGGGATTCGTCATCAAAATAATGGATTATTTATTCTCAAACTCAAAGTACTTGATATGTTGCATAATTATTCAAGGAATATTTGTAAGTGTAGCATAAAAATTGGACCTAACTTCTCAGCTCTTGTTCCCAACTCAAAACATTTTTAATTTTGTCAGTCATGTTACAATTCAGAATTTTTTTTTGTGCATTGCTTTTCTAAATTTCATTGCTATTTGTTTCATTTTGAGTAACATTGTTCTCCCTACCAATCAAATTTATATTTCACTTGATGCATAAGTTTTTGCGATTTGTGCTTTTTTTGCTTTCAAGTGGCGTTTTTTATTTTTTCACTGTTTTCGAAACAATTTGAGAATAATAGCTTGTATCTTCGCCAATCAGAATCAAGTAATTTTTTCATGTATATAAATCTAAGAAATATACTCTGGCAATTTGCGTATTAATCCAAGCCAAATGGATTTTGACTGGCTTTGGATTCAATTTCAGCGTTTTGGATTGCATTGCATCACGTTGATTCATCTCATTAAATTGGATGATGATGATTAAAGTCGTTTATATCCATGCTCTGTATTCCGGAAATATTTGGTTTAGCTCACACCTTCAGTCAAATAGTACTGTATAACTATTGATCAACCATGTATACAAATGTCACCTTTCTATAATGGTCACTCTGGGCTGTTCTATATACATTTAGAACATATCGAGGATCTGCTACAATTTATTCTTGCAATTTGATTGGTTAACGCCAATAACGCCATTTCACCATAGCCGAGCTTGACCCCGTCGATTTCAAGAAATTTATGAAATTACCAAACAACTGATAATTATTTAAATATGGCATTATAAACTGGCAAGTAGTAAAAAGTAAAAAGCAAATACAGTGAATATTTGTAGAGTCATATACAATTTCATTGAGTTACTGTCTCATGCAGTGCCTCAGTTGTTCAAAATGAATCAAATGGCTCTGGGTGAAATATCTAAGCTAGTAAACAAACATGTTTAAAATGTATAGAAATATTTTGCACAAATTAACAATTCAAAAACAATTTGCCTAACTTTTACAGTATTGATAATTGTAAAAACATAATATAACTTCATTAAATTAATACATTCCCTCGTCCTTTTTTGGCCAGTTTTTTCAAGTTCCTAGATATAAGTATAAGCACTAACTGGCATAGAATTAGAAAGGAAAGCTTTCGATAAGCTATCAAAACCAAAACATAGGCTAAACAAATTCAACCGCTAAAATTTGAAAAGCTAAAAAGTTATCATAAATTCAATAATCTGCTCTTTTAAATAGGCAATTAGCAAACATTTAGTCAATAAATCTTTCTTAGTTTCATTTCTTTCTCCACGTTCACGGCTTTTTACGAAATTCTTCAAATTATAAGTAAGAAACATTTTCTTTCCTTTTCATGTATTTCCAGTCAGTTTTCCGTAATGAATAACACACATACGAACATAGAAAATATTGTTTAAAGATAAGAATCCATGACTTTGTAAGAAAACGATGTTACACATCCATTCTTTTAATTTCAAGAAGAGAAATATAAATTTCCTGATATCAATTTTTCCTCGCAGCTTTTAGTTGATTTAAAAAAGACAAGTGTAAAGCTCTCGACTCAGCTTTCTTCCGGTGACGTCACGAAAATACGAGAATTGCATACTTGATCATGGATTGTAAAGATCAGAAAATGCTCTGAAAAAACGTACAAAACATTCACAAATCAGGGTTGGCTATGTTCTAAATCAAATAGTTCATACTTTCCGTGAACTATGCTCTGATAGCACAACTCGAGTCACTTCAGGAGAAAACTCAAAGGCGAAAATTACTCGCCGAGGCGGCTCGTAATTTTCTGATGCCTTCTCGTTTTCTCCTTACGTGCCTCTCGTGGTGCTATCAGAGCATAGTTCACGGAAAGTATGAACTATTTGTTTAATATACATGGTTCATTTACATGGTACATGGTACACGGTTCATAATTAGCAAATATGAATGTCTGATTTTTTCGTTTATAAAATTATTAAACAGCTCTGCATTTATGGCATCGAGCACTATTGAAACAGCAAAGACAACATAAGTACCTTGATATTATTACTATATACATGAGTATACATTATTCAGTGTAATCCGCTTAAGTGCAAATCAAAATTGTGAACGGTTTTCATTGCATGTTATCCGAATTTGCACTTATCCAAAATTGTTTACCAAAGACATAACTACAAAATTGCCAATAAAGTTTTAAAGCCAGGTTGCTATTGCAGGTCATTTATCTGAATTTATATATCGCTTCAGAAAGAAAGTAAATGTCAACATTTTTATTAATAGATTGTTTTAAATGTCACTATAATCTTATCTGTCATCATACTGAACATCAATATTAATTTGTTATTTTTCTATTTTTTTTTTTACATCAAGCAATTCCTTGCAATCCTACTTGTAAAAATGGAAAATGTTTTGGTGGTAAATGTGTTTGTCATAATGGTTACCAAGGTTCTGCATGCGATCAATGTAAATATCAATTGTTTTGAATAACGCCTTACTATAGTCAATATTTATTTGTTAGCATCTAAGAAATATGGAAAAATCCACGAGTTTATGAACAGTTCATGAACTTAACAAACTTTCATGAACGGTTTATGCACCACTTCATAAACAATTTATGAACTTCATGAACTGTTTATGAACATTTTTAACGAATTATTAACTTGTTCATGAATGTGAAATTGGCTTGAATTTCATGAACAGTTCATGAACTTTTTATCGCAGGGGTAAATAACATAATTTACAATTGTTATCAATAAGTCATGTATGTTTTCTGTATAATAAAAATTAACTTTCCTTGTGAAAACATTTGTAAGTTCAATAATGTTCATATTGTTAATGAATTTTTCATGAACCTCATTATTTATTTGACTGAACCATCGATGAAAAATCCAAGAACATTAAATCAGATGTTTTACACAAACTTTTCTATGAGCATCTTGTAAACTGTTTCAACAGCTCATGAAAGGTCATGATAATGTTTTATAAGGGCCATCTACCATTCTATATCCATTCATGAACTGTTGATAAAGTGTCCATAAAATGGTTTTCATATTGATCAACGAGCTGAATTGGATAGTATATTTTTATGAGACTACCTTGACGATCCTAAATGCATCTATAACCTGATCACCATGTTTACTGTCAGCCATATTTGTTTTTCTTAGATAATTGCCAGCCTACATGTGCAAATGATGGAATTTGTTCAGGTCCTAATACTTGTCGATGTGCTCCAGGATATAATGGTCAGACATGCACAAAACGTGAGCATAAAAATAGTTTATTATCAAGTTTATTTGGTAGCTGAGTATTATATTCCTCTTTTGCCTAACACGTGTGTTATGCACAGAACATCACAACTCACTACCAGACACTGTGAGTTGTCAAAGACATTTTTATAAAAAATAATTAATTCATGACATAATCCATAGTTATCCATGCTACATGTAAGTTTATCGTATTCTTCCGAAGAAAAAATAAGTTGAGTTCATGAGCTTCTGAAGTGTTCATTAACTTTACAAACATCCATGAACTGTTCATTAATTGTTCATGAACACCTTATATACAGCTCATGAACGTTGAATGCCCCAAATTTCACGAGTGTTTTTAATGAACAGCTCATGATTAATTCATAAAAGTTGGGCCATTTAAAGTTCATGAACTGTTTTACAGGGATATAATTGATATTAACCTTTGGGAAAACTGTCCATGAACATTAAATAACCCAATTTTGACGAACTGATCATTTCATTAATTTTTATGTGGTTTATGAACTGTTCTTGGACTCGTAAAATTTTTTCGTATGGGATATCTACAAGCTTTAATATGGCATTATGTGTTTCTTTTACAGCTATTTGTTCTCTTACCTGTCAAAATGGAGGTATTTGTATTTCACCTAATAAATGTCACTGTGGAAAACTGTATACCGGTGAAGTCTGTGAAACAGGTGAATTATTTCTTGCTTTTATTTTAACTGAATCTGTCATCTAATGACAATACATCACCTTATGACCAACAAGGGAACAGTTAAAGCCAAACCCCCACAATGAGTTTAATAAATTGATGAATAGTTCATCAATGGCCTGAATCTCATGAACGTTTTTTGAACCTTTGATGGAAGTTACGTTTTTCAAGACCGGAGAACTGTTTCACAAGTGGAGTTGATCATGGAAGGGATTAATTGCTAGCGTAACTAGTACATCATCAACTACGTCATCATGTATTTGGAAATTTCAACCCCTTTCATGATTGGGAGACTTGTCCAAATAACTTATCTGAGAATGAAAGAATAAAACCCCTGCGAAAAACAGTTCAGGAGTTCATGAACGGTTCATGAACAGTTCATGAACTGTTTATGGACTCTTGAACTGTTTTCGCAGGGGAAGTGAAACCTGTTTATAACAACCAGCTTGAGAGGTAGATAAATTGACCACTATATATGCAGATTAACTTATAAGCAGGGTTATTTCAACAAACAAGATACTATTTTAGACAATGCATTGCGTGACCACTATATACAGTTGACCATTTTATAGAGGTGACCATTATTACATGTTTGACTGTAATAACAACTTGGATGGATGGTCTATAAATTCATTTTTTACATTCATATATCTTATAGCGCTTTGTACAAGGCAATGTGAAAATGGTGGGAAATGTGTCCGTGGAACGTGTTCCTGTGCTCTTGGTTGGACTGGAGAGGCTTGTGAAGATGGTATGAATTAGTTAAAAAATTGGTATTATAGTAACCTTATTCAAGCATTCTAGATGTTCTTAAAGTTTTATGTTTCAGTCCAAGGAAGTTACATCTAAGATTGAAGATTTAGTTATATAGATCTTATTTAAAAATATAATTCTTAAAATGTCGTCATAAACCATTGCAATAAACTATAAAAGTCCTATAAAATTATCTTGCTACATTCTTTATTTCACATTGCCTCGTTATGAAAGTAGCATATGCCATCATTTACGCTGCGTGTCTGACAGTTCTGGTCCAAATTTAATTTGCGACAGGCAGCCTCAGGAAACTCTTGGCAGAAAGTTGTTTTAATTGCTAAGTGAAAACTAGTTATAGTGGTGGGATTTAGTTGTTTAGATTAAAGTTGTTTCGGTGTTACTATTTTAATTGTTGGCGTTATATTGTTAAGTTTACGACCTAACAGTTGTGGGCCTCCATACCTCTTGTTATTCTCCACACTTAATTTTATTGATAGGAATGGCGTTTGGCTATCAAAAATATTTTATATAATGATTTCAAATAAAAATAGCAAAGTGATCTCAATCGAGTCAAAACATGGAAAATCCAGAAAACACCTAAAAGTTGTTAAACTTCATTTTAACAGGCTATTCCATTCTGCTGGTAGCTATTTATAATTTAAAATAATTCAAACCCATTCAGTTACCTACATAAATTTGTAAACTTTTATTTTAAATATTTTAATGTTATTATGGAAAACTTTATGACAGCCACATGTAATCCAAATTGTATGAATGGTGGTAGCTGCATTTCACCAGATGTATGTGTCTGTACTGAAGAATACACAGGGGAAAACTGTGACTCTTGTAAGTTATTTAAACTGAAATAAAAGTAAACTTCAGGTTAAATTATATAAGACTTTATAATTAGTAACAAACACTACAAACACAAAACCATGAAAATTCCATGAAAGTGTTGTCAAAACACCATGAAAACGTAATAAAGTGAAAACTGCAAATTTTTTTAAGCCTTGAAAAAGTTTGAAAACAATAAAAACATCCATATTCACGATATTAAAATGTGATATTGACATGAAGTTTCACAATTTATTTCATGGTTTTGGTGTCAGTAATGAGAAAAGGTTGTAGAAGATGTACTCGCCAATTTCATATCTAATACAACTACTAATCAAATAGAAATTTCCTTGTGAAACATTTTAAAATTAAGGTTAGGTACAGAAACTAAGAAAGAATGATTAAGCTATAACAGTCTTCAAATAAAAGACTACTTGTATTTTCTTGTCGCTAACCTTCATTATAAAATAACAGATAATTAACCTTTCAATCATAAGTAAATTTTTAATTACGTATGATGATATGCAACTTTAGCTTACAACTAAATATATTCAAAATGCAGAGTTAATTGTTTCAAAGCACATTAATTGATTAATGCATAAATAACAAATTTATCATTTTAACTTAAAAACTTGATAATTTAAAATTTGCAACCAACAAATTTACAAATGTTTTCAACATTTGTGTATCCATTTTATATGATGGCATGTTTTTTGTGTGTTTTACATTGTGCAGCAATATGTAATCCAATTTGTCAAAATGGCGGGCAATGTGTTACTCCCAATGGCTGTGCCTGTGGGGATGGTTATACTGGAAGGAGCTGTGATATACGTATGTATTAGTTTTAATTTTTATTCTACATGTCAGTAGAAGTTTTGCGGTATGTTATATTTCATTGCATTGTCTCTGAGCAGTTCATGAACTGTTCAACTGTTCTCAAACTTTCCTTGCGAAAAACAGTTCAAGAGTTCATGAACAGCTCCTGAACATTAAGTGGCCCCAAATTTTCATGAACTGCCCATGAGGATTCAGGAACTGTTCATGAAATTGAAGCCATTCAACTTTTTTGAACTGTTCATGAACTCCTGAACTGTTTTTTGCAGGGTTATGAACATTCATAAACACTATATGTACAGAACATTTAACGTTCATAATTTTTTATGAACTGTTTATTAACTTCCATAAAGTTTAAGAAGTCAGTAACTTTTTTACAGGGGTTAGTCTTTGACTCCATTTTATACTGTTAAAGACAATATTATAATTTCAACAATACCGATTCCAACAGTTAATTGCTACAGAAGAATGCCACTACCCCTGCAAAATACAGTTCATGAACTCAACACATTGTTTTTGCAGAGGAAATCAACCTGATGGAACTTCTCTCTATATTCAGTTGATCTTGTTATTTTACGGAATTGAACTATTTAATGTAACAACAACAATGGTTACCAATTTAATTAAGCTTCAATTTCAATCTGTTTTTTTCTTTACTTAGCCGTTTGCAGCCCAGTATGCCAAAATGGTGGTTCTTGCGTTGGACCAAATGTTTGTTACTGTAAACCATATTTTACAGGACAATCTTGTGAAAATGGTAAGAACTCGCACATGATGTAATATAATGAAATATTCTCTAACACCATACATGTGTGTTTTATCTATGTGCGTTACATACCGGACAATTTAGTATTATTAATGAATAAGCAAGACAGTGTTGTACTACCAAAGGCGCCCGTAAAACCTTTATTTGTAGAGGAGTGGCTATTTTGCTAATACAGTTGCAATGATCTTACAGCTTGTCGCAGACTCCATCAGCAATACTTCAGAACTATTCCAACTGATGTTATAATAGATATGCATGATGTGTAAATGCACAGTGATACGCCCTACGATACTGATAATAAAATTCCCACTGTACATTTCATCTGCCATCAGGAAGAGGGTACTCATTTTATGTTTTCAATAAAGTCAAGACAGAGTTTATCTTCAGAGAATTTGAACCACAGTCAACCAGATACAATAATACAGTAGTATTGAGTCTTTTTAATAGAAAAAATATTTTAATAATAAAATATTCAGATTACTGTTTTTTAAAAAGATTAGTTTTCTTTTTTTTTTTCTCAATGGTTTTTAACCATATTATGCAATAATCAATATACAATATCATTATCAGAATAAATCATTTCTTGTATTTTGTTATCTCTAGTCATTGTCACAACTACACCTTTCCATCCATCTCAAGGTGTGTTAGTATTCAGACATGTATCAAATTTGAATACCATCCAACACTTGCTATGTTTTGCTCTATAAAATCGATTTATTTAAATTGCAGAGTTCACACCGACTGGACAACCGATATTCTCAACAATATGTAAGTACATGAATGATACTGCTCTCTGCCCCTGCGAAAACAGTTCAGGAGTTCATGAACAGTTAAATGGCCCCAAATTTTCATGAACTGTTCATGAACTGTCTGTGAGGGTTCATGAACTGTTCTTGAACTCATTGTGACTGTTCATGTACTTTAAGGCTATTTCACATTCATTCATGAACCAGTTCATGAACTGGTTTATGAAGTGTTCTTGGGCTGTTTGTGATTGTAAATGAACTTTCAGAAAATTTCACATTCATTCATGATCTCTTTGTGACTGCTCATGAACTTTCAGGCAACTTCACATTCATGAACCAGTTCATGAACCGGTTTATGAAGTGCTCATAAACTCTTTGTGCTTGTTTATGAACGCACATAACCATTTTCAAAGGGGTTATGATTATTCTATTTATGCAATGCCATAGCCAAATGCAATCCTTCATAGATAAATTTTGATTTTGTTAGACACAAAAAAGCAGACAGACGCAATGAGCGTTGGCACAGTGGTCACCTTTGAAGTCTCTTCGGGGTCATTTTAAAATTTTGGGTAACGCTAATGTCGTCATTTTTCATGGGCTGATCATGAGCTTCATAAGAAACAGTTCATAAAAATGTCAATGAATAACGTATCATTTGTTTTTTGTACAATTATTCTCGAACCTGATCAGTTCATGAATTTTTTGTGAATCGTTCAAGAAAACTTATCAACCCACCAACCAATCTCATCCATAAGCTGTTCATGACAGTTTAAGATAAGAAGAACTTAGCTATTAATTGATTCAGACTAGAAAAGCAGACATTGTGTGAATGTATTAATAAGATGTTATTATATTGCGTTATTGTAGCCCCACCAGTTGTTAACCAACCTGGCGTTTGTCAAATTGCTGGCCAGGGTACATATCGTACATTTGATGGACGTCAATATTACTTCAATGGTCGTTGTTCATATCGTGTTGCTGGTGATTGTATTGATGATATGTTTGCCATTCATGTTTACACTGACCCGGATTGTTCATCTGATCCACATGAGCATTGTAACCGATCACTTACACTATACATCTCTGGTGCTGATGTAAACATTGAACTAAGTCAAAATTATAATGTCGCTGTTAATGGGAAACCAATAACGATACCTCAAATGATACGTAATGTTCAAATTGAACGTATGGCTGATTACATTGTTGTTAATGCATGGTCTGGTTTATCAATCCATTGGGATGGGCATTCCAGTATTTATATATTTTTTCCATCAACTTTTGCTAATAGAACATGTGGATTGTGTGGTAATTTTAATGGCGACCCTACCGATGATCTGATGACATCAAATGGTGTTGTAATGCAAACTGTTAGTGATTTCGGTAATAATTGGAAAACAACACAGTATGGTGAAAAATGTCCTAATGTTAAGGAAGTAGATCTCATTTCACCCTTTTTATCATTAAATTTTACCGAAAAATTTATTGTCCGTAGAATTTGTCAAGCGTTAGCAAGCTCAACATTTTCTGTATGTAATTATGCTATTGATGCACAAAGTTATATTGAACAATGTCAACATGATGTGAGTGCTTGTCATCCTGAGCATTATTATGAATGTGCCTGTGATTCATTTACACAATATTCAAGAGCATGTGGCAGAGTTGGCATTGACCTCAATTGGAGGAGAACAGATTTCTGTTGTAAGTATACTCAACTTTGCAACATAACTGTTAGAAGTTAATATGATTATATTATAAGTATACCGCTAAACATCTCTGATGACAGTAAACTATAAGCATGTAATAAAGGTGATTGAGATAATAATATCCTAGTGTAGCCATTCCACTCTTCTATTTCCAATAGTTTGTCTGTTATTGCTCAAAGCAATAATATTAAATACCCAATGACTGATCTTAGGCACGGCACTGTAGATTCATTCAAGCATAGTTCATGCCAGAGAGGCCTTGATATTTTCAATACGCAGCGGCACATCCCAATTATTTATATGCAACTCCCCCTCTAGACCATTCTATCCTCCATCAGATGATGTTGCTCATTTGATGTCCAGATAAATTCAAACTGAGTTGCCCTTTGGCATATTCTATCCATATTTCATCAGATGTTGTGTAATTGCAACATAAAAAACATACAATGCCAGTATCAATTGTACAAAATACAGTTTATCAATATACCAACTGTTCATAGATATTCACAAGCAGATGCATCATTACTGCAGTATAATTGCTAAGGAAAATTTCAAAAAATTTCTGTGAAAATAGATTATTCATTTTGATGAAATCAAGATGCTACTGTTCGTCATGAGCTAATCATTTGAAGCTTAAATCACCAAGTAATAATAATAATAAGTTTATATAGTGCTAAAACTTTAAATATTCTGAAGCGCGTCACAATTAGAATAAAATAAAAAAGTTTTCAAGAGTTGCTTAATGATGTCTAAAACTGAAGCAGACCTAATGTACTCGGAGAGAGAGTTCTAAACAGTAGGTCCTGCACAGCGAAAGCTCGATCACCATATGTTTTGCAACGAATGCGAGGAATGAATAATAAATTACTGGAATTAGATTTCAATAAATAAAACGATAAAATATTTCTTCGCTCAATCAATAGGTCTTGAATATAAGACGGTGCTTTTCCATTGAGAGGTTTGAATACAATCAGCACCAATTTAGATATTATTCTTTCTTTCACTGGTAACCAGTGGTGCTCCATTAAAACAGGAGTAATATGATCGAATTTGGATACTGATACAATAATACGAGCGGCAGCATTGAAAAACCGCTGAAGTTTTTCATACTCAGATTTATGTATTCCATATAAAAGCGAATTGCAGTAGTCTAGATGTGATGTGAGAAATGCAAGTACTAATATTTTTGTTGATGAATGTTGCTGTCAGATACTTTCGTATTTGCTTGAGATTATACAATGATCTGAATGTTTTCACACGTATTTTATTGACGCGGGTAGACATCGATAGATGCTCGTCGAACCAAACGCCTAAATTTCGAACATGACTTGCAGGAGTAACCTCATCATCACAAATTTTAATAGTTGAATTATCAATAATTGCTGTTTTGTGCCAATAACTAATATGTCAGTCTTACTTTCATTAACTAGTAAAGAGTGAGCTTACATACTACAAGTACTACCATAATTCCTTATGAAATATTTATTGAATGTAGAGCTAGCCATGAACTATCATTGCATATAGATCATCACTTCGACTTCTATGGTTAATTGTTGCTTTGTTATTCTTAAAGATAAAAATTGTTCATCTGGTATGGTACACATTGAATGTGGAACTCAGTGTCCTAAAACATGTGAAAGTCTTAATAAACAACTGACATGCGACCCGAAATGTATTGATGGTTGCTTCTGTGAAGAAGGAACAGTCCTGAGCAGAGATAAATGTGTCAAAGAGGCTGACTGTCCATGTTTACATAATAAGAAACTCTATCAATCTGGTGAATCAATTAAAAAAGATTGCAATCAATGGTATGTGCTTTCAGACATTTATAAACTATTCATGCTTTGAATATCCTGTTTCTTTATGAAGTCTTCACAGACAGTTCATTAACAGCTCTATAAACTGTTTTCTCAAAGGGCTATTTTATCCAGGGTAGCAGAATGCTATAATTTTGAAATTGGAATAAATATGTAGTTCACTTGATGCAGGTGTACTTTGAACCTTGGTGATTAATGCTATAAATACATATACAGCAAAAGATTAACATCCAAAAGTTAGGTTGTAGCTACAGAATGTCCAATTCTTAACAATTTCTGCTATTCAAAATTGTATTAGTTTTCCAAGAATCGACTGCGAAAAACTTAGTTGAGTTCATTAACTGTTCATGAACTGTTCATGAACAACCGTTCATGAAATTTAGACCATTTAACGTTCATAAACTGTTTTCACTGGGGTAATATACTTACATATTAAAAACATTTTTATTGTAACATATAATATTATTTCTCTTTTTTCACTTATCAATTTTATACTTTTTAGCTTCTGTACTCACGGTCGATGGAAATGCACCGAAAGGGAATGTCCAGGTACTGCCTTTTATCAATCAATTAAACTATTTTGTATACTCACAAAGTGAAATCCACTCGCATCAATCATATTCTGCACAATCACATTGTTTCCCCCTGATTTACACGGCACTTACTTAGTAACTTGAAAGCGACCAAAACACCCTTTGGAAAACACAATTAATAAATATTGTGGAGAATTCAACACAATCGATCCTGGAATCTCTTGTTGTATATTTCATTTTCTAATTATATATTTGCAAAATTTGCTTACGAAATTCATGAACTCAAACTATTTTTCTCTCAGTAAATCATGAGCAGTTCTAAAACGTTCTTGAACATCCTGAAAAATTGTCCAAACAAATCTACCTTTGCCATTTGTCTTTTTCTTGAGGATTGATTGGCCCTTTTCGAGTAGATTAATTATTGTAAATTATCACTACTGATCTCAGCCGCAACACTTGCATATCTATTTGAAGCTATTCCATGGCAGATTGATAGCCATACGCCGCAGCTCTGTATATTGTAATCTTCCCCAGACCATTCCATTCTGCCGTCACGATTGAGTTGGTACTTGATTAATTTTCAGATAAAGTCATCCATGGGAAAAAAATAAATTAGCACATGAACTGATAACAAATTTTCATGAACTGACAATGAACACCTCATAAATGATTGATAAACAGTCCATGAGCGCTAAGTGGCCCAATTTTCATGCAATTTTTCACAAACTGTTCATGAACAGTTCTTGATGATTGGGCCTTTTACTGTTCTCAAACTATCTTCACAGTGGCAAAATTGAGCTGACCATTGCAGGATTTCACCTGATCTGAAATCTGTCTGTTCTGCCATCTGAGCCTCGCCCTCCCTTTAAGGTGTGAAATTATACAAAGTAAACAAGTTAATTATTTGTTATGATCTATTTTCATAGCAACATGTGCAACCGTCGGTGATCCTCATTATTTTACGTTTGATGGTTCGTCTTATGACTTTATGGGTGTATGTCAATATGTGCTGGCTAAAGATTGTGTCAGTAATCTATTTATGGTTTTGGTTGACAATGTTGAATGTGGTAATGACGCTAGTGCGTCTTGTGCAAAACGTGCAACAATTGTTTTGGGTAATGCTACTGTTGCTGTTATGGAGACACAACATGTTACTAATGAACAAGGAAGAGCTCTCAGTCTACCATATTCAGCACCTGGATTAGTAATCAAGAGGGTACAGTATTTATTTATTTATTTATTTATTTATTTATTTATTTATTTATTTATTTATTTATTTATTTATTTATTTATTTATTTATTTATTTATTTATTTATTTATTTATTTATTTATTTATTTATTTATTTATTTATTTATTTATTTATTTATTTATTTATTTATTTATTTATTTATTTATTTATTTATTTATTTATTTATTTATTTATTTATTTATTTATTTATTTATTTATTTATTTATTTATTTATTTATTTATTTATTTATTTATTTATTTATTTATTTATTTATTTATTTATTTATTTATTTATTTATTTATTTATTTATTTATTTATTTATTTATTTATTTATTTATTTATTTATTTATTTATTTATTTATTTATTTATTTATTTATTTATTTATTTATTTATTTATTTATTTATTTATTTATTTATTTATTTATTTATTTATTTATTTATTTATTTATTTATTTATTTATTTATTTATTTATTTATTTATTTATTTATTTATTTATTTATTTATTTATTTATTTATTTATTTATTTATTTATTTATTTATTTATTTATTTATTTATTTATTTATTTATTTATTTATTTATTTATTTATTTATTTATTTATTTATTTATTTATTTATTTATTTATTTATTTATTTATTTATTTATTTATTTATTTATTTATTTATTTATTTATTTATTTATTTATTTATTTATTTATTTATTTATTTATTTATTTATTTATTTATTTATTTATTTATTTATTTATTTATTTATTTATTTATTTATTTATTTATTTATTTATTTATTTATTTATTTATTTATTTATTTATTTATTTATTTATTTATTTATTTATTTATTTATTTATTTATTTATTTATTTATTTATTTATTTATTTATTTATTTATTTATTTATTTATTTATTTATTTATTTATTTATTTATTTATTTATTTATTTATTTATTTATTTATTTATTTATTTATTTATTTATTTATTTATTTATTTATTTATTTATTTATTTATTTATTTATTTATTTATTTATTTATTTATTTATTTATTTATTTATTTATTTATTTATTTATTTATTTATTTATTTATTTATTTATTTATTTATTTATTTATTTATTTATTTATTTATTTATTTATTTATTTATTTATTTATTTATTTATTTATTTATTTATTTATTTTACATGCAATACAAACATGATGTAAACAATTTCCTCGTGATAACAGTTCATCAACATGAAATGGTCCAATTTTTAGGAACATGTTATGAACAATTCATGAAGTTTCATGAAAAACAGTCAATTTAACAACCATGAATTGTTCACATGGTCCGATAAAATAGTTTTCATTCCGAGATTCCAATTTTTTCTTTCAAAATTTTTTGATTGATTTCATCATGCAAATGTTTCCGTAACTTTTTTTCAATAAAAGCCTGGTAAGAACAGCACAGTTTTGGTTCTTTGTCCAAGAAAAGAAAGCAATTGAATTTTATTCTCATTGAAAAAGCTTGTATACAGCTATTTCTTTCACTTCCTTCTAAATTTTTCCTAGCCTTCTGAGCATATTCCTTAAGCAAATGATTGGCACTAACAATGTACATAGCAGCAAAATGAATTTTGGATGAATCACATTTTTACTCAACATCTTCAAACAGTAATTGTATTGTCTCTATGCTGTCATCAATTTAAAAAACGTTACAATTTTATTGCATGTATTGTTATTATCCATAACATTATATTAATTATTATATAAAAAATTGAAAAACGTCCCTGTTACACTTTTGATAAATTTCAATTCAATTTTTCCTACAAAGGTATCATCAATGATCACAATATTAGAAAGTGATATTGGTTTATCAGTATCATTTGAAGGTGGAACAAGAATATATGTCACTGTCAGTCCACATTTCAGAGGCAAAACATGTGGCTTATGTGGCACATTTAACGGCATTCAAAACGATGATTATACCACATCAGAAGGTGTTATTGAATCATTACCAACTGAATTTGGTAACTCATGGAAATTAAACAGTGAATGCAAAGATGTTGGGATGCCAAAACACCCTTGTGATATTAATATCCAACGTGCATCTGCAGCAGAGAAGAAATGCAACAAATTACTATTATCGCCTTTTATGTACTGTAACCATGTTATTGATCCCCAACAATACATCGAAAATTGTAAATATGATACATGTAACTGTGGTGATGGTGTCGCTTGTCTTTGTTCGGCAATTGCTGCATACACAAGAGACTGTGCTGAAGCTGGTGTTGTTATTGAATGGAGAAATACGAAAATCCTTCCCGAATGTGGTAAGCACTTTGGAAGATTTAGATCCATGGTTTATTATTCTCCCTAATTGTTGCTAGTAGCCATTTCAGAAATTTTGATTCAACCCTATAGTTAAAGACCATCTGTATTAGCAGACGGCTGGTGTTCGAACTTTCTAGACACCATGACTTGCAGTAATAAATAGTTTTATTTGTATATATATGGAATCTTGTTCCAGTGTTTCATCTGAATTAGCTTTTATGTATTTTTGCAGCTATTATGTGCCCACTTGACCAGACATACCAAGAATGCGGCAATCCTTGTAAACGAACATGCCGTGATCTTGAAATTGATACGCCATGTCAAGCATCATGTGCTGCAGGATGTAACTGTCCACGTGGCATGGTAATGGATGATTTTGGTAGCTGTATACGTGAGACTAATTGTGCCTGTTATGAAAATGGAAACAAATATAATCCTGGATATGTTGTTTATCGAAATGGCTGTCAAAAGTGGTGAGTCAGAAACTATTATTTTAAAGTTGTATGATGCAGTTATACAGAGGATAAAAATCTATGAAAAAAAATAAACCAGTAAACACATGTAACCGTTCTATATTTTATTTATATAGTATAATACACAAACTATTGAGAATCACAATTGCATGTAAACTTCCTTGAATTGATGTCATCGTATTAACCAAAGTGAGCTGGATATTACAACCGCTGAGTAATAAAGTAATTGAGACGGTATTGTCCTACCTTTCGGCACCCGTACAACTATTCCATTTCTAGATGAGTGGCTCTTTTGATAGCAATGATGTTGAATACTCTTTATTGATCTCAGCCGCAACCCTGCAGATCAATTTCAACAGACTTTATGGCAGATAGGTCTCGACTGTCAATGCGCAATGATGCGCCGCAGCTACTCACAATGCAATTTCCTCTGATCCATTCCATCCGGCATTAGAAGATGTTACTCATTAAATGTTTTTAGATAAAGTCAAGACTGAGTTGATTTTCGAAGAATTTTCACCACCGTCGATCAGATATGATCTAATCTGAAGCTCGGTTACTCTGCCATCCGAGCGTTAATCCTCCCTACAACCGCTCAATGTTATTGAACCAAAATTTGATTAATTTTGTAATAGGTAATTTCAAAAGTTGTCATTTTGCAATATTATGTGTAAAGTGTAGGACTTAATATAGAATATGCAAGTATATTTGACTGCTTTCTTATAGTCTCTCATTTGCATAGGATCCATTATATACAAATAATTCTCATGATTGCATGGGATGTCCAGTACAACTATCTGAAATGTTTATTTATTTATATTCCAGTACTTGCTTTGCTGGTCGATTTAAATGTGTTAATGAAACAACATGTGAAGATTCAAACTGTCCTGGTGGTCAAGTGTGGGAAAACTATGGTGCTCAGTGTGCCCGTACATGTGAAAGTATTCATTTACCTTGTTTAGCCAACCGTGAAAGAGCCGGATGCAGATGTAAATATCCATCCGTTTGGGATCGTAGCATTAATGCCTGTACTTCAGAGTCAGATTGTCCTTGTCATCATCATGGAAGAAGTTATAAAACAGGAGAATCATTCCAGTCTAATTGTAACACATGGTAAGATGGATTTAATTGCTGCGCGTGGGCCGAATTAAAACAGCATTTGTTCATCTGTTAGAATATTCAAATTCATAATATTATATATAAGAGTAAAATTTAGTTCAACAAATTTTATTTTATTTGTCAGCGTTAATATAAATATAGCTATTACTTTAACTTTAAATTATTAGTCGTGACTTGAAAATGGCGGAAGTTTTAGCCGAAACATCGTCTTTGTAAACAAGGCTGATTTATAGAAATTATATTTTAGACAAAGAATGACCATTATAGACAGGTGGCTGCTATTTAGAGGTGACTAAGACAGGTTTGACTGTATTTGTGATTTTATTGTATCAACAGTACATGCAGTGCACGAAAATGGCAATGTACACAGAGAGATTGTCCAGCAACTTGTTCAGCTTATGGAGATCCTCATTATTCAACATTTGATGGGAAAATGTATAAATTCCAAGGCGCATGTCAATATGTTATTGCACAAGATCACTGTAATGGTGCTGTTGGTAATTTCCGCATCCAAGCTGAAAACATTGCTTGTGGTAGTACAGGTGTAACATGCACTAGATCAACAACAATTGTCATTGGTGATACAGTAATTAACATGGAACGATTCAAAGGCATTACTTATAAACCAGCAGTTGGTCATAACAGAATGACAGCAAGATTTCTTATTGAAAAGAGTGGCGTGTTTTATATTCTAAGAACTGAGATTGGTTTAACTGTCATGTGGGATAAGGGAACACGTATTTATGTTACACTTGATCAACGTTATAAAGGTAAGACTATACTTTCAAAAGGAAACTAAGATGTCGTCATAAAATTTCGACACCAAACACAGAGAGCAACAGAAACTCAAATTCCCAGTTGACAGTCTAGATTTGGAAGGGTGTTTATGCAGGCGTCCTTGCTGAACTTGAGGCTGCAATTAGTTCATATGATACACCTAATTTGAGGATTTGAAAGGATAACTTCAGATGGTGATGATCGTGGGGTCATTCTATGATATTGAATATATCTCGCATTTCGGACGACACGATGTCTTTCCCGCGTGAAAGCAACTATAGACATTGAATGACTCGAGTTTTATAAGCTGTCAATGAAAAGTATATGAAAAACGAAAGTTTCATGAAAGCCAGACTACTTTATATTCACAAACTTTTTGGCCCAAGTCCCACTTTTGTTAATCTGCCTCAGGTTCATGATTGAAATCAATTCCCAATCTGTCAAGATCGGGTAACACAGAAGTGAAACAAGTTTGACACTTGTTTACCTCTGAAAGGTCTCAGTGTCTTGAGTCCATCCGTGTGTTTGTTTCTAGCAATACGTTGACGTTTGCACAACATCTACAGGGTCACTAAACAGATACCATGTCTTACTTCAAGATGCACATTACAATTCATACATTATATTAGATAATTGTGAATATTATTTAATTGTACAATCAATAATTATAATATCCCAAACAATTCCAATTATGTAGTTGCTGTGCTATTATAAGGTTAATTTATTTCTCAGATTCAAATAAATTTTCAATTAATATTTAATACTGCATGTAGTTGTGTAAAATGAGTTATTTAAATATATTTTCTTTAAGGACGTACATGTGGTCTTTGTGGAAATTACAATGGTAACCAAAATGATGACTTCACTAGTCCAGAAGGTGATCTTGTCACTATATCTCAAGATTTTGGTGATAATTGGAAGGTACAACCTAACTGTCCAGATGTAATCTCACCTCCTCATCCGTGTTCTATTTATAAAAGTCGTGCACCGTGGGCACATAAACAATGTAACATTATCAATCGTGAGATTTTCAAACCTTGTCACGAAGAAGTAAATCCTGCTCCATATTTTGATGCTTGTTACTATGACACATGTGGATGTGATATGGGTGGCGATTGTGAATGTTTATGTACTGCTGTTGCTGCTTACGCAAGACAATGTAATGCTAGAGGTGTTCATATTCGATGGAGATCACAGCAAGTTTGTCGTAAGTGAAATGATCAACATGCTGCATGTATGTACTGTAGTGTAACTAATTAGTTCCAAAGTTTTGATGTAACACATTATTTAAACTTCTAATAAGTAATAACATTGTTATATCTCAAGTGGGAAGTTGAAGTTTTCATATAAGTTTCTTTAAAGGCATAAAATTGACTGGCGTCTTTTGAGCTCGGTCTTCGAATATGCACTGGTTCACTACACTACTTGTGGCTTGAAAACCGGCATTCACTTTTCAACTTTGAGTTCGCAAGGCGCGATGATCAATCTTATGCCTTTAACTGGATAGTTTCACAGACTAATGCATGAAGAGCAAACCGAAAGAATAAAGCTATATAGTTCAATGGCTGATTTGAACTTGATTTGAATCTCTACAGCTTTACACATTAAATCGTTCTTAGATGCTTCATTGTTGTCTCGTCGGTACTTCTATTTTGGAAGTAATGATAATAATGTAATATAACTTTGGAAGTTTTCAAAATATATTCAATATTTGATATGTTGAAAAAGCAAAATCTGTTATATGTATAGGATGTACTTGTTCTGGATGTAATTTCCAATGCAGGACTATACTATAAAAATGCTAACTAGTGGATGATTTTGATCGTTCTTTTGTGTGTAATACGCCAATTTATTCTTTCGGAATCCTCTCATAATTGTAGCAATGCAATGTGATGATGGTATGCAATATTTATCATGTGGCCCAGCACGTCCAAAGACATGTAAGAACCATTGCGAGGCCCCACTTGCAACAGTTGAACATGACTGCTATGAAGGATGTCATTGTCCAAACGGAACAGTTGAGCATGATGGTAAATGTATCAAAGAAGAACAATGTCCATGTTTTGTTGGTGGACTTCAACATCCTGCTGATTCACTTATCATTATTGATTGTCAAACATGGTAAATAAATGTGTTTTTATGTATCATACATTGGAAGATGGCTTCATTTTGTTTCTTTAATGGATGATACTTCGAATATAAACTGTAGAGCTACATAGACTACCAATCTCATTGACAGACTTTAGCCCAGAACTCATAGGAATCCATAATGGCTGTCGATTGCGATGAAACATTTGCATACATTTTTCAATCACGTTTTGAGTAAGTTGGTTTTGAGATGAATAAAAACGCAAGCTCTATTGAAGTCGTCGACTATGGTATAAATATATTGAGTAATTTTGTGTGAGGCAGATAGATGTCTGGAATGGTAAATGTAATTTTCTTTCATTATGTCGATCTTGCTCATTACTACTTGTTCACTAGCATAATCTGAATTACAAAGTTTCAATACTATCATCTATCAATCGAAACCGACTAGGGTACTATTCGATAATTTGCATTCTGATTGGTTGCTCCATCGATCACTGTTTAACAATTAGACAGCGAGCCCGAGTTGGCTACCGTCGAATAGTCACCGAGGTCCTCCGAGGTGACTATTCAGGACGGTAGCCAACAAGGGCGAGTTGTCTAATTGTTTTAGTAAAAACCAACTAGTGGTACAAGCCAAACACATCAAAAGAAATAAATTCCAACCATTTATTCGCTTCTTGCATAATTGATTTGTAATACAGCCGTCAATCAAAAGCATCCATGATGACTGCAGCGTCGTGATTTGGAGGATGAATTTTAATTTGACTTGATTCAGATTTCACTTTTAAAACAACAAAAGTTGGATATTAATACTGGCTACAAATTTACAGTCCCACAAAATAGCAAACTTGAGCAAGGTAGCTATTGAGTATCTAAAAATACATAAATGTTTGCAGTTTGTAATATAAACATTTGTTGTTTATAAACTTTTGCTGACTAGTGAACTAATTTATATCTGCAATAAAGTAGCGACAAAAAAATTGCGAGAAGATTGTTAAATAAGATTAAAATTGTAGATACATAGCCTACCATTAAACAACTTCATCTCATATTTTGTTGCTTGCTTTGTTTTCTCGGGCACGGAATTTTTAAGACTCGACTCGTATAAAATTGATTAAAAAAAAATTGCGATTCGTTTCTTTACTTTAGAATTTTGCGAGGGAACTTGCCAGCGTTCACTATGAGAAAATAGTGAACGATTGAGCAACCAATCAGAATGCAGATCATCGAATAGTACCCTAGTCGGTTTCGACTAATTCCTCATAGTGAACGTTGTCAAGCTCCCTCGCAAATGTTTTTAAATCAAAATTGTATACGAATTACGAAAGTCTTCACTATGCAACTAACAAAATATGAGATGAAGATGTTTAATAGTAGGCTATGCATACACAAATTTTAATCTTATTTAACAATCTTCTCGCGATTCTTTTGTCGCTACTTTATTGCAGATTATGTCAGCTAAATAAAGTAATTTATAAACAACAAGCTTTTATATCACGAACTGCAAACAGTTATATATTTTTAGATACTTATTAGTTACCTTCCTTAAGCTTGCTATTTTGTGGAGTTGTATTTTTACAACCAGTAATAATATCTAATTGTTTTGTTTCAAAAATGAAATCTGAAACAAGTCGAATTAAAATTAATCCTCATAATCACGACGCTGCAGTCGTCATGGATGCCTGTGATTGACGGTTGTATTTGAAATTAATTATGCAAGAAGCGAATAACTAGTTGTAATTTATTTTGATCTGTTTTGCTTGTACCAGTAGTTGGTTTCTACCAAAACAATTAGACAATTCGCCCTGTGTTGGCTACCGTCCTGAATAGTCACCTTGGAGGACCTCGGTGACTATTCGACGGTAGCCAACTCGGGATCATTGTCTAATTGTTAAATACTGTATTATATACTAAATAAATGGCCTGGAAATCAAGCTATAAAAAGCTTGTTGATAGTATGTTTATTATTGAAATTTAGATATGTTGTGAAACACATTGATTTATTAAGATTCTCTCAGTCTCTTTTATTATTACTATTACAGTGAATGTGTTGATGGATGTCGTCAGTGTTCAGGACCTAAATGTGCACCATCTTCAACCCCTGCAATCTTACGTAAGTTATAACTTAATGTCTTACAATGAAAGATTGTTTGACAATGTTAATATGCCAACCAAGTTATTTTGTGAGAAAATTATTACTAATGACAGTTTCGAATTCTATTGTACATCTTAATCAAATTACTTCTTCTAAATGATGTGCTTGTTATTTACTTCCAGCTGTTACAACTTTCACCTTCTCATCTTCATCTAATGCTCCTGCTACGTCTCAAGTGAGTTCAGCAACATTACCCGAAACAACAACGATATCACTTCCATTGAGCTCTTCTTTCGAATTTAAAAAAAGTTCAGCAACTTCTACCATGGACATTTCACCAACGCCATCATCTGAGATTCATGGAATTTATACATCCTTGTACGTGGAACCTAGCTCTCAGCTACCTTCAACTGAAATAAGCCGCAGCTCGGTAGTGGTACCCAAGATCCTGAGCAGTTTTTTACTGCAATCTTCTGTTGAAGAATTCCATGAACGATCTTCAGCTACAGCAAGCAGTTTCACTCCTATGATATTGGAGGTTAGTAGCTTTATCAACTCTTCACCCAGCCAACTCGGTCCCCAGTCAACACAAGTCAAAATAATCAGTTCGCTACAACCTGTATTTGAAACAGCTAGCAGTTTCATTGCACCAGCTTCCAGCTATCTTGGTGCTGAATCAACACAAGTTGGGATCTTCAGTTCCCCGCCACTCGTATTGGAGACCACCAGCAGTTTCGTTTCATCAACATCTGCTCAACTTAGAGCTGAGTCAACACAAGTCGGAATCTTTAGTTCCCAACCACTCATACTGGAGACCCCTATTAGTTTCGTTTCAGCAATTACTACCCAACTGGCAACTGAGTCAACACCAGTCGGAGTCTCCAGCTCCGCCCCATATCAATCTGAAATTGCTAGTAAATTTGTTTCACCATCTAGCCAACTTGGAGCTGAGTCAACACAAGTCGGAATGTTCAGTTCCCAACCATATCCATCTGAAATTACTAGTAGTTTCATTGCATCATCCTCTAGTCAGATTGGTGCTGAATCAACGCAAGTCGTAATCTTCAGTTCCCAACCACTCGTGCTGGAGACCCCTATTAGTTTCGTTTCAGCAATTTCTACCCAACTTGGTGCTGAGTCAACACAAGTCGGAATCTTTAGTTCCCAACCATATCCATCTGAATTTGCTAGTAGTTTTATTTCATCATCTTCTATCCATGTTGGTGCTGAGTCAACACAAGTCGGAATCTTCAGCTCTGCACCATATCTATCTGAAATTGCTAGTAAGTTCGCCCCACCATCTAGCCAACTTGGAGCTGAGTCAACACCAATCGGAGTCTTCAGCTCTGCACCATATCTATCTGAAATTGCTAGTAAGTTCGCCCCACCATCTAGCCAACTTGGAGCTGAGTCAACACCAATCGGAGTCTTCAGCTCTGCACCATATCTATCTGAAATTGCTAGTAAGTTCGCCCCACCATCTAGCCAACTTGGAGCTGAGTCAACACCAGTCGGAGTCTTCAGCTCTGCACCATATCTATCTGAAATTGCTAGTAAGTTCGCCCCACCATCTAGCCAACTTGGAGCTGAGTCAACACCAATTGGAGTCTTCAGCTCTGCACCATATCTATCTGAAATTGCTAGTAAGTTCGTCTCACCATCTAGCCAACTTGGAGCTGAGTCAACACCAATCGGAGTCTTCAGCTCTGCACCATATCTATCTGAAATTGCTAGTAAGTTCGCCCCACCATCTAGCCAACTTGGAGCTGAGTCAACACCAATTGGAGTCTTCAGCTCTGCACCATATCTATCTGAAATTGCTAGTAAGTTCGCCCCACCATCTAGCCAACTTGGAGCTGAGTCAACACCAATCGGAGTCTTCAGCTCTGCACCATATCTATCTGAAATTGCTAGTAAGTTCGCCCCACCATCTAGCCAACTTGGAGCTGAGTCAACACCAGTTGGAGTCTTCAGTTCGGCACCGCATCAATCTGAGATTGCTAGTAAATTCGTCTCACCATCTATCCAACTTGGAGCTGAGTCAACACCAATTGGAGTCTTCAGCTCTGCACCATATCAATCTGAAATTGCTAGTAAGTTCGTCTCACCATCTAGCCAACTTGGAGCTGAGTCAACACCAGTCGGAGTATTCAGTTCGGCACCATATCTATCTGAAATTGCTAGTAAGTTCGTCTCACCATCTACCCAACTGGGAGCTGAGTCAACACCAGTCGGAGTATTCAGCTCTGCACCATATCTATCTGAAATTGCTAGTAAGTTCGTCTCACCATCTAGCCAACTTGGAGCTGAGTCAACACCAGCCGGAGTCTTCAGCTCGGCACCATATCAAACTGAAATTGCTAGTAAGTTCGTCTCACCATCTAGCCAACTTGGAGCTGAGTCAACACCAGTCGGAGTCTCCAGCTCTGCACCATATCTATCTGAAATTGCTAGTAAGTTCGTCTCACCATCTAGCCAACTTGGAGCTGAGTCAACACCAGCCGGAGTCTTCAGCTCGGCACCATATCAAACTGAAATTGCTAGTAAGTTCGTCTCACCATCTAGCCAACTTGGAGCTGAGTCAACACCAGTCGGAGTATTCAGCTCTGCACCATATCTATCTGAAATTGCTAGTAAGTTCGTCTCACCATCTAGCCAACTTGGAGCTGAGTCAACACCAGCCGGAGTCTTCAGCTCGGCACCATATCAATCTGAAATTGCTAGTAAGTTCGTCTCACCATCTAGCCAACTTGGAGCTGAGTCAACACCAATTGGAGTCTTCAGCTCTGCACCATATCTATCTGAAATTGCTAGCAAATTTGTCTCAACATCTTCGAGTCAGGTTGAGTCAACGCAAGTTGGAATGTTCACTTCCCAACCTCTTGCATTTGAAACATCATCTAGTAGTTTCGTTTTATCATCATCTTCTAGCCAACCTGGTGTTGGATCAACACAATTCGGAATCTCCAGTTCTCCACCACACGTCTTTGAAACGCCTAGCAGTTCTATTGCTACATATTCCAGCCATCGTGTAGCTGAATCGATAGAGGTTGGCTTCTTCAGTTCCTCTCCAGTTGTATCTGAAATCGCTAGCAGATTTGCTCCGTCATCTTCACATTCATCGCAATCTATTAAGTCAGCTACTGTCTCGGCAGTATTCTCTTCATCTCATGTACTACATTTCGAGAGTAGTGTCATTGGATCTTCGCGTATCCCAGAAGAGAAGATTTCCAAATCAGTATTAAGTTCTATTCTTGAAGTATCTACAACAGCTGGAATAAAACCAACGGAAGCTCTATCGTCTTCTGTTGGAATACCAACGGAAAGTACCTCAGTTATCGTTACAACAAGTGAAATTTTGATCGAGATCTTTCCAAGTACATCACAAGTAGTAATTGTTTCGTCTTCCATTCTTCCTCAATATATTACTACTGGTTCCCATGGCATAACAACAGAAACTTTGAGCACAACAGAAAGACCATCTTTTAACTTTACAACTGCTCCTACAACAAGATTCACATGGCCACCATTTTGTAATTTCCGTAACTTCGTATGTGATGATAATTATTGTTTGAATGCAACATATGTCTGTGATGGTGATCAAGATTGTTTAGATGGCACAGATGAAGACAACTGTCCTACATCATGTCCAAAATGTTCAGTTTTAAATTTCAAATGTCGCAAAACATGTCAATGCATACCATCATCATTTACATGTGACGGTAAAGAAGATTGTGCTGATAGTTCAGATGAAATAGGATGTCATGAGATTACAACACCAATATTTACAACTATACTACCAAAAACAAATCAGTCAAAAACAACATCAAAACCAACAACATCACCTATACCAATATGTCCTGTTAACAAGGTATATAGTAAGTGTATCAAATGTGAAGAGAAATGTAATTATCTTAATTCAACATGTAACGAAGATATGAAATCATGCGTTGCTGGTTGTAAATGTGCCGAAGGACTTGTTAATAATGGTACACATTGTGTTATGCCAGGGGATTGCCCTTGTTTATATGAAAATCGTTTCAGACGACCGAGTGAAACATGGAAATCAAATTGTTCATACTGTACATGTTTAAATAATACTGTTGCTTGTATGAAACAACTTTGTCCAACTATTGGTTACTGTCCTGTGCCAGATTTTGAATTAATTCATAAGGACGGTGAATGTTGTCCGACATGTGTCTATCGCGGACACACAACGCAACCGACAACTCGGCCATGTTTTAAAGATGAATTTAAATGTTATGATGGGAAATGTATTTCTGAAGAATGGGTATGTGATAATGAAAGAGATTGTGACGCTGGTGAAGACGAAAGAGATTGTTTGACACAAAGGAATTGTACAATGTCATTAAGTAAGTTGTGTTTGGTCAATTTTCATGTAAATAATTTTATTCTTCATATTCATGTTGCTCTGCTGTCTAGCGGAAAGGTTTGAATTTTCAACTTGTCTTATCTGATCATAAAGAAGCAACAAATATTTAATTGTAGTTCATAGACTAATTAATTTTACACCCAAACTTCCAAAATTTCTAATCAGACTTTGATGGGAATTCCTGATACTTTATAATTCCATTGTACCGAAACCATTGCTCTTGCGATTGACTTACATTATCAGACTGAACGATATTTCATTATCTTCAGATCAAGATTTTTAAAAAATAAAATATTGCATCAAAAATTTTACTTACTATGATCAATTTCAGTGGGCGTCAAATAAATTTCGATTCATAAAATAGTCACAAACATTTTTTGAATAATCCGGTGGGAGGGGGTAACTGAAGAACTTCAGTACAATGGGTGCCAAGAAGTACACCCCCAGTATAAACATTATCATCAAATTGCCACCTCAGATAATTTATTCAGACCAAAATGTATCCTCGAAATTTTCTCCATGCATATAAATGGATTTATACAGTTTCGTGCTTTTACATTGTAATAATTTGCTCATTTCGATAACCGTCAAATATTTTAAAGGGTTTTAAAATATATACCCAAAAGATTTCTGGAGACCATGAAAATATACCCACATTAATCAGCACGTACCCGTTATCAACCATTTGAAGCTCCCCCGAGGAAAAAATATGGAAGCTTCTTTAAAAAAAATTTTACATGGGCATTCTAAGGACATCATTCTGGCATTACGTCCAATCCTTTCTGCAATTAAACTGTTTGCTAGTCGAAGAAATTTAATTGCTCTATTCTAATTTGTGGTGATAGACACACAGCCCGCCTCCCTGCGCTGTCAATTGCCTAATCCATGGAATAGAAGATCTGGTTTTGAATAATTTGTTTTTCTTCTTCTAGTTTCAACAGTCAAAGATAATCAAATAACAGCTAGTACTGTTAAAGGTCCATCATATCGTCCGCAATTTGGAAAGATTGGCAACAAACCAAGTTTCCGTATCCCAATTTCAGTCGGTGCATGGTGTGCTAATAGAGATGACATGAAACCATACATTCAAATAAATTTTGATTTGCCAACTATTATATGGAAAGTGGCAACACAAGGACGCCCACATTCAAATGATTATGTTAAGTCATACAGAGTCACGTATAGTAATGATAGTATGAGATGGTTTCATTACAGTTCAACAGTTACAGATAATGAAGATCAAAACGAACAACAGGATCCTTCTGCATCTCTTCCTATAGTAAGTATATTTTAATGACTCAAATTCACAGTATATAATTACACAGGATACTTTCAAATTATAGCAAAAAAATTGTTCATGTTTCAAGTTTGTTACACTTGCTTGGAGCGAAGAGTTTCTTGTTTCGAAAGTGATTTTAATGTGAATTTCTCTGTGAATGTATATAAGTGTGTGTATAACTGAGTTGCAATAGGGTCAAATCATAATAAATAAGATAATTGGGGCGATAAGATCACCGAAATTATCGAACATTTGTTCTTAGAAACAACACGATTTTCGAATATTTTGTTCTTGCGAACGAATGTTCAATAGTTGTGTGATGATCTTATCGCGCTCACTCGTTGTGATAGAATTTATACAGTATTTCGTCACTTAACTTTCAATCTCCGTTTTTCAAGATTTGAAATTCTCATTTTTTCAAATACTTATTGTTAAAAAATAGTTTACCGTTTATCGAAAAACTTGGCAAAGTAGACAAGTTACTTAGTACAACAACTTAAGGTAAAAATTTCGATTTTCGATTTTCTATGATTTGACCCTATTCCGAAAGGCATCGCCATTCATTTGTATTTATGGTTATCAAAGCAAATGCAACATGTCATGCAAATTGACACAAAATCAACCAACGAGCATATCTTCATTCAAAAGAGCAATTGGAAGTGTATCGTATGATTCGTTGTTAAAATTAAAAGTTCCTTTGAAAAACAATTTAATACTGCAAAGATAGCGGCAAGATATCACAATTAAAATTTTGCCGACATTTCCACTTTGCTATTGTCATTATCAAGGGACAAAAGAAGTATTTTATTAAGTTACAAAATAGTTAAACTGTGTTGTGATATAAATTTCACATTCTAAATGAAGAATACCGAAAATCTACAGATATAGAGCGCTGTGACCAAGGGAAACGATAGTAAAGCTAAAAGTCGCGACTTTATGGAAACACCTTTAATGTCAAAAGTAGATTTTAGCTTCTAGATTGGTAACATTTCGTAAAATAAACAGTCGATTGTATTCAAACATCTTATTCAATTTATTTTAAATTAAAGTTTAATTCAAAATTTGACTGTTTGGTTCACGAAGTGTTAGAGCTCAAACCGACTGTAGTCATATAGGTGTTCCGTTAAGATAATTCACTTATGTGAAGTTGTGTTTTAAAAAATATTTACTCTCATTAATACTTTTTCAGCTGTTTAAAGGCAATAATGATACTGGTACAATCGTTACTCATAAACTTAACCGTCCTATTATTGCCAAGAATATTCGATTAGAAGTTGTTAGCATTTCCCATAAAGCATGTTTACGTTTTGATGTTTATGGTTGTGAAACTGTACCCATGACAACAGTCAAACCAACTACAACCGCAACAACAACATCATGCCCTGAATTCTCTTGCGATGGTGGAACAAAATGTATCTCAAATAAATGGGTCTGCGATGGTTCAAGTGACTGTCTTGATTCCACTGACGAAATCAACTGTAACAGAACTTGTCAGTAAGTATAAAAGCAATATAATTATTTCAAATATTGGTTTGACCGCCCCTTCCCCCCGCTCAACTCAGTACTATTGATGCTCAGTACCAACTTCACCTAAACATGAAAATGAATTACGATTTCATGTTAGCAAACATATTGAGCAAATTGACATTGCATTGCATCGTACCGTGGGGTTTTAATTATACTGATTGCTCTGAGCGAGTAAAGATTCACTTCTCCAGAAATAGATCTGAAGAATGGCACAGATGCTTTATGTGGAATTATGCCGTCAGCATTACTACTTTTACCCCCACCCACCTTAAGGTCAACTGAATCCGTGGTTTTTAAAAAACCTTTCATCAACTGCTCATGAACAGTCCAATATTAACCTTCATCCCCACATTAGTCTTAGATGTTCACAGGGTTCAAGGCTTTTCATTGAATCCATACCCGCTAAACACACAACTTCGTTTCGGAGTCGGGAACGACGCCAGAAACATTTCAGAACGTCGTCGGAAAGTTAGATTGGAAAGACGAAGCTCTGTGGAGACTAAAGTACGTCGTTTTTACCTAATTTTCCGACGTCGTTTCGACTAAATTCCGACTTCTTTCTGTGCAACTAACCTTTTCCGATCACATTCCGACCCATTCCGAATTACATGAAGGTCAGAATTGACCTATGTGTATGTCAGAATTGGTTGGAATGACGTCGTATGTTTAGCAGATAGATACGTATATAGCTGTTCGTGTAGCCTATCCATACAATACGATGCCTAACTGAATTTTATTGCGATTTGAAGTTACAAATGCCCAAAACATTATGTATAAATTGAATTTGAGCCCAGTTATTTACCTTACATAACCAGGTTACGTAGTATGTAAATATCATTTCAATAGGTTCCATAATCCATATTCTATTATTTTCCCGAGGGCTAGCGGATAGTTATTTTTCTGTTTAGTGCTAATGAATTCCAATGTGATAATGGCAAATGTCTACCTCAGACATTTGTTTGTGATTTTGATAACGACTGTGGTGATATGTCAGATGAAAGGAATTGTCTCAACAAAACATGTGTGATAGGAGAATACCAATGTCCTAATGGAAAATGTCTGGATCAAAGGTATTACATCAATTTTTATTTAGCCATTTAATTCAACACTTATACAATTATGGTTTAGCTGCCCGCCTGTTTGGTATTTGGGATTCTATGTTGACCACACATTAACTTAACTTCTATGTTAACTTCCATTATGTTCCCCCTTCAACAAAATAAACACCACGTTCAAAACCATATGATCGTAACTTAATTATAATATATAGATAGAAAAAAATGTAAAATAAGGATCATTAGAAATCGTTCACTTATGAAGTTCTATAGGAAGCTTCTCAAATGCTTCCTCTCTTTGAAGAAAATGGCTTAAAATTATCAGACATCAGGCTGATAATGATGATGATGACGATATGTATATTTACAATTTAGATTCATTTGTGACGGTGATTCAGATTGTATAAATGGTGAAGATGAAGAAAATTGTCCAACTATTCTACCAACTACACCACATGTATGTACAGGATTTGTTTGTCGTTTTTCAAAGACATGTATTCCACAAGAATATGTGTGCGATACGTATAAGGATTGTCCACATGGCGAAGATGAAACTTGCTGTGAAATTGATAGATACATCTGTTCTCAAACTGGAAAATGTATTTCAAGATCATATGTATGTGATAGTTTTACTGATTGTCCACACGGAGAAGATGAATATAACTGTACTGCATCAACAACAAGTGTAAGTTATACAGCATGTCTTCTTTTTTCTATTATGCAATTTGCTATTTTCTTAAATTAATACACTTCATCAATAAATCTCCGTTTGCTAATTTTCAAAACTCTTATTCTATGCCTACCCTTTATATCTAATTTCTATGTTCAAATAGTACATTATAGTGTTCTTGTAACGTTAACATATTTTTATTTGGATATCTTATATATTTCATTCGAGAAAAGTCTGCTGGCATCTCGTGCCAGACTAATTGAAACTCGTATATAGGAAGTAGTCAACGAAGTGTTTTATTTCAATTAAGAGCATCACAGTGATTATTATATAGGCTATTTATGTTTTGCTTCCATCGCGCATTCCATTTATCATTCAATATCGAATAATGTTCTCCTATTCATCTCTTGTCATATTTTTATTATTTGTCTTATCTCTATCTATATGTTCTTTAGGTACCTACAACAAGCTTCAACAAAACGACAGCAGCAACAACAATCATAACAACAAGTGCGGTTAATTCTACAACAAATCCTTGTACGGGTTTCTTATGTAATAGTGGACTTTGCATTGGCGAAGGGTGAGTTGCTACTCTTAGCTACTACTGTACTAAGCAATCGGCTGATAAAACTTTTCTCTCGATTTGACCTGTGCAGATTCCAGATCAGCATGATATGAAATGACATTGTAAAGATATTTGTGCCAGCTATAACGCTACAGTGAATATATGCTAGATTGTCCTTGATTAGCCGAGCTTGCTCGAATATTATTTTCCTATTGTGTTAATTGACATTGCGTTCGATATTTCAAAACAGAGTATTGTTTTTCCATGAAAACGTTTCTCCGCACCAAAAAATCTCCTGAGATGCTCTTTCAGCTATTTTTAGAGCAAGTAATTGGCACTATACAGTATTATGAAGTTTTATACGGGTTACGAGTTTATCTGATTTTTAAACATGAATGAAAAAATATCTTCACGCTATCAGCGTTGCATTTGTGCAAAATAGCTTACTCAGTACGTCTACTATCCCATCATTAATCATCATGTACCAACAAGCACTAGTTTGTAAAACGAAACCAATCTATGTTAATTATGTGTTCACCTCATATTACATTATATTATTATGTTAATTATGATAAGGATTTATAGTAAAAAAAAATGTTTAATTATTGTAGTGATGTATGTGACGGCGTTAAAGACTGCCCGAGCAATGAAGATGAAGCTAGTTGTCTAACTACCCATGTACCTAATAACGGTACAACAACATCATCATTTGTAATAGACACAGAAGGACCAATGACAACTGCTCCTGCTGAATTTCAAAATGCTACAACACCAATGCCTACAAACGTAACAACTGAAAGCCCTTTCCAAACTACATTACCTCCAATCACTAACGGTATGTATGCCATTCCTCATCAAGATATATACAAACACACACACACACATGTACACCTATCAGTTCTTTAATTCAGCCATGTCTTTACGTAAATTCAGACATGTGAAAGCGAGAGGTTTGTACATGAAGGTAAAGTTTTCAAAAGAAAAGTATATTCGGAAAAATAGTTTTCTCTCAGACTTTTGCAAGAAACTTTCCTAATTTCAAGTATTACTCGGGTTACTCATTGCTAGTTGTATAGATATGTCCGAATTATATATTGCGATGATTCATCATATTCTTCACATATAAAACTTTCACCATTTACTTCGTGCATGCACAATTTACATAATTACTATAAATCGTTACTGGAGCATTCTTTGGAAAATGAATTATAATTCCGTTCAATATATGCTATATTTTATTCAGGTACAACCACTCAGTGTCCATTGAACACTAGCTGCGTTTGCTCACGCACGTGTGACTCTATTGCTGTTAACCCAAAGAAATGTGTGCAGTTAATCTGTGAAAAAAATCGATGCGAATGTCCACCAGGAATGAATCTTGATACAGATGGAAGATGTTATGAAAATATCACATGTCCGTGTGTGAAAGATAATGCTGTTTATAAGGTAGATCTGATATCAACGTGAACGGATAAATGGACCATTGGTTCATTTTCGATTCATTGTTTTTACTTGCAATTACCTCAGATTAAATTAAAATTTCATACTGTAGTGTTTCGTAAAATGAGACAGGTCTTCTTGATATTATTTCTTTTTTCTAATATGTTGTAGTTCACTATTCTTCTTCAGCCTTTGACAAAATGCTATCGTCAAATTTCGAAGCGGGAACGTTTGAACAATGTTTATTCCAGACATTTTCAGACAGAAGAAAAACCCAATCAAATTGCAGGATGACGTAATATTTTAGAAATCAATTTCATTTCATCCAGTCTATTTTGTATTGCAATATAGTTTGAAATTGTTTACTTTGGATAAGCTGACTGCAACTATATAGCGGTGTAGTTTAGGAGCCGCATTGCAAGATGTTTTTACATATGATTTTCCAATTACTCAACGTCTTGCGAAGAGATGTTACTGAAATGAATGAATGAATACTAAAATGTAAAATCAATCTCCTTTCCACGGATAAAAATGTATGCATGTGCAGGGATATCAGTATATGTATCAACAAGTCATTTTTTGATCTCCAATCCGATTCACAACACTGATCTATACAGGATAATCCTTGCACGGACCTCTGATTATTTACGCGGCTTTTCTCTAACGCAGTAGACTATTCCATTTAGCTCATCTAATTGTGATTCTGTTCTGTTACAAATGTAGCAAGGTGGTATAGCACTGGAAGGAAATTGTACGCGATGTATTTGCCAAGAAAACGGGTTCTTCTGTGAGAAATACTGTCCAATCAATGTCTGTCCAGAGGTAAGCATACTTTTGATTTGATCATTGTTTGATATTTATATGAAACTTTTTACTTATTGATTATATCAGATTTCTCAGAATATTTATCCCACCTATGCACAAACCATCCCTATTTTCTTTCGTGGATGTACACAGAATATATTTGTTCTTAAAATATCTTCTTAAACCTAAACTAACACATTTGCCCACCACATAGTTATATATAGAAAACATTTGACTATTGTAAGTACAAATTTTCTCAAGGTCTTCATGTATTAATCTCAAATAAAGAAAATATATCTACGCTATATAACTTTATTGGTGGCAAAACATCAATAGAGTGCTCGATGCTGACATGCAAAGCAGTATAGAAATAAAGTCAAAGACTAGGACAACGTCTAGTCTTGGACTTTATATCTACCCTATGTATGAATACCATGGTTTTTTCTATGCAGGGGGCTGCATGCATATTGTCGATGTACTGAAGGTATTTAGAGTATTCAATGTAATGTAATGACCAACAAAGCAATGAAAACCCCTGTGTTTCATTACGATTTCCCAGACTATGTATATTCACATTATTTGTAGAAATTTTACAAAGTATTAACTAGCCTATTAATTATATTCCATTGTGTTATTTACCTCTCAAGGGTGAAGAATTATTGATAAGCAATGATACATGCTGTCAATGTGTACCAAAGAAACCTGGTAAGCATCAAATGCCAACACGAATTATATTATAGTGTATGATTTTAATTAAGAGGGATGGTGAATGAGGCTATTGATAATTTATTCATTTGTGTTGATCTGAATCGATTCACTGGGTTACTATATTAAATTAAACATTCAAACGTATATGACGCCGTATTAACTATTGTGAATTTGAGGATTGCAATATGTCATCTATACTGGCGTTTTGGCTCACATGCTATGGATATAGTCCAAAAGTAGCCATTGGTAATGATTTATGTACATGGGTACTGGGAATATAGCAACATACCTTTTACTGTGCTTATGTTATCTGAGATAAGCCCTTATGCTTGAGACTTCACAAAGTGACAGAGTCGTAATACCTAGTGCATATATTACATTCAATGCTGAGGATTAGCTCATATGGCAGAGCAACTGAACTTCAGATCAGATCGAATGTGGTTCAAATCCCTTGAAGGTCAACTCAGCCTTGACTCTATCTGAAACATTCTAATAGTTAGTGCATATATTGCATGAACAGCTAGCTGTCTGCTACATCTTCTATCTCTATTCATGCTCTAAGGACTCTATATTATATTATTGCTTATGTAAATTTTCTGATTTATACTGTAAGTCCATGGTGTATACCCACTTTTTGAGGATTCTAGACTTGAAAGTCCAGATAATAATTTATAATTTTGTAACATCTTTAAAAGTAAGACATTATTTCTCAAATTTGTTCTCAAAACAAGAAAAATAGACATTGTTTTAGGTAAAATACCAATCATTGTAAACTCCGATAATTCTAATTTTGATTTGTATATATTTATTTAAACAGAATGTCGATCTGATATGATTGAGTCTAGTTGTGCGAAACCACTTTCTTGTGACGAAAGTTTAAACAACGACACTGAAACATGCCATCGATGTGCTTGTCCTAATAGCACGTATGACAATGGAACTCACTGTGTACCACAGGATATGTGCCCATGCTATGTTAATGGAAAGAAAATTAAGGTATGGAGGATATATCAACCCTATTAAAGCCATATGACGGTGTCGATGAACCTATCGATGTTTCGTTTTAAGCAAATACTTGCTTATTTCAAAAAATTGCTGCTGCAAACAGATTGATATTTGAAGCAAATTTGTGCTTCAAATATGATAATAGTGCATTTAAAAATTCACATAGCTAGGAAAATAGGCTAGCTATTTGCACACGTACATTTATTCGTATTTCAAACGCAATTATGTCTATATGTCAAGAAAACAAATCTTTGGTATATAAGCATTTGGATTTTGCTATGGAGAAAACTTTGTGCCCTTGGCACAATTTGTTTGAAACGCATCGAAATAGATGAGTCTATAGTATACTTAGTTTCTACCTCGAGCGGTTCGCTCATTACGATTAACTTAGCAAGCAGAGAAACTGGATTCTAGATGTGTGATGGTCTGTCTTTAAACTTACCTGAGCACCAAATGAGTACGATCCTGTGAATGAAGGTGTGTAATTGTTATATGTAGGCTATAATAATACTTTACTATGGAAACCAAGGATTGTATCGTTATTGAACTTCTTCCTTTTAATAAAGCTATTGAATTTCATGTATTTTCATGTTCATATGTTTTAGTCTGGAACTCAATACAGAAAAGGAAATTGCACACTTTGTGAATGCAGTGGGCTCGTGTCACGATGTGGACAAACGTGTGACATTGTCGATTGCCCTGAGGTAACTTCACTTAGAGTATTGACGTTTTAATTTATAATGTATTTCAATTGAGGTTAATTGGAGCACACGCGCATTACTGGAAATATCACTATACAGTAATCATCATATAAATCTTGTACATCTGTTCTATTTTAGGGTCAGGATATCGAATCACCAGATGGCGAATGCTGTCGATGTGAAGCTGTTGGTAAGTTTTAGTTTATGGTAATGCATCCTTAGATCACAATTATTCATTTTGCCACGTCGACTACACGCTTGTCATGATCAACATCATCAGCATCCAAGTACAGTATCTCTTTTAATGACCGTTTATTGTCCAGCATGGCAGTTTTTCATCCATATTGTAATTTCTCTGTTATTTCATGGTTGTTTACATGCCTTCAAGGATCCAAGCATATGTTTAGTCCCGGTGTGAACCCTCTTCTGATTCATTTAAATATGTGACCTTCTCCATTTTCTTAAAACTAACATCTTTTTTTTTGAAACAAGAATAAACACACATTTCCACTTAGCTAGAAAAATGTTCTTATTTTAAATACACATTTTCTTACATTTTTACTATTTTGTCCAAAAGCTCTAAAATTAATAAGATGTTTGTGTAGTTTTTAATGCTAATTGTATGTTTTGTGTCTAGTACCAACTACGTCCAATCCGATTTCTTCGATAACACCACCCCCGAGTGCTTGTCATTTCAATGGTAAAGTATATCAGGTAAAACTGCTGTCCACTTTGTTCTACTAATTAACAATTAGACAACGAGCCCGAGTTGTCTACTGTCGAATAGACTATTCAAGACGGTAGCCAACAAGGGCGAGTTGTCTAATTGTTTTAGTAGAAACCGACTAGTGGTACAAGCAAAACATATCAAAATATATAAATTCCAACTATTTATTCGCTTTCTGCATAATTAATATTAAATACAACCGTCAATCAAAGGCATCCATGACGACTGCAGCGTCGTGATTTGGAGAATGAATTTTAATTCGACTTGATTCAGATTTAATTTTTCAAACAAAACAGTTGGATTTTAATACTTCCTACAAAATACAGCCCCACAAAATAGCAAACTTGAGAAGGTAACTATTGAGTATCTAAAATTACATACATGTTTGCAGTTTGTAATATAAAAGTTTGTTGTTTATAAACTTAAGCTGACTACCGGACTAAATTATATCTGCAATAAAGTAGCGAGAAGTTGCAAGGAGATTGTTAAATAAGATTTAAATTGTATATGCATAGCTTACCATTGAACATGTTGCAACTTCATCTCAGATTTTGTTACTTGTTTTGTTTTCTCAGGGACGGAAATTATAATTTACTCTCGTAATTCGTATAAAATTTTGATTCAAAAACATTTGCGAACCCTTGTTTACTTTTTGAAATTTGCGAGGGAACTTGCCAGCGTTGACTATGAGAAAATAGAATGCAGCTCATCGAATAGTACCCTAATCCGTTTCGACTAATTATATATATTTATTGCCTGTAGGATATTGCGGCTATATTATAGATTAGACAGATGATTACTAGCTAGAGGTGGCCGTTATGCCAGGTTTGACTGCAACATTATCTTCATGCGTTTCAGATTGGGGAGAGTTGGGATCTTGGCGATTGTGATACATGTTATTGCGAGGCCACTTTAGATGGAGGATCTAACGTTAATTGCAAGAAACCAGATTGTGGACCATTGTCTTGTCCAGAGGTAAGATATTGAATGGGATTACACCGATTTACATTGTAAACAAAGCACATAAGTTATTGTTTTATTGCAAGAATATTCTCATACCAAGTATTTACTTTCTTATAGCAAAACAATAATCTTCTCCATATATAATTTAGACATTTTTACGAAGACATTGAAGTAGACCCTTAGTAAGAAATGTTATTCTGAAGCTATGAGGCACGACACTTTTTCATGTTTTCTTATATATTCATTGGCATATAAATGTTATTGGCGTAATCGTATTTTATACTGCTCAATTTTATACCCTCGATATAAAATCTTTATTTTCGTAAAGGCATACAACAATTGCTAGAATAAGCAAACATTCTATAAAGTTTTATCATAGAACGTCCATTATGGACCACATTCATTGCTAGTAAAATGCTATTAAACATATTTTACATGAAAAATATTCTTTCACAGTATCTTCATTAATACATTTTAAACGTACAGACAACATAGTTGATGTGATACGTTATAAATTCAATGTCCCCCTTACTAAACAGTTATAAAGACGATAGAACTACTATCAATAATAACCCTCTTTGATATTATGTCGAATGAGGCTTGTTACTATAATGTAGTTGAAGCTTTTAAAACGGAACACATGTGTTTTCAATTGTTTCATCTGTTTCAATTGTGTTTGAGCTGATGCTAGTCCAATCATATCAACTTTGTTTTCAATCATATTAGCGCTACGTCTATTGCTCCTTGTTTTTTATTTTGATGTTGTACAGTAACAACATTTTCATATTTCCAGGGTTATTCGATTGTACTTATGGCCGGAGAATGTTGTCCAGGGTGCAGTAAGTTTCCATTTTTATCATTCTTATTCCTCCAGTTAACGCACTGCTTCAATGGATCCCAGATTTGATTATTTTAATTTTTTATGTTTAGTTCCTATGTCCACATCTGCCCCTACCACGTTCAGTCCAATCAACGCCTCAAGCATTCCAATCTCTAATGCTACTTCAGCACCAACGTCATTCCCTTATACAACGCCTGGAATTCTGTTCAATGCTACAACGCCTGGAATTCTGTTCAATGCTACAACGCCTGGATTTACGCCAACTACGCCTATTCTAACTAGCACTTGCCTACTCAACCATACAAAAACAATATTTTACGAGGGAACATGCAAAGCCAATCAACCATTAGATGTGAGTGCATGTCACGGTGGATGTCCATCAGTTACAAAAGTCAATCTCTCAAGAAGAATGAATTTTCACGAAGAATGTTTTTGCTGTAAACCAGCAACATTTGATACATTTAAAATCGGGATGACTTGTAGAAATGGTACACGATACACAATTGATCATATTGTTTTCACTTCATGTTCATGCGAAGCATGCAAGCGAGGTGATTTTAATAAGGCTTTGTTACAGACTTGAAACAATCAATAGCTAATTAATTTGTGTAAAATTAAAAGCTTTCTTAATTTAATAGCATATTTTGTAGACTTTTTTCTTAGACATAATAGAGTTATAATTTTGTAAAGAAAATAGGTTTTGATATATTAAACACTAAAATGCTGGCATATATCGATTAATGTTTACTCTTTGTTGCCGTTCGAAAATTGTTACTGTCATTATCATCATCATCATTATTATTATTATTATTATTATTATTATTATTATTATTATTATTATTATTATTATTATTATTATTATTATTATTACATAAGGATTGAGTATTGAGTATCAACTGTCTGATGATCGCACACTGCGTGAAACTATAGTAACAGAAATTAAGAATGTGTTTTCTTTGACTCAGTCACCATCCTTATGTATTACAGCTCTGCCAATGTTTAATCGGTATTGAGCACTATCACATGTGACGATAGATAAATCTATCTTTATTATTATATTATTATTATTATTATTATTATTATTATTATTATTATTATTATTATTATTATTATTATTATTATTATTATTATTATTATTATTATTATTATTATTATTATTATTATTATTATTATTATTATTATTATTATTATTATTATTATTATTATTATTATTATTATTATTATTATTATTATTATTATTATTATTATTATTATTATTATTATTATTATTATTATTATTATTATTATTATTATTATTATTATTATTATTATTATTATTATTATTATTATTATTATTATTATTATTATTATTATTATTATTATTATTATTATTATTATTATTATTATTATTATTATTATTATTATTATTATTATTATTATTATTATTATTATTATTATTATTATTATTATTATTATAATTATTATTATTATTATTATTATTATTATTATTACTGTTATTATTATATTATTATTCTTTTGAATTTGGTTGAATTTTTATTACGCTAAAGTTTGTACTTTTGTACTTTTTGTATATTTTGAGTTTGAAACTATTTTTTATCATTTGTTTGATTCTAATAAACCTCTTAATTTCACTCGAAAATCCTCCATTGAGTTCGCAGGTTCTTGTTCAAACGAATCAATTTTGTACACTTACAATTGACTTTATAGAATGGTACACGATACACTATTGATCATATTGTCTTCATTTCAATACATGTTAATGTGAAGGATGCTAGCGAGGTGATTTCAACATGGTTCTATTTACAGACTTATCTATTTAACAATTAGACAACGAGGCCGAGTTGTCTATCTTCGAATAGTCAACGAGGTCCTCCGAGGTGACTATTCCGGACGGTAGTAAACAAGGGCGAGTTGTCTAATTGTTTTAGTAGAAACCAACTAGTGGTACAAGCAAAAACATATGAAAAGAAATTAATTCAACTATTTATTCGCTTCTTGCATAATTAATTTGAAATACAACCGTCAATCAAAGGCATCCATGACGAATGCAGCGTCGTGATTTGGAGGAATGAATTTTAATTCGGCTTGATTCAGATTTAATTTTTAAAACAAGACTAAACTATTATTAACATTTAAAATACAGCCCCACAAAATAGCAAACTTGAGCAAGGTAACTATTGAGTATCTAAACATATTTAAATATTTACAGTCTGTAATGTGAAAGTTTGGTGTTTATAAACTTTAGCTGACTAGCGAACTAATCTGCAATGTAGCAATGGAAAATGTGCGAGAAGATTGTTAAATAAGATTAAAATTGTACATCCATAGCCTACCATTGAATAACTTCATCTCATATTTTGTTGCTTGGTTTGTTTTCTCGGGCACGGAATTTATATGACTATCGTATAAGATTGATTGAAAAACATTTGCGAATCGCTTGTGTTTACTTTTTGAAATTTGCAAGGAACTTACCAGCGTTCACTATGAGAAATAGTGAACGATGGAGCAACCAATCAGGATGCAGATCATCGAATAGTACCCTGGTCGGTTTCGACTAAACTTAATTATGTGTAAAAGCTTTCTTAATCTATTAATACGTTTTAGCATACCTTGTAATTCATAAATATATAAGGTTATAATTTGTAAAGGAAGTAGTTTTTTTTAATAATACTATAATACTATATTAATTTATAAATCGGGTGGTCAGACACGTGTTTCGTCCCTGCCACCATATAATAATACTAGCAATTAGTATTGGTCCATAATGGACCTTATAATAATAATAATAATAATAATAATAATAATAATAATAACAATAATAATAATAATAATAATAATAATAATAATAATAATAATAATAATAATAATAATAATAATAATAATAATAATAATAATAATAATAATAATAATAATAATAATAATAATAATAATAATAATAATAATAATAATAATAATAATAATAATAATAATAATAATAATAATAATAATAATAATAATAATAATAATAATAATAATAATAATAATAATAATAATAATAATAATAATAATAATAATAATAATAATAATAATAATAATAATAATAATAATAATAATAATAATAATAATAATAATAATAATAATAATAATAATAATAATAATAATAATAATAATAATAATAATAATAATAATAATAATAATAATAATAATAATAATAATAATAATAATAATAATAATAATAATAATAATAATAATAATAATAATAATAATAATAATAATAATAATAATAATAATAATAATAATAATAATAATAATAATAATAATAATAATAATAATAATAATAATAATAATAATAATAATAATAATAATAATAATAATAATAATAATAATAATAATAATAATAATAATAATAATAATAATAATAATAATAATAATAATAATAATAATAATAATAATAATAATAATAATAATAATAATAATAATAATAATAATAATAATAATAATAATAATAATAATAATAATAATAATAATAATAATAATAATAATAATAATAATAATAATAATAATAATAATAATAATAATAATAATAATAATAATAATAATAATAATAATAATAATAATAATAATAATAATAATAATAATAATAATAATAATAATAATAATAATAATAATAATAATAATAATAATAATAATAATAATAATAATAATAATAATAATAATAATAATAATAATAATAATAATAATAATAATAATAATAATAATAATAATAATAATAATAATAATAATAATAATAATAATAATAATAATAATAATAATAATAATAATAATAATAATAATAATAATAATAATAATAATAATAATAATAATAATAATAATAATAATAATAATAATAATAATAATAATAATAATAATAATAATAATAATAATAATAATAATAATAATAATAATAATAATAATAATAATAATAATAATAATAATAATAATAATAATAATAATAATAATAATAATAATAATAATAATAATAATAATAATAATAATAATAATAATAATAATAATAATAATAATAATAGTAATAATAATAATAATAATAATAATAATAATAATAATAATAATAATAATAATAATAATAATAATAATAACAATAATAATAATAATAATAATAATAATAATAATAATAATAATAATAATAATAACAATAATAATAAGCGTGTATTTATATAGCGCCCTTTTGAGAATGATCTCCACAACGGCGCTTTACAGTTCTAATATTAAAAATGAGAAATATAAAATACATTACTGCGTGTCTGAACTGATAAAACTTTCAGATCACTTATAATTAAACAATTGTCTAAGCTGACTATCACTGTATAATACGGAGCATGAACTCTGGAGGATAACATGAGAGACAATACGCATTGAAACGATGTACAATTAATCAAGACATCTTAATCATTTCCTTAATAAGAATTTAATTTATTTCACATCCATTGAGTCGATTGAAATGTATATAGAGGCCGCCGCTCGATTTTATGCAGTTAACGTATAGCTATATCTACATAGAAAAACTTTAATTTATGTGCTGAAAGGAAGCCATAGCACATTAATTATTATAAATTACAAGTACTCAGTCAAATTTCGAAATGTGAAATTATCCATAAAAAATCATTTCAAATCCGTCCGATCCGAATACCTAAAATATCAACGATCGGATCACGTTCGGTTCGGATTCACAAATCATTATTGCAATATATATATAATCTGAAAAGGTTATCATATGATAGTATATGAGCCTATATATTTTTGATCTTAGCAATCTCAGCAAGTAGGCGGGTGATTTTCATGGCAGTCTATCAAAATACTAAGAGTTCGTTGAAAATAGAATTTTATAAGTAAAAAAAAGATTCCTGTTATCAAATTTTCAAGAATAAGGGCATCAGCATTCTTTTAAAATGAAATAGAAAATTCTATAATAAATCGCTATAGTAAATCGATATTGATATTATATTACATCTTGTTGTCAATATTTCCTGCGCTATTTATAAACCTTACAGATGTCGAATGAAAGAAAAGACGATTATGAATAAATTAGTTGTTTTGATAAAAAACGAAAACAACTCATTTTGCCAGATTCGTGATATGCATATTTATTCAGAATTTATTGAAACGGACGCGATGATTTATAGAGTCGAAATGTTTAGTGCAGGTTCAATGATATATAAATACCATAGCCGATGGTAATATTTAAATGCTCATGTTATGATGTATACATTCAATTTGAATTGGATTTGGCTGCCCGCTAGATTATCGACCTACGAAATTTTTCAAATCTCTGAATTTTTCAATACAATGATATCAAATAAAATATCAGATGAAGTATATTATTTTGAAACAACGTCATAGACCCATACTTTTCATACAACAAATTTGTTACTGTACGCGGTTATCTCGTCACAAATGTTTGCATAATTTCCCGACAACTGATTATCTGTATTATTTCGCCAGTAAGACGTACATAAGTCGCGGACAGACACAGAAATATCGAAATATAGTGATATATAAACAGACAGTATTATGTATATAAGTGATACACCATTAAATGGCAGCATCCTAAATGCTGGCATATATCAATCACTGTTCACTCTTTGTTGCCGTGAACAAATGCGAAGCGACTATTTCTCCGAAGCGTTAGAAAAAATAGTTATGCAGATACAGTCTTTGTAATAATCAATGAAAAGTAGTCAGAATATCTAATTTCTTTTGATTTTCATATTGAAATATGGCAATGTGTATTCATGGCCTTTCCACGATTTCCACATGATACCTGTAGCATAAGGGACAACTGGTACATGACTGTAAAGTCCATTTGGATGACAATGAAAGCATGCTCCAGACCACCACCCACCTGGGTATACCACAGCACAATTATCAGCATAAATGTCATTGTCGTGATCAAAGGTAGTAAAGTACATTCCATTTGAGTAATCCATGTCATTACCAGCTGTACCTAAGAATGATAAGAATGTGACGTAATAGCATTGATTAATACTTCAACAGATTGAGTATGATATTTTGTACATTTGTATGATCTTATATTAAAATATAATATATCAAAGAAAGCTTTCAACAAGGTATCTTTATGAACAATTTTATGATGTGAAAGCCAAGAAACTGAAAAGGAGCTCCGAGTATGCTTTATATTATCTTATAAAGGATATTTTGATCACTTAAAGAAATGAAAAATTTGCAACAAAAGATTTTGAATAATTAGGAATGGCCGTCGTACTGCTACATATGCAATCACACATTCTGTTGCTTTTGCTTGCAAATGCTGTTGGTTCTTTATATGATTCTGAGGGTGGTCATCATGGTTCAGATTAGTGATAATTAAAGATTTGGTTGTTTTTGTTGGTCTTCATTGCATTGAATGAAATTTTGAGATAATATTGCGATTTACAAGATTGGCTATTTTACCACGTAGTTACAATTATACGAATAAAGTCATTTGTTGATCTGTAATCCTATTTTCACGCATTTATAACCTCATTTGGTTTACTTTTGTACCAAATTCATTCAAGTGAATTAATGCAAACATCGTTTCGCTTGTTAGTTTTGGTTGTTTTGTTAACATGTTTCTGTATATGTACTTATGTCGAGTTTGCAAACAATCCTCTCAACCAATCACAAGCAATAGACAGTTAGGATTTTGGATTTCACAATGTAATAACATGAATATTATGACGGGCTCATCGATATATCAAATCTGACATAAGTTTATAAGAATCTAAGTTTACAAAATGCGATTCCGCTATTACGCTTTTGCTCACATCCCAGTGACAGCAACACCCGGTAGCAACACCACGAATATTTGAACATACATAGTTTCAATCCGCAAATCTACAATCTATGTAGTAGTATAGTCCCATTGAAAAAATCAAACAATTCTATGCACACTATCAAATACTTATTGGAAATAGTCTAGAATTATTCATAATGGTATTCCGAACTAATTAGAATCAAAAAATATTTTAAAACGTGCATGGGAACTAGCTCCATGCCCTTTTCATTTCTAACTGAGTTTTGACAATAAGGGCCTGGAACTAGTTCCGGTGCACGTTTTAAAATATTTTTTGACTCGAATTAGTTCAGAATACCATGATGAATAATTCCACCCTTATAGTAAGCTTAAAATAGCTCACTGAAGACACTGAAAACTATAAAAAAGGATCTAAGCGGTTAAGAGAAAAGTAGATGCAGATAGTGCTTATTTTGTTGATAAAAACATAACTCATGCACTCACATAATAAATGTTTTATCAAACTATTAAAAACATTAGAAAACATTGCTACCATGTTTTACGTTAGAATTTTTGAAAGCTCTTTTGAACCACTATCTAGAGATCCGTCTAGGAATTAGTTCATCATGTCTAGTAATTTATTGAATTTATATTAAACAAATAGTTCATACTTTCCGTGAACTATGCTCTGATAGCACCACGAGAGGCACGTAAGGTGAAAACGAGAAGGCATCAGAAAATTACGAGCCTTCGTGTTTTCTCCTGAAGTTACTCGAGTGGTGCTATCAGACCATAGTTCACGGAAAGTATGAACTATTTGGTTTAGAACATAGCCAGCCCCGAGTTATGACTGTTGGGGACGTTTTTCAGAGCATTTTCTGATCTTTCAATCCATGATCAAGTATGTAATTCTCCTATTTTCGTGACGTCACAGGAAGAAAGCTGAGTCGAGAGCTGCACGCTTGCTTTTTTTTAATTCAACTAAAAGCTTCGAGGAAAAATTGATATCGAGAAATTTATATTTCTCTTCTTGATATTAAAAGAATGGATGCTTAACATCGTTTACTTACATATACATAGTCATGGATTCTTATCTTTGAACAATATTTTCTATTTTTTATGCGCGTTATTCATTATGGAAAACTGAATTGGAAAACTTAAAATGGAAAGAAAATTTTTCTTACATATAATTTGAAGAATTTCGTAAAAAGCCGTGAACGTGAAGAAAGAAATGAAACAATGATAGATTTATTGACTACATGTTTGCTAATTGCCTATTTAAAAGAGCAGGTTATTGAATTTATGATAACTTTTTAGAATGTTGCTAACCTTCATTTGGAGAAATGGTTTAATTATCTGAAATTTTAGCGGTTGAATTTGTGCAGCCCTATGTTATGGTTTTGGTAGTTTACGAAAAGCTTATCTTTCTACGCCACGAATTTAGTTTTTATACTCATATCTAGGAACTTTGGCCATAAAAGGATGAGGGGAAGTATTAATGAAATGAAGCTATGTTATCTTTCGTTTTCACAATCATCAATACTGTAAAATTTGGGCAAATTGTTTTTGAATTGTTAATTATTTGCAAAATATTTCTATACACTTAAAAAATGTCTGTTTACTAGCTCAGATATTTCACCCAGAGCCATTTGATTTATTTTGAACAATTGAGAAACTGCATGAAACAGTAACTCAATGAAATTGTATATGACTCTACAGATATTCACTGTATTTGCTTTTTACTTTTTATTACTTGCCAGTTTATAATGCCATATCTAAATAATTATCGGTTGTTTTGTAATTTCATAAATTTCTTGAAATCGACGGGGTCAAGCTCGGCTATCGTGAAATAGCGTTATTGGTGTTAACCAATCAAATTGCAAGAATAAATCATAGCAGATCCTCGATATGTTCTAAATATGTATAGCAGGATTAATATTTATGATTACCTTTAGACTAGAATATTTACCTGAATAGCCGTTAATAGTTAATTTGAAGTTATCACTTGATGGGCCTACGATGAAAGTTGAATATGTAGCATACTTCATTTCCAATCCGTCTGACATTTCAAAACGTATCATGTATTCTCCATTCTTAGTTAACTGATGAATGTATTCGTTTCCAAGCCAAAATTCAGTCTCAAGAACACCAAACCCGTAGCTGTATTCTTCCCAATCACGATAGAAGTCAACTGATCCATCAATACGTCTTTGGATATGTATCCAAACTATAGAAAACGATTAAATAGAAAGTATAAATCACATTGAGTTAGGCAAACTGATTGTATCACTGGAATGGTGATAGTTGCAACATCATTCATCATCATCATCATCACCATCATCATCATCATCATCATCATCATCATCATCATCATCATCATCATCATCAACCACTATTTACATGTTTTATCGGCCTAAGAAAAGCATTCGATACCGTTTCGCATGCTGGTCTCTTGCTTAAACTCGAGCGAGTAAACATAGCCGGCAATTTTTATAACATTATCAATAGTTTATATTCAAATAATAAGGCACAAACTATTTACAACAATTTTACAACAACATCTAATTTTCCAAATGTCGGTGTTCGACAAGGATGTGTACTTAGTCCAACGCTGTTTAACATTTTCATCAATGATATAGCTCAAGATATGTCTTGTCCATCAACTGCACCGATTACTTTGTTAGATCAGAAACTAAATTGCTTATTATTCGCCGACGATATAGTGCTATTCTCTACCAGCAAAGAAGGCTTGCAAAACTGCCTTAACATCACTGAAAAATATTGTAATAAATGGCAGCTACAAATTAATATGGAAAACTCAAAAGTAATGATTTTTCAAAAATTTAAGCAGTTAAATATTGTTAAAGCCGTTTTTTACGTTGGAAGCAATCCTTTGTCTGAGACTGTTTCATACAAATATCTGGGCTTCGTTTTTAATTCCACTTGGAAGCAAGCAAATGGTATAGAAGAGCTATGTGTAAAGGTTGAAAAAGCATGGTATTTGACATCGCATTTAATGAGAAAATCACCAACCAGTTATGTTGGAATATTCAAAAGTATATATCAAACAATGATAAAGCCCATTGTGCTTTATGGAAGTGATGTCTGGGGTGACTCTATTAGAGACCAAGAAAGCAACCCATTAGAAGCCTTTCAAAAAAAAGTAATGCGTAGTATGCTAAATGTACTAAAGAATGTTACCCTGACTGCGATACGCGGTGACTTAGCATTATTACCATTAATTATCGATGTTAAAGTTAAAATAATTAAATACTGTATTCATTTGTTAAACTCTGATCAAAATTCACTAGTATATAAAGCTTTTGGAGAACAAGTCTTAGATAGTTCCCTCCTTACTTGGCTTGCAAATGTCAAAAATATTTTGAGAGAAGTTGGAGTTGATTTTACACTCATTTGCAATAAGGATTTATCAACCTTGACTTCTCAAAACTTATTTATAAAAGCAGTAGAGCAAGATTTGGTGCATAAATTTATTCAATTATTTAAAAATAATCTCTCCGCTATTCAAAGCTCTAATCAATTGAATTTTTACCGAAAATTTAAATCAAAGTTTCAATTTGAAAACTACATACTTATACCTCATACAAAAGCCCGGGCGATATTCTAACATCCCCTGCGAGGACTGGCTATGTCCCCATTGCGATAGATAGTGACAGTATCGACGTTTTTTTAATAAAATAGAAACGTTGCATAACAACCTTCAGGTTATTCAGCATGTTTCGATAATTTATAGCTATACAGTATAATGAATGAATATTATCATAATATTTTGTTACTTATAGAAGCGACATGGAGAAATAGGTTCTTATAGCAACTCTGCTAAATAAATAAAAAATATATAATGTATCTGTAAATATCGAATAGCAACATAATAATATTAAATAATACTTACCACACATCTGTACCTACATGTAAACTGGTATGCTGTACTTAATCAAAACAAACAAACAAACATCCTCATCATCTTGCACCCCCTTAATGACCATGCCTCTCAATCATGAATATTATATGCCAATGAGCACACAAAAACAATGGGATGACATGCTCTTTTACTCACAAAATCAAAAGCATAGATATTATTAACTACACCACGATACTACCAATGAACAGATTAAAAAGAATGGAGTATTGCGTCCAAGCAGATAAGTACTGTTACTAATATGCAATTAATTAAATTAATAGAAATAGACACAGACGTCCGTAAGACAATTAGTAATTTCAATAACAATAAATCTACTGAACCTGACCAATTGCGAATACGTTTCTTAAAATCTACTCTTCCAAGTCTCACAGCCCCAATCACTGACTTGTAAAATAATTTTATTACAATTAAAGAGATCCCTTCTCAGTGGAAATATGGCCACAATTCACCAATATTCAAAACAAATGACCCCATGGATGCTACGAATTATCACCCGGTTACCATCTTGAGCCATCTCTCAAAAGGCTATGGAAAAGTCCTAGCCAATCAACTTAAAACTTCATATCAAAGGAATACTTCCACATGATATGCATGGTTTAATTCAATACCTTAGTACAGAGACAGCCATGTTGAAATTAGTTGAAGACTGCCATATTGGATGTGATAAAAAGTTGAAGCCTGTAATTGTATCATCATTGGACCTATCAAAAGCTTTTGATATCGTACACCATGATCTAATTTGTTCCAAGCTCAATGCATATGGTATTGACAGTCCTGGCTGCAATATTCTGCGAAATTATCTCAGTAACAGATATCAATTAGTAAAAACAGAGAACAAGTTATCCTCTACATTTGAGAGGCTTCGCGGAGCACCACAAGGGTCAATCCTAGGACCAATACCTTTTAACATCTATATAATTGGTTTTTCATACAGTGAATTGCAATCATCCATCGTACGATATGCAATCGATAGAATTTAATTTAATGAAAAACCAACTATTTAATTTTGTGGGAGAACTACTAGGGATGCCGTAGCTACAATAAACAATGATTTATGAGATGTCATTACATGGTTGGTTTGAAGTAAAATTTTATGAAGTTGAATGCTTCTAAAGCTCAATCAATGCAAGTAAAGGTCAACAGTAGGAATAAAGAATAACAATATAAATAATATAATAATATAATAAGAATAAAGATCATCAAATTGTGAACAATGAGAGAATAAAAGTTAACGGAAATGAAATACCTTGGTCCACAGAACCCTCTCTATTAGAGTCAAAGTAGATCACGCCTTAACAATGAAGCCATTCTTGAAGTCATGTAAGCAAAAGTTTAATATGTGGCTTGCACAGCTCAAGCAATTGCAAGGGTGTTTGACCCATTCCCTGTGCGAAAGGCTTTATAAAGGCGAGTATTGTAGTCTTCTCACAATCAGCATGCCCAAATCCGACGTAAAAATTTTGAGCAAATATAAAAGAAAAGTGATGTCATCATTGATGTATAAAAAAGAAAGTTCGCAATTGCTTTCTAAAACGAAATGCATTTCCCTAATTGTCCGAAAAACCTATAAAACTGCTCCACTTTGTCCATAAAGTATTGACCACAGATTCAATTGTCTCGCTGAACAGCTTATTTTCCCTTCAACAGAATAAATATACCACTCACTCAGACCTACGTCTCACTGCTCCAAAATGCCGACTAGAATCGAACCGGAGATATGTTCGTTCAATCGGAACTATAACGCGAAGTTTTACCCCGAAATAGGTAAAGTACCTCAACCGCATCCAATTTAACGCTGCAGTTCTGGATTTGGGTCTGAAATGGGAAAAATAAGGGACACCAATGGACAAAATCTCAATTTAAATTAACGTTATATTTCCTTCTATCGTTATTCTATAGTTCCAAAATTTTCATAATTTTCAATTTGGCTCTTATATGCTCTTTTTCATTTTAATTATCCTAAATACTAGAGTAGAAGTTAGTTAAATTCACATGTAAGCTATTATAGTATAAGATGTAGTTAAACTGTATTATTGGCGAATTATTTAAACTCGCCCGTGTAACAATGTAAGCGACAAGTATTTCTCATGTTGAAAACGAAGTTGATAAAATTGCACACAAACACAGCTGCAGAGTCTTCTGCAAGGAATTATGCGATGTAGTGAATTGAGCTTGCTGCAAAATCAGGACCCGGTTTATCATCAACAGTAATCGTGTACATTGCAAAGAATTTATTGGATGATCTTTGATACTTCTCCACAATGGCTATTCTTCTTCTACTTCATTTTTTGATTTTGATCGCGGTATACCTTTTCAAAAAGTTTCTTATCAAGCTCAATGCCATTACGTGATACCTTAAAGCCTAGAAAAGTTACTACTTTTACTTTATTTATACTTTATCATGGTTGACAGGCATACTGCGTTGCTTAAAACGTTCCACTACACCATTCATGCTCTTGTTTAAAGAATCCACTGTATTGGCAAAAATGAGAGCATCGTCCTGATCTGGGATAACTCCCTTTAAAAGTTTCAAAACATTCCCGTTGGCATGTTGAAATATGCTAGCTCTGTCTTTCATTCCCATTCGTAATCTAATAATATATCATCTAGTCCTTTGTGGGTATTGATGATTAAAGGGTTCATGCACGGGTTGCCATGCTTCATCGCACGAGTGATGTTGGAAGACACAAGTGAAGGGTATAATGAATAAACGAGTCTTCCGAGGTGAGTTTATTCATTACACTTCCCGAGTGTCTTCCAACATCCCGAGTGCAAAAATTTTGCGATGGAGCATGGCAAAACCCGTGAATGAACGCTTTTCTAGAACGAAAATCATACCTATTTAATCTTTCTAGTCTCCGAAGTTATGAATTTTATTGTTATCAACAAAACTGTCAACGCCACTCACGAAAAAATCGAACAACGCTCGACCCAATTAGAATCGTGGTTTTGATCACGTGATGTGGTTGGACTAGACGCCTCGTGTGATCAATGCAAAAAATTCCGCCATTATTTTTCAGACTGTTGGCGATGAAAGATCAGAGAAAGTACACTACATGAATGATCATATTATATTTTAATTTAACTTTACTTGAATAATGTAACATTTAAACTATTTTAAAATATTAAAGAGATATAAATTATCTAACTGTTGTAATTGCTGGTAATGGACGCGATTGAGCAATATTTGAACACTGGTTGGACTGGATGATGATCGTAAAATCGTCTCAAATGAGTATCGAGACTCTCAGGTGTCATTTCTTTGAATTCTTCGTTAATGCCACTTATAAGTGCCCATTCTATTAATAACATACAAATATTTAAATTTAAAGTTTGCTTGCATGTATGTTGTAAAAATAATGTGTAATTGCAACTCACCTTTGAATATTTTAATTGCATGAGCTGTTTTGTATTTTGTTGTTTTTGCTGTTGAACTTAGCAGGAGTTCGTCAATTTCCTCGTTCGTTTTCTTAGAGAATCTGCAACCATGTCACTATTATCGACATTATCATTATTATTATTAAGTAAATTGTATCCTAAATTAAAATTCCGTTTTGCCATTTTAATTGTTTTGATTTTGTTTGGGGGTTAATCAGAAACCTCTGGGTCAGAAACCTGAGAAACCCTCGTTCAACTTTCCTGCGTGCCTTCATCTATTTTTCGTGCATGGTCAATCGACAAATCAAATTGCTAGGAATCATTCGACGACTCTACAACAAATGATGCCGCCTGCCTTCATCGACTTTTACCTGCACGCTCAACGACCAATCAAATCGCAAGGAATCAATCCATCGCTTTAGAAAGTAGTTTCTGCGCAGCTTCGTCAATTTAGGGATTCGTCCACAGGCAGATTTTTAAAATTAACGTGTCGCTACGAACCGCTGCTGGAAGCCTAAGGTTTTTCGTCTCAAAATTCATCTCAACACTATCTCATATTGACCCCCCGTTCCAGTATCGTTTGGTAGCAACACGATAACCCTGATGATGTGATAAGTATGTGCTAGAAAGCGTTAAAACGAAAAGTTACAACTTAGGTATATAGCTTTTTTGGAATATGTTATACTATAAGAAAAGTAGCTAGCAGGATCGGGATGAACAGTTAAATTTTTAATGAAAAAAAATTCGAAACGATTCCGACATTTTTTTGCGTGTAGCAATTATAACGTACAATGTTTGCATAAAATCACGGTCAATCTCTCTTGTGGAAAATAGAATTGTTCCTTTTTTTTTTTTCAAAAAATGGGACACGAGAATCTCCAAAATTCCATGTTTGAGGACAATTTTGACTGGGAAAGAGTCGCGCTGTGTAAAAACTCAACAACAATATGCATGTACGAATAGAAAAAAAAGTTCTATCCAAATCCGTTTAAAAAAAAGGCGAGATATACACTTTAAAGATAACTTCCAAATCATATATTTACTACACTCACCTCTGCTATCAGATGTATTATCTCTTTCGACAAACAACGGAAGTGTCATATTAGGGCTTATGTTGAAACAATATACACTAGTCTTGTTGATCGTTTCAATAGAAGCCAACCCTCAAATAGAAAACAACATATAGCGTCACTCTCTCCTGAAAAAGTAAGTTTTTGATAAAAAGTGCAAAGAACATCACAGTATATCGCATCAATTAATTCATTAGCATTTACATTGCATTCCAGATTGTATTCATAAACTAATACGATCTAATTTTCAGCTCCTTCTTAAGAGATGCATTTAGTAATCTTTATGTGATAGAACCGTGTCAGGGTGTATTGCTTTCACATTCGAATTCTTGTGCACGGTATGGTTGTACTTAATCACCTTGGTTAGTCAGCTTTATATCCGGAATCATTCATATCTGTATTATATATGTATGTTCTTTGAAAAGCCAGATATTAAAAAACAGTTTTGTTTTGTATTATGTTTGTTCCTACTATTTCTGTATATATCGTTTAACTATTTTTGCTGCCAATACAAGTAATTGAAACCGACAAGGAATTGCTACTCTTAATCGTCTCCTTGTACGTTTAACATATATAGTACCATATTCAGGTCTTCCACATTGAAATCGGTGCAATGGGACAGTCCCTTTAAATAGTTAGATCTATAGAGAGATGCCACTTTGAAAAGTAAAATGATTAATGTCATAAACTTCTGATGTGAAGAAAAATATCACTACCAAATTATGTTTACATACATTTACACGACAAATTTTGTTCATAACATTTCTTTCTATTTTATATAAAATATACGACTCAAAATTAAAGAAAATCAACATTTGTAATTGTTATAGCCAACATTTACTTGCTTCCAAATCCTTAAACAATGTTTCGTAAACAAGACGTCTCTCTTTGAAGAAAAGTTCTGCTGTGTTTTGGAATTGGTATTAGTGGATAAATAAATTCGAAGACGCAGTCATGTCAAATTTTAATCTCTTGAAATAAGTTATTTTCTAACTTCACAATTTACATCACCAAAACTCACAAAAACAAAATCTATCAGCGTGGTCGGGGCGTTATTTTCCCGCGCGTTTCACATCGAGGCAAACACACAATAGCTAAATCTAAACTACGTCAAATAGAAATAAACGTCATAAAAAGAAATAAATGTCATTGTCTAAGTCTATATTTAAATGTTCAGCTAAACAAAACAGTCCTCCTCAGCGGAGTTAGCATCCGAGTTACCGTAGCAGTAAAATTCTCAAGTAGTGCTAATTGCAGTAAACATATCCATCAACTTTGTCTCGAGTACAGCATCTTCTTTTAGTTCTTCTGCCGTAGCAATTAATACCAGATTGTGAATAGGTCTAATTAATTGTCCTTTGATAGTTTTGAGATGTACTTTTCTCATTAATCCGTCATTGCCAGGTAAAAGTTCACTCCTCTTGATTATGACGTAATCTCCAACTTCCATGTTTTGACTAGTATGAAACCATTTGTTTTTCAAATTCAATTGGGAAGGCATATACCTCAACCATTGTTCCAAGAAAATTTTTGCTTTTTCTTGCACAACTTTCATTCTATGTCTATAGGGTTGATGCGATCTTCTGATGTCGGCTGATCAACTACAATGCAATGTCCATGTAGGATGCTATTTGGGCTAACGAAACTTGCCTCTTCTAGTGGATGTGATGAGCTATTAAGGAATAGCGGCCTGGAATTTACCATGTACACGACTTCATATAGGAGTGTTCGCCATTCATCTGGGACTAATGCTCTAAGGTGTGTGATGGATACTGCTTCCAGTGCTCTTCTGACACTTTTGATTAGCAATTCCACAGCTCCATTCATTTGAGAGGCAGTGGGTGGGTTCCAACTCCAGTCTAAATCTCTAAACAGCATGTTTTCTTTCTTTGCAACAATTTCTTTCCAATTCTGTGATATCTCTTTCCATATTGGCTCGGCGCCTACAAAGTTGGTACCATTGTCGGTATATGTATAACATGATCGAACTCCTTGTAACGTCACAAATCTTCTGAAAGCCAAAAGCAATTTCCCTGTTGTTAATCCAGCACCGCTTCCTTTTTGGGTCGCACATCAGCTCCAGATGTATTGCTCGTGTTGTGAGGCATGTGATAATCACATAGTTTCCATCAACGTTTTCTTTTCTTGATAGCTTAATAGGAAACGGTCCAAAACAATCTGCTGATGTAGCTTGAAACGGTGTTTCTTTCTTCAGTAGATGCATACTTGGTACTTCTCCCATTCTTTGCTGCAGAAGGGGTCTGTTTCTATTTCGACAGTCCAAGCATTTTGATTTGATTTTCCCCATAGCTTTTGATATTCGAACAACAAGCATTCCATCCTTTTCTACTGCCACTCTAGCACGATTACTACCTCCATGAGCAACCTGTTCATATTAATGAAGGGCGATCTTTTGATTTAATGTTGTAGTTGGTTCAATAACTGGGCATGAAATCTCCTTAGGTAGCCATGATATTGCCTTCAATCTACCAGCCATTCTGCAAGCGTTATCTTGCTTGTCAAGTTCAGGGCAAAATCTTCTGTATACTTTTTGATTAAAGTCCACACCAGATTGAAGTGCTTTCGCTATTTTGAGGATTGCATCCTGTCTTCCATTCAAATCGTACTTATGTCGAATGTTCGTTACAAATTTGATCCAATCCTCTTCTTCTTATACTAATTTTAATATGTACTCCTTGTCTGTGTTTTCATTCTGTAACATCAAAGAATGCACCTCTTTCATTGCTTCCTTCTTGGGCTTGGCCATTTTGATTTCGCATATTTTCTGATCTCATTATCTTGTTATTTGTTGTTGGTCAGCCGTCATCGAATCTGTCCAGCAAATCAGAAGGCTCAGAGCTTCAGTCAGAGCATTCAAAATACTGCTAACCAGTCTTGTCATTATTACACAACCAACCAGTTCCACTCTTGTTATGCTTCTAATTCTCAATGGGGTGACCAAGGCTTTGGATGCGATGAACGTCAATGCAATTGATCCACCTTTTAACTCCCATCGTAGATAAGCAAAAGCTCCATAAGCATCGAAATTTCCGTCTGAAAATGCATGAAGTTCTGGCTTTCCTACTGCATTTTCTGGTTTGAGACATCTCATAAGTTCAATGAACTTCACTTCTTCTAATTGTTCAAGTATAGCTCTCCAGTTTTCTTGTTCATCATCTGGTAATAAATCGTCCCATTTGAGTCCTCTCTCCCATAATTTCTGAAGTCCAGTTTTTGCCTGAATTGTTACTGCTGATGAAAGCCCCATTGTTTCTTTGCAATTCTTCCAATAATGTTACATTTGAGTGCCAAGCTTTGATGCTGAATCCACCCCTTGCAAGGACTCATCTGCTTCTCCAATTGCAAGATTTGCAGTTTTTCATCTGGAATTGATGCAGCGATATCATCCACATAGATCGATGATTTGAAAATGTTCATTGCCATTGGGTAATCAGTCTCATTTTCTTTTGCCACGTGTCTGAGTGAATTTGTCGCTAAATCAGGTGCCAGTTTGTCCCCAAATGATAACCGTGTCCATTGTAATACTTTGATTGTTGGGTTTGGGTCCATTCCTCTCCACAGAATCCTTTGGAATGGTTGATCGGCTTCTTCCATAAACACACGGTTGAACATCTTAGATATGTCTCCATGAATTGCTACTTCATCTTCTCTCCACTGTGGCGCCACCTCAAAGAGTCTGTTTGTAAGGTCTGGACCTTTTTCAAAGCAATCGTTGTCGGTTTTACCAGGCAATACCTCCATGGCTGTGTTATGCACAACTCTCAATGGTGTAGTCTCACTGCTCTCTCTGATGACTGGATGGGTGTCTAAATAGAAGGCCTTTTCTCCAGCTGTTGGTAGTACCTCTATGACGAATTCATTTTTTATCAGCTCCTGAATGGCTTGGTTGTACTGTTCCATCTTGCCTTTTGCTCTCAGTCTCTTCTCTAGTCTTTCCAAGGCCTTTTCAGCTGACTTGGTGTTATTTGGAAGAGAGCCAGGAAACCCTTTTCTCCGATGTAGCTTAACTATTACCTTATGTACTATTACCTTACTATTCTAGTGTTTTCTTTTGCGTTAATGACGAAGTTAGTTTCTTCAATTTCCTTCTCTGTGCATGTGCAAAGCTTTGTTGGTTTGATACCAACTTGATCAGATAATAGCAACGTTCTGATATCTTCTTCATTTTGATATACACTGCTTTCAATGCAGAATATTCTTTTGATTCCATAGCTGCAAGATTCGTTTCTTCTTGTGTCTTCTACTTCTCCTGTCACTGTTCATCCAAGAGGATATAGACTGCCTCTAGCCATTTTCATATTGACTCCAACTAGTGTCTCTAACGGGTGTAATAGATATCCACCTTCTCCGTCCATTCCAATAAGAATGTCAATTTTACCTTCAATAGTGTCACTCTTATTTTTCAGACTGATTAAGTGCGGGTTACTTACAAAGAAATTGTTTGTCAATGGTACTGATGTTCAGCATGGCTTTGCAATCTTGTATGCATCAACCTCACATTTGTATGAACCACTATTATTACTTATAGTTCGAGTGTGTAATTTTGTTCTTTTTTTTACCGTACCACCGACTACTTCATACTTTAGGTAGGTGTCTGTTCCATTTAACCCTAGTTCTTCTGCAAACTCAGATCTGATAAGTGTAGTGTCAGATCCAGAGTCTAGCAAATATCTTGCTTGTCTCCATGTGCCTCCGTTGTCAAGCATTTGTGCGACTAGCACAGGAAGTCGTGTAGCTTCTCTTTTCATTGAATTAGATTTCATTGCTACAGCAGAACTAGCTGATGGTGATTCCTTTCGCTGTTCTACAGTTTCTTAGTTGTTTTCAAAATGCAGTGACGTATGATGTCTTGCTTGACACGTATTACATTTACTTTTGCTATAACACTGGTTTGCTTTGTGGTTACGCCCAAGACAATTAAAGCACCTTTGATTGTCAGCTATAAATTTGCGCTTCTCCTTTGTACTCATATTAATATATACATCACATTTATATAATTTTTGACAGCTGTTAACAAGCACAGATCAGCTTTTGTCTTTCGTCTTCAGATGATGCCTTTGCATATACTACTCTTGATGTCTTATCGCTATTTGTCTTTCGATTTGGATATGTTGGGTACGAGTCTGCAACAGTTCTAATGCAATGTACTAAATGTTGAATAGATTGTGTTTTACCCAACTCGGCACATACAACTCTGTAATAGGTTGCTAGATCCATTGGCAAGTTGAAATCCAGAATTTCTTCTAGTAGCTTGATCCCATCAGATTCTTCTCTCTGGTCAACCCTTCTCATCCTATCCTGATGCTTTTCGATTTATGCTGCTGTTGAAATAAGCTGTAATTTGTTTTGCTTCTCTGCTCTTTTCATATTTCTGGAGTTCTGTGTTTTCTCTTTATAAACTCTACGCTTAGTAATGTATTGTTCAATTTTTCCAAACGCAACTTCAATATTTTCACTGCTCTTTATTTCTTCATGATAGCTTGCAGGCATGGCTTTTAATAAGTACTTTTATCCCACAGCAGGGTTTTTGTTGAACTTGCATCTAGTGTATCCATAAACGTAGATTTCCAATCATAATAGTCTATTAAGTTTCTTTGCCAGTTATCAGGAGTAATCCTATCTAATCTAAATGAATTAATGTTTTCATTTTTATTTATGTTTATTTCTCCCACTATTTTTTCATTAAAATTATGTTGATCTTCAATTAAAGACGTTAATTTTTCTATTGGAGAACCAAGTTCACTGACTAGAACATCTTGTAGGCTTCCTTGCACTATGTTACTAGCAATTGATGCATTGTCCTGCATATTTTCATTCTCTTGGATATTATGATGGGTTACTTGATTAACTGCTGGGTCCTCCTCGGTTTGTTGGCCCTCTGGATTAACCAATATTTTACCAATGTTTTCGATTTCTCTTTTACTTATTATAAGATAATCCTCTATTTCAACTACTTTTGTTTCGATATCTTCAATTTGTTCGTCTGATAAACAATCATAGATTGTTCTCTATATTCATCTGCAATTTCTTCAAGTACGTCGAAGTTATCTTGTACTGAATTGATTCGATACTCTAAAGTTTCTTTTTTCTTTGACTCACTAAATTCTTTCTCTAATTCACCTTTGAACTTTTCTGCTCTTTTCTCTTTTCTCTTACACTTTCTCAATAATCTTTCCCAATCCATATTTATATTTTCTTCACGTGTCTCGAATTTTTCTCTTCAACTAATCGAAACTGTTTTGGCATAGGTATTAGTGGATAAATAAATTCGAAGACGCAGTCATGTCAAACTTTAATCTCTTTATTAACAAATTCTTCCTCGCAACATTACATAATAATAAAGTATCAATAACAATAAGTACTGGTTTTGATTATTAACTTGAATATCCCCTAAGTTATTCTCTAACTTCACAATTTACATCACCAAAACTCACAAAAACAAAATCTATTAGCGTGGTCGGGGCGCTATTTTCCCGCGCGTTTCACATCGAGGCAAACACACAATAGCTAAATCTAAACTATATACGTCAAATAGAAATATAGGTCATAAAAAGAAATAAATGTCGTTGTCTAAGTCTATAATTAAATGTTTAGCTAAACAAAACATGCTGCATACTCAAATTCTGTATGCAGCGTATGAATGCTATTCAAAGACTTACCTCCAATAAAATCTGAACAGTATATCTAAAAAGACAACAATCCTATTATTAAGTAGGAATTGAAAATATCCCAACATCTGAGAACACCGTTTTTTTTCTTAATTTTTTTTTGCAGCAATACACGTAAACAGAAAACCCTTGAATTAGGATAGATATCACTTTTTCGTTTAAAAGAATAGAACAGTTTAAAATTGTGATTAGAGGCGTAACATTGACAAGCGGCCTTGGAACTCGGTCTTCGAAATGTTGCGCTATGCACAATTTATTCATGCACCCAGTAATTAACGTTTTCTTTGAATACGATCAATTGGTCATCATGAGTCATTGTAAGCCTACGATAACTGTTATGAAGTTTTTACACAAAATATTTTCTTATGGAAATATCAAAATCTCTAGTCTTTATGACTTTCAGATATTCAGGATTTTTATAATTTTAGATAAATTTCGGAAAAGGTAGCCTTAAGCCCCGGTCAAATGACTTTTTATTTCGCCAACATTCATGAATTCAACAAAATCCGATGGATGATTGTGAAATAAAAGTCATTTGGCCACCCTCACCTATTCGGATTTTGTTGGCTGATGTTGAATTTGGATTTTGAATACATTCAAAAATTTCGCCAACACTCATCGGATTTGTTGAGTTCTGTTGTTCTCTACCGATGTTGGCGAAGTGGCCAAATGACTTTTTATTTCGCCAACATTGTTGAATTTTGTTGAAAATATGAACCTTCCTCTGATTGGTCAACAATGACGTAGCTTGTCTCAGGATTGGTGGGCTCGATTGACTAGCTTCAAAGCCTCAAAATACCATTCGCTGTTGACGAAAATGAACTCAACAAAATCCGATGAATGTTGGCGAAAATAAAAAGTCATTTGGCTACCCTCAAGATGTTGACGAAAATGAACTCAACAAAATCCGATGAGTGTTCGGGAGTGGCGAAATAAATAAAGTCATTTGGCCGGGGCTTTTATCGAATACGGTATACATTTCAGCTGCATGCAGCTTCTTTGTTGAAGTTGACCGGGCTGTCTAACTGTCAAATGTTTTATTTTCAAATGGTTTGAATAGTGCAAAAGATTTCAAAAGGCTCAATGAAACTGAGATATTTCAAAGACAAGTAATACATACGAATACAATCACTTACCGGAATGAAAACAGTCACAGTGACGTTTTGATGTGGAATTAAATGAAGGGAAAAGTTGCCAATAATATCAAACAGAAAACAATTTGACGAGTTAGAAAGTAAATAATCATTTGCATAGGTAATCGAAGTACAACTGATATTCATTTGGCAAACATGATTACATCCGTGAATAGTTGGTGACTTTATAGCATTGTAAGCATTTGTAATGTCCAATGTCATGTTTTCAAATAATCTTCCTTTGTAAAGTAATTCATCTTTTCTGCATTGAGGTAGCTGACCCTGACCCAGTACAACATTAATGAGTAACAGACAGAAACCAAGCAATGCAAAGGAAAACGAATACAACTCCATTTTTCTACGATAAACCCGTCTGTATATCAAGCAAGTGAATCGAGTATTAACGAAACAACCTTCTGGTGACATATTATGCGTCATGTACATATGGGTAGTGTTATTTTCGCTGTTACATTGGTTACCAATAGCAGCAGTATTTTTCTATTTAATTTTTGACAGGTATGACAAATCGATAGTCGTTTGGAAAATTTGAACAGGTTGCTTTATTCCATAGATATATAGGATATAGAAGGTTAACCACGTGACGCCCCTGTCGCCTACTTCTGCCACTATTTTGAAGGAAAAACAATGGCGTCTTGACATTTTGGTGGGTTTGGCGGGAAATTCAATCAAATTAAATATCAGCTGTTTTGAACAGAGAAAGTTTTACTCCTTTCAAATTGCCCTGTAAAGGGCCCTGAATGTGAATGAAATCGCCAATAATAATTCGTAAAAGATCAGATTCAAACAACTTAATTGTACAAAATTGTCAACAAGCAGCTGTTATCCAAAACAATCAAGAAACAGTTGTCTATGCTTGATGTAATACTTAACAATTATCGAACGAGATTGACCACGATTCTGGTAATTATCAGGCCGAGGCGCGTGTTATCCGTCTAAGACGTAGGCTGAGGGGAATAACACGCACCAAGGCTTCCTGATAAATTCTTAGTGTCGTGTGAAGTCGAGCTTGATAGTTGTTTTATTATTAATCCATACCTTGATTACTTCCATGGATTAATCAAGAACAGCAGCGTTATGAGAAATACTAGCAATGAGTGTGGTCCATGATGGACCTTCTATGATAAAAACTTTCAGATCACCTATAATTAAACAATTGACTAAGCTTACTATCGCTGTAAAATACGGAGTATGAACTCTGTAATAGAACATCATGAGACACAATACGCATTGAAACGATGTAGCATTAATCAATACATCTTAATCATTCCTTTAATAAAAATTTAATTTATTTCACATCAATTGAGTCGATTGAAATGTATAATTTAACGTAGCTATATCTACATAGAAAAACTTTATTTTATGTGTTGAAAGGAAGCCAGAACACATTAATTATAAATTACAAATACTCAGTCAAATTTCGAAATCTGAAACTATCCATAAAAAATCACTTCAAATCCGATCCGATCCGAAGACCTAAAATATTAACCCGAATCTAACCGGATACGATCGGATCGCGTTCGGTTCGAATTCATAAATCTTTATTGCAATATATACAACAACAATGTGGTGTTCACAAAATAACGCCGTCAAGGTGTGGCCGGTCAAACTCGTGGCATTGCATGCAATATATTCAATATTAAATTGATTTAGCTTCGACAAGACACATGGTCCACTAATTTCTGTTATTAACATGATCAAACGATATCTTTTGTTAATTAACAATGATTTACTGCTTCATATTAAAAAAAAATCAGAAAAATCGTTGATAAAAATTGCCGAATGGCGGATTTGGACTGACGACCCTGATATTGTAATACCAGGGCATTAACCAATCGGCCACTACCTTACTTTTTGTTATCGGTGCTTTAACTGAAGTGATCAACAAACTTACTGCTTCGACAACGTATTATTGAACAAAGCCGACCCACGCGCGTGTATTGAAAATCAAATTATATATAATCTGAAAATATTATGATATGATAGTATATGAGCCTATATATTTTTGATCTTTGCAATCTCAGCAAGCAGGCCTGTGATTTTCATGGCAGTCTATCAAAATATCAAGATTTCGTTGAAAATAAAATTTTGTAAGTAAAAAAAAGAAATGAACAATTGGCCTGATAGTGCTTCTTGTTATCAAATTTTCCAGAATAATAGCATCAACATTCTTTTAAAAGGAAATGAAGTTCTATAATAAATCGCTATACTAATTTGATATTGATATCATGTTACATCTTGTTGTCAATATTTCTACGCGCTATTTATAATACATTACAGATGTCGAATGAAAGAAAAGACGATTATGAATAAATTAATTATTTTGATAGAAAAATGAAAACAACTCATTTTGCCAGATTCGTGATATGCATATTTATTCAGAATTTATTGAAACGGACGCGATGGTTTATAGAGTGGAAATGTTTAGTGCAGCTTCAAAGATATAAAATATCATAGCTGATGGTAGTATTTAAATGCTCATGTTATGATGTCTGATGAAAAGGATTTACTTATATAGAAAATGAATCTACTTTACCTTGCATTTGATCGCGATATGAAATGATCATTTTTGTCAGAATTATTTCGAATAAAAAGCAATTTATATTATATTCTTATCGGGCTCACATTCTCCTTCGATAAAATATGGTTGTTAACTTATTATTGATTGGTGTATTAACTCAGAGAACCCGCTATTATGTATTTAAATGTTGTTCGGAGATTATGCCGCTCGTATAGTTTTTATTTGGATCTCATTTGGAAAATGGTAAGTTGTATTTTAATAAATCTTGTTTGCTATGATCGATTATTTCATGCAACCTTTTCGCTTTTTATTTTTGTAACACAAGGTTTGTTACACTCATCCAAACTGTATTAACTATTTAAAAATGTTTTTGAATTATGTTTTTGTGCTTTTAATTTCAAAGCAAAATTTTTGAACGCTGAAAATATTATAATTATTATTATTTTTCCAAATCATACGCTCAATTCAATTTAACTTTGTTGAATTTGATATACCTGAAATTAACTTTATTAAATGTTGATCAACGATAATAACAAGACACCGCTATTTTTATTCTCGAAACTGTAGTAACATATTGTATCTTATTCTTATAGCAAGTCAACAAAATGAAATTTTAATTTTAATCGATGCTTACAATTCCTTCGTTAATTATGGAAGCAAAATCTGAAAATAAATGCCTGCCTGCTCAAAACCAAATGATTCATGTTTTTATATTAAATAATAAATTATAGAAATACTTTTGTGCAATGCCTTGATTGATTCTAAACTCTGTAATTTTAGACTGTAGACAGATAATCTATTCGAACTTTGAATATTTTTCGAATTAGTCGAACGCCAACGTCATTTTGAAAATTCTTGCAAGTTAATTTGTTTTTATGCCCCGCGATAGTTGTTCATTTCAAAACAGATTGTTTGCTCAGTGTTCTCACAAATTATATATCAAAATAGCCTTTTTAAAAGTGAAATGTTTTATATCTCGATTTTGAGAAAAGTAATGAACGGCATTTTGTTTCATTAATAAAATAAATTAAGACCTCAAGTCTCTATATGTATTGCTGATATCAACACTACATGAAATATGTCTACGTTTCTTTGATTTCAAAACATATTTTGTCTGGCCTAGTTATACTGATAATTCAATGTAATTCAGTATTTCGTATTGTTTTAATTATCATAAAACTGATTCAGTTTCAAGTTTCACTTGTTCAAACAATTTACACGCAGCTTTTAAATTCAAAGCAAAATATTTTTGTTCTGGAGAATTCAATTTGAAGTCGATTTGGCTGCCCGCTAGATTATCGACCTATGAAATTTTTCAAAATCTCTGAATTTTTTAATGTAATGATATCAAATAAAATATCAGATGAAGTATATTATTTTAAAACAACGTCATAGATCCATACTTTTCATACAACAAATTTGTTACTGTACACGGTTATCTCGACACAAATGTTTGCATAATTTCCCGACAACGGATTATCCGTATTATTTCGCCAGTAAGACGTACATAAGTCGCGGACAGACACAGAAATATAGTGATATATAAATAGACAGTATTATGTACTAGCAATGAGTGTAGTCCATAATGGACCTTCTATGATAAAACTTTCAGATCACTTATAATTAAACAATTGACTAAGCTGACTATCGCTGTATAATACGGAGTATGAACTCTGGAGGAGAACATGAGACACACTACGCATTGAAACGATGTAGCATTTATCAATACATCTTAATCATTCCTTTAATAAAAATTTAAATTATTTCACATCAATTGAGTCGATTGAAATGTATAATTTAACGTAGCTATCTACATAGAAAAAACTTTATTTTATGTGCTGAAAGGAAGCCAGCACATTAATTATTATAAATTACAAATATTCAGTCAAATTTCGAAATCTGAAACTATTCATAAAAAATCACTTCAAATCCGATCCGATCCGAAGACGTAAAATATTAACCCGAATCTGACCCGATACGATCGGATCGCGTTCGGTTCTAATTCATAAATCTTTATTGCAATATATACAACACTGATGTGGTGTTCACAAAATAACGCCGTCAAGGTGTGGCCGGTCAAACTCGTGGCATTGCATGCAATATATTCAATATTAATTTGATTTAGCTTCGAAAAGACACATGGTCCACTAATCTCTGTTATTAACATGATCAAACGATATCTTCATATTAAAAAAAAAATAAGAAAAATCGTTGATAAAAAGTTGCCGAACGGCGGATTTGAACTGACGACCTTGATATTGTGGGACCGGAGCAATAACCAATGAGCCATTGCCTTACTTGTTATTAAGGGCGCTTTAACTGACGTAATCAACAAACCTACTGCTTCGACAACGTATTATTGAACAAGGCCGGCACACGCGCGTGTAATTGAAAATCAAATTAAATATATAATCTGAAAATATTATGATATGATAGTATATGAGCCTATATATTTTTGATCTTTGCAATCTCAGCAAGCAAGCCTGTGATTTTTATGGCAGTCTATCAAAATATTAAGAGTTCGTTGAAAATAAAATTTTATAAGTAAAAAAAAGATCTGAAAAATTGGCCTGATAGTGCTTCTTGTTATCAAATTTTCCAGAATAATAGCATCAAAATTCTTTGAAAAGAAATAAAATTCTATAATAAATTGCTATACTAATTCGATATTGATATTATGTTACATCTTGTTGTCAATATTTCTACGCGCTATACATTACAGATGTCGAATGAAAGTAAAGACGATTATGAATAAATTAATTATTTTGATAGAAAAACGAAAACAACTCATTTTGCCAGATTCGTGATATGCATATTTATTCAGAATTTATTTGAAAAGGACGCGATGGTTTATAGAGTGGAAATGTTTAGTGCAGCTTCAAAGATATAAAATACCATAGCTGATGGTAGTATTTAAATGCTCATGTTATGATGTCTGATGAAAAGGATTTACTTATATAGAAAATGAATCTACTTTACCTTGCATTTGATCGCGAAATGAAATGATCATATTTGTCAGAATTATTTCGAATAAAAAACAATTTATATTTATTCTTATCGGGCTTACGTTGTCCTTCGATAAAATATGGTTGTTAACTTATTATTGATTGGTGTATTAACTCAGAGAACCCGCTATTATGTATTTAAATGTTGTTCGGAGATTATGCCGCTCGTATAGTTTTTATTTGGATCTCATTTGGAAAATGGTAAGTTGTATTTTAATAAATATTGTTTGCTATGATCGATTATTTCATGCAACCTTTTCACTTTTTCTTTTTGTAACACAAGGTTTGTTACACTCATCCAAACTGTATTAACTATTTAAAAATGTTTTGGAATTATGTTTTTGTGCTTTTAAATTCAAAGCAAAATTTTTGAACGCTGAAAATATTATAATTATTTTTATTTATCACAAATCATACGCTCAATTCAATTTAACTTTGTTGAATTTGATATACCTGAAATTAACTTTATTAAATGTTGATCAACGATAATAACAAGACACCGCTATTTTTATTCTCGAAACTGTAGTAACATACTGTGTCTTATTCTTATAGCAAGTCAACATAATGAAATTTTAATTTTAATCGATGCTTACAATTCCTTCGTTAATTATGGAAGCAAAATCTGAAAATAAATGCCTGCCTGCTCAAAACCAAATGATTCATATTTTTATATTAAATAATAAATTATAGAAATACTTTTGTGCAATGCCTTGATTAATTCTAAACTCTGTTATTTTAGACTGTAGACAGATAATCTCTTCGAACTTTGAATATTTTTCGAATTAGTCGAACGCCAACGTCAATTTGAAAATTCTTGCAAATTAATTTGTTTTTAAGCCCTGCGATAGATTATTCATTTCAAAACAGATTGTTTGCTCAGTGTTCTCACAAATTATATATCAAAATAGCCTTTTTAAAAGTGAAATGTTTTATATCTCCATTTTGAGAAAAGTAATGAACGGCATTTTGTTTCATTAATAAATTAAATTAAGACCTCAAGTCTCTATATGTATTGCTGATATCAACACTACATGAAATAGGTCTACGTTTCTTTGATTTCAAAACATATTTTGTCTGGCCTAGTTATACTGGTAATTCAATGTAATTCAGTATTTCGTATTGTTTTAATTATCATAAAACCGATTCAGTTTCAAGTTTCACTTGTTCAAACAATTTACACGCAGCTTTTAAATTCAAAGCAAAATATTTTTGTTCTGGAGAATTCAATTAGAAGTCGATTTGGCTGCCCGCTAGATTATCGACCTATGAAATTTTTCAAAATCTCTGAAGTTTTTAATGTAATGATATCAAATAAAATTTCAGATGAAGTATATTATTTTAAAACAACGTCATAGACCCATACTTTTCATACAACAAATTTGTTACTGTACACGGTTATCTCGACACAAATGTTTGCATAATTTCCCGACAACGGATTATCCGTATTATTTCGCCAGTAAGACGTACATAAGTCGCGGACAGACACAGAAATATAGTGATATATAAACAGACAGTATTATGTATATAAGTGATAAGTGATTGCGAATTCATTGCAAAATGTTTGTTTATAAATATGTATTCATAATTTAGATAAAGTACGATATCTATTCGACTAGTTGAAGCGTTCTTTGCATTTCGTTGTCCCCTTTGTAATTATTGGCATCTTTTTTATCTAATAAACTTGATAGATCTGCTTCTGCTAATGTAATAAATCTTTACTTTTGAAAAGTGAAAAATATGTAGAACATGTTGTAATGTTAGCTATTTATGTGCCTTTGTTGTAATCCCGGGGTCGTAATATGAATACTAGTAATATAAAGGAGGCTACTCAATAAGACTGGTGGCACATGGAATTGCTTAGAGATATTGAGTTCTGACAATATATGTAACTATTGATTCTAACTAGTCTTTTAAGCTTTATAACATGTTGTCAAATGGGATTCAATAATTAGAAATACAATGGCATTAAATGATGGAGGATTAAGACCACCTGGACCGTTTGATCAAACAATTGCCAAGACTTGAGTCAAAGCGGGAATGATAATGATTGGGAAGGCTTCCAGTTTTACCTTATTGCTGCCAATAAAAAAAAACAATCAGAAGAGACAAAGGTAGCAATATTACTACTCATACTGGGCCAAAGTGGAAGGACAATTTACAGAGGTCTACAACTAAACGACAAGAACAATTTGGAGGAAGTTTTACAAGGATTTAGAACCTGTTACAACCCAAAACGAAATGACAATTTCGAGAGTTACAAATTTGCCTTTGATATGTTTCTTACAGACCTTAGGAACCAATTGAAATACTGCAATTACGTAGGAATACAATCAACTGATGGTACAACGAGACCAAAAGTCTTAGGAATTTACTCAGACAATATCAGCGAACAATTATTGTACACGGAAGAATTAAGCCTGGGAAAAGCAATACAAAATTGCCGTCACAAAGAGTGCTGTGAAAATTGGCAGCCAAATCAATAACCAAGCTAGTTCAGACCACAAAAAATTCAACGAAAGCCAAGTCTAAAAAAGAAAGAAAACTCATGTCAAATTGCACGTATTGTGGGGGTGAACATTTACAAGGTAACTGTCCAGCCTATGGGCAAAAATGCCATAGCTGTGGTAAACTCAACCATTTTACTGCTGATTGTAAAAGTAAATCAAGCAGTGACAACAGCAATTCGGAGGCAGTAAATGCCATCACCCGTCAAGCAGAATACATGAATCATCGTAACGTGAATTATTCTTGGAAAATAATAAATCATTCACAGCCAAAGTAGACACCGGCGCAGGTTGTAATATAATTCCAGAAGGTGTTTACAGACAACTATTCCCAGATCAAAATTTAGGTAAATGCAATACAGTACTAGAAGCATACTGTGGCAGAAAGCTAAAAGTTTTAGGCAAAAGCAAAATCCTAGTTCAATACCATGCCAAATACCATCCACTAGAATTTGTAATTGTCCGCGACGGAACAGCCACTATACTGGGCTACCCATCATCTAGCTCTCTTAGTATTATATTACCACCAGAACAGATACTTGGAGTACATCAACCTGATAATGAAATTGCAAATAATTATGAATCAGCATTCGTTGGAAATCGCCAACTACGTGGAATACATCAAATTAAACTACGAGATAACCACACATCAAGTATTCATGCTGCACGCCGTATACCATTTAGATTGAAAGACCAACTGAAACAGACCTTGGATAGTTGCGGTTACCAAGCCCAATGGCTCACTTAGAATCTGCTTGGATCCTCTCTCATGATTGAAACCATCAAAAGAGAACAGTATCCAGTTCCAACAGCTGAAGAAATTTTTAGTAAAATCCATGGCTCAAACTACATTTGTATTTTCTACACTTGACGCAATGAGTGGTTTTAGGCAAATTGCACTTGATAAGGAAAGCAGTTTTGTGACAACTTTCGGGACACCATTTGATAGGTACAGATTTCTCAGACCTCCATTTGGAATGTGCTCAGCACCAGAAGTCTTCCATCGAATTGTATCGGAACATTTTGCAGACTTGCCAGGAGTAGAAATATATATTGATGATATTCTTGTATATGGCAAAGATCAAGAGGAACACGATAGACGTCTGATTGCTGTTTTGAACAGATGCAAGACATTGAACCTAAAGCTAAACGGAAGCAAATGTAATTTCCGCCAGACTAAGGCTAAATGTCTTGGGAAAATAATAAGCAGTGAAGGAGTCTCATTAGATCCTGAAAGAGTGAAAGGAATCTGTAACATGCCACAAGCTGAAAATAAAGATGATTTGCGTCGATTTCTGGGCATGGTAATCTACATTGCAAAATTCTGTTCAAATACGGACGTGTTTTTTTCTGTTACGGTCGTGTTTTTTGATGCTCCGCCATTTAGTTTATTTTACTCTGTATATTTTGTATAAATATTCACTTTTGATTACTGCTATCGGAGATACTTTGCATGAAGATGGATTCTACACCTGCTTGCTTCCAGTGTAAGTCTCTTACCTTAGCAGATGATGCCATACCATGTTCATCGTGTAAATCAATGATACACATTCGCTGTCTTAAAGCTGGCAAATATATTGATATTGCTTGTAAATCTGATTCGCAACGCTGGTTTCAACAAATGATTCAAAGTCAATTTTGGAGTTTCATGTGTGAATCTTGTTGCAATTTATCTCAAAATGAAAATGTGTGTTCTACTGCAAACATTGAACACAGATTACTAAACATTGAAAAAAACATTGAACTGCTCGCAAAACGTGAGCCCCAAACAGCTGCTGTTTCAGCAGAAAAATCTAAATCATTTGCTGATGTTGTTGCATATCAAATTAAAGTAGCTGTTACAAATGCTACAAATTCATCCATCAAAAAGTGTTTTAAAGACAATGAAAATAAAAAAGTCATTAACAATACTTTGAAATTTTCAAATATTCCAACATTTAATGATGATGGCCATTCTGATCCAGAACGTGATTTTGACATTGCGAAATCTATTTGTAATACTATTGTCCCCGGAGCTGGTGTCATGGTAACGTCAACAATGATACTGAAAGCAAATCGCCCGTTGATTGATCCACATTTGTCCCCTCCTCTGTTAAAAGTTGTTTTCAAGGAATCTGAAATCAGGCAAAAAATATATATGGCAAGATGATTAGTGAACAATAACTTTGATTTTAATGATGCAAACATTAATCCTTTTACTGGTCTTACGGTTAGGAAACAACGCGAAATATTAAAACTTGCGATTGATATGTCAAATGACAAACTGACGGAAGAGCAATCTAAAACAGAAATACAACTAACTGTCGCTTTCAACATCAAAACAAATTCCTATGGTTTTGGAGGCTACGTCATAAAGGATATAATTAGAATTAGGCATTTCACAATAGACATGTGATTAATGTAATACGTAGTCGTATGTCTTTAGTTAATAAAATATTGAAAGTAAGCAAGTGTGTTATCTTGACTACGATTCTTATGATATACTCAAAGGAGTAGCTTACATGGCGCAGTTGATATTCATACTAATTTAGTACTACTAGATTAATTTACTGACCGTTACATCGTTTCTATCGTGATCTTATATCCATCAATAATATGGCTAGCAAAGCAACCAAAGCTGAACTGGAGGCAGAGGTAGAACGGTTAAATAAAGCATTGGCTCAACATCGTCAAATCGACGATAGTAATAATCCAATATATGAATTATTAAAAGTTGTCACAATGCAGCAGCAACAAATGCAAGAGGCCATGTTGATTCAACAAAAGTCATTGGCACAAGCAATAAAGTCGCAAGGTGAGTCGAAGAATATGAAAACGGCTCTCCAAACCAAAATACACCAACGGCTAAACGCATCCTTGTTCCAAAATTAAAGTCGCCAGAAGGAATGAAAATGATTGATTTTCGGGATTGGGTGATACGATTTAGCGACTATTCAGCTGCTTCACGTCTGCAATACGACTGTGATCTGGTAGCACGTCGAGGCTTACTTCGGTCTGCTCTCCACGAAGACTGGACCAAGATGTGGACGCAAAATATCATTCCAGTGCAAGACACAGATGATATAGATAATATAATCGATCATCTCGAAGGCTATTTAAGACGCCATCGGCATCCACTAGTTGATAGACGAACTTTCATACAACGTGATCAACAAGACGGTGAACAAGTGGACCCTTATTATGCAGCTCTTCGTGAAATTGACCAAGACTGTGATTATGCCCATAAATGCACCGATAGCGCTGCACACCGTGAAGAACGTCTTCGAGACAGATTGATTTCGGGGCTTAGAGATTCAGCCATGAGGCAAAGAGTTCTCGAAACGCCGCTCGAAAAATTAACTTTGAAAAATGTGTTAGAAACTTGTCAAAATTACGAGTCTAGCCGCGTTGTTGATGATCAACTCGGTGAGAAGCCAATTAATGCCTTCAAAAAGTCAACATAAAGAGCACAAGAGCGGACGCCAGCAAAGCATGGCAGTCACAACAAAGCTTCAAAAGGGGACACGTGCGGTCGTTGTGGAAAAACTCACGCAAAAGACGATTGTCCAGCACAAAACTTGGAATGTACCTGGTGTAGTAAAAAAGGACATTTAGAAAAATATTGCTTTACGAAGGTAAAATCCGGAAATTACATACAATTATCTCAAATAGGAACAAGTAAAAATTTGATTTCGTTCAAAACAAAGCATCACGCTGTAACCAAACATGTTAATTGGTTAGCAGACACAGGGGCTGGTTGTGACGCTATGGGGCTCACAGACCTCCACAAACTTATGGAAAATAATGCTGTAGCCCTCAAAGGAGACAAAGAGACACTTGTAGGTCCAAATGGGTCCACTTTAGAGTCTCATGGGTGTATCAAAATGACCCTCTCCAATAAAGAGAAGTCCTACACAGCACTAATCCACATCTTAGACACTGCCAATCACCCCCTTCTAAGCAGACAAGGATGCATTCAATTAGGCCTGATCCATGACGACTGGCCCAACAATACAGCACAACATTTATCGCGACCACCTTCATCAAAAGCAAAAGCTAAAGAACTGCATGGAGACATTGTACACATTCAACATCCTAGGACCCATTTATGGGACACCACTGGTGAAATAATTACCTTGTGCCCTGGTTGCCGTAGCTACTTAGTCAAAACAGAAACTGGACGCCTAAAATGGAGAACCCGTCGTTTCCTACGTCGTTACCATTCAAATGAAGAGGAAGAAGATGCTTCAACAGAGGAAGAGGAAGACATAACTGAAGAGGAAGAAGAGAACACAGAAGATCAAGAAGATAGTACAATCATATCTCGTGATAAAACTGATAAAGATAAAATTAGTCTACGTGAAGTACAAGAAATAGAAAATCCCCATGTCGCCTTAATTTATAAATTTAACCAGATTTCTCTAGGAGGGGCATGGAGGCTACGTCATAAAGGATATAATTAGAATTAGGCATTTCGCAATAGACATGTGATTAATGTAATACGTAGTCGTATGTCTTTAGTTAATAAAATATTGAAAGTAAGCAAGTGTGTTATTTTGACTACGATTCTTATGATATACTCAAAGGAGTAGCTTACAGGTTTCTATGAATTAAAATCTGATGATTCTGAAAAAAAAATTGTAAATTAAAATGATGAAATTAAATTGTCATCATCTATTCTTGAGGACGCTGAAAAGAAAATTGAAATTAAACGACGTCAAAGTCACAAAACAAATGAAATCGATAAGCAGGTAGACGATGTGCCTGACCAGTCATCGTCATGACTACCTCAGATGTTTCCTATTCAAAATGCTAGTACAGATCATATTTCATGTCTATATTTAAATGCACAAAGTCTTGGAAATAAACTTTCAAATTTACATCTAATTTTGAAGGAAGAAAAGTATGATGTTATTGCTATTACGGAAACGTGGCTACAAATTGATAAAACAAATGATGCAATGGTATGCCCTAGCAAAACCTATCGAACTTTTCGCTTAGATCGCATTGGCCGACGAGGTGGTGGTGTAATAATTCTAGTAAATGCTACTATTCATTGTTCTCAAATTATTATCAAAGACATGGACACAAATGTAGAACTGATTGCAGTTGATATTGTTGATAAAAATTCCTCTAAAATGAGGATGGTTTGTGCACACAGACCACCTAATTGTTCATCTATTGATACTAAAAATCTTATTGAAACTCTATCAAAAAGCTTTGACGTACCTTACCCTTCTTTAGTATGCGGGGATTTTAATTTCCCAAATATGGATTGAAAATAAAACAGCCAGCACAAATCAAGGTCGCGATTTTCTCGAATTTTGTGAAGAAAATGGTCTTTATCAATTAGTTAATTTTCAAAGTCGTGGCTCAAACCTCTTGGATTTTATACTTTCAAACGATGAACAAAGTGTTTTAAAATCAACCCTTTGGAACCTTTCTCCTCGAGTGATCACAACTGTTTATCATTCTCATTACAACTGTCACCAATATTCCACCCAACATTTCCCCCAAAGAGACTTTCCTAAAGACGATATCCAACAGATTACCAGCTATTCATCAGACTGGATTATGTTCTTCTCCATTTTTTCCTTGGTAAATGCATGTTACGAACAATTTCTTTTACTTTTACATTATCTTATTGACACATATGTTCCAATAAAGCGGGTACATACGAGTTACAAGAAATACCCCCATATATATTTCGTCTACTTAACGAGAAAAAACGGTTGTGGCGATTGCGCTTTAGCCCAGATGGTCACGCAATATAAAGTATGTTCTCGAAAATGTTATAAAGCTATAACTAAATATGTGAGAAACGTAGAAAAAAACATTGTGCAGAGAAACAACCCACGAGCATTTTACTCTCATATAAACTCTTGTTTAAAGAGAAAGGCTGGAATTGTAACTTTAAGAAATGCAAATAATGATCTTGTTTTGGACGATAAGTCCAAAGCTATCATTCTAAGCAAACAAATTTCTTCTGTATACGACTGATGATGGCTTACTTCCTCATATTGATATGCAAACTTTTCAAAACTTAGATGATGTAGCATTTGATATTCCTTCCGTGATGATGGCCATAAAGAAATTACCATATAAGATATCTGGTACACCTGATGATCTACCCGCATATTTTATAAAGTCACTTGGTTCATCTATTATAAAACCTCTTGGATATATTTTTAAACTGTCATTTATGTCTGGTTCAGTTCCAGATAAATGGAAAACTGCTATAATTAGCCCTATATTTAAGAAGCCACCAGCAGATATTGCAGGAAATTATCGTCCAATATCATTGACGTCTGTGTGTTGTTGATTAATGGAAACTATTATCAAGGATACTATTCTAGATTTCCTTATATTGCATAACCTAATATCACCAGAGCAATATGCTTTTCTCAAGCATAGATCTACATAAAGTCAATTACTGGAAACCCTTGATATATGGACTGCTGCTCTCGAATGCAAAAAACTGTGTAGATGCTGTGTACATAGACTTGGCAAAGGCATTCGATAGTATATCACATTCAAAGTTGTTATTAAAATTGAAGTCTTACGGTATATCTGGCCCTCTATTAACGTGGATTGAGAGTTATCTTTATGGTCGCATACAAACAGTACGTGTTGGTAATTTTAGCTCACCTCCAGTGTCTTGTGTCAGTGGCGTGCCTCAAGGCTCAGTCTTGGGTCCACTACTTTTTCTATTATATATAAATGATGTCCCTCGTATATTTGACGATAGACATTGTAAATTATTTGCTGATGATCTCAAGATTTTTATTTCTTACTCTAGCGCTGTTTCTCGCATCGAACATTCAAATATTTTTCAAAATGCTTTATCTCAACTACAACTCTGGGCGAACACTTGGCAATTGAATATAGCTACAAACAAATGCTCAACACTTTACCTTGGATCAGCCAATCCCAGATTTCCGTATTCGTAAAATGATTTTACATTACTATCTATTACAAAAAGTATCTGAGACTTAGGTATAAACGTTAGTCCAGATCTAAAGTTTTCTCGGCATTGCACCATTATTTCTAGTCGAGCATTTGCAATTTCAAACTATTTATTACGCTCTCTCTATTGTAATGATGCAAATCATCTCATGCGTGCATTTACAACTTATGTTCAACCTATGCTGGAATATGGTAGCACTGTATTTCCTCCATACATGAAAAAAGATATTAACAAATTAGAAAGGGTTCAACGGTACTACACACGGCAAGTATTTGCACGTTGATTCCCATGCCTTGGCTATCTACGTTACGATGAACGCCTAGCTCAACTAGGTAAAACAACACTCACAACCAGACGAGCTCAACTAGACCTATTGTTTTTCTACAAAGTTGTGCATGGCCTTATTGATATGCAGCTACCAACTGCACTTATTCAAATTTCAAATAAAGACAAATACTAGAAGTCATAATTATAAATTTCATTTGCCAACTGCACATTCAAATATACGTCATCACTTCTACTTTAATCGTATACTTCGTAATTGGAACTCACTACCATCAGAGTTGACGTCATCAAAATCATACCTCATATTTAAAATGAAAGTCCTAAAATACTTAACTCAAACGTAATACTTAAACTATCTTATTTTCTGTATAATAATATCAACTATAACGAAAAATACAACATTTAAACTATTTTTTTTTGTGAAAAAACTTTATATTTATTTCTAACATAACATCACCATTTATTGTAAATAATTTTCCATATGGTGTAAGTGCATATTTTTAATGCCTTCTATTTGTGTATTCATATATGTATATTCATATTGGTAAATTATTTGGTTCCAATAAAGACATATATAATATATAAATCTATCTCAGAACACTCAATTACTTAGAGATGTATTGAGTAACGATGTTTCCTTTGTTTGGGAAAACTGTATGCAAACATTTAAACAAATCAAGATTTGAATTACGTCAGCACCTATTCTGAAATTATGCAACGTGGACACTCCTGTGACAGTGTTGATTGATGCATCTAGTCATGGGTTAGGAGCAGTACTCTTACAGAATGACCAGCCAATTGAATACGCTTCTTGTTCACTGGATAAAACACAACGAAAATATGCACAGATTGAAAAAGGAGATGCTAGCCATACAATTTGGACTATCACGCTTCCATCAATTTGTTTATGGTCAAGCCATTACTGTATTGACCGACCATAAACTATTGTTGGGAATCATGGCAAAACCAGTATCTGATGTATCGCCTAGATTAGCTAGAATGCATCTAAAATGCCTGCGATATCATTTCAATCTCTGTTATGTACCAGGAAAATACCTCCTATTGGCTGATACTAGAGCTCCACTTTCGATTGCATGTGCAGATTTCTCAGACGCAGAAAAAATACTCATATGTGAAGTTATTGTGCCTAGAAAGAAAATTAGCACTGTGGAGGCAACAAGCAAAGACCCTATACCCTTCAAGTGGTTATCTTGTATTCACAGAATGGCTGGCCAGATAAGAAAGCCCTACTTCCAAATGCTGTAAAGCCTTTCTGGGGAGAAAGAGACAACTTATCATATTACGATGGACTACTTTTCCGGAACAGCCAATTAGTCATTCCCATATCATTAATATCTTCTACACTAAAAGAAATTCATCATGGTCACTTTGGCATATCAAAGTGTATTGAGCCAAAACGTTGTTAATAATAATAATTCACTATTTCCACTGATGATTTTGATCAAATGTTTTATCAAGAAGCTTTTCTTCAAAATCTATTAATTATTGTTAAGTTCTTCTGTATGTAATCCACATTTATAAGATTGAAAGGCAATATGATCAGCATTTGAGATTTTGAGTCACATGTAATAAAGAACAGCTTATAATCGTCTGCGTATAGTCTGATATTGCTGTGTTCAAATTTTATCAACAATGTCATTAATATATATTAAAAAAAATGTTATCTAATATTTCTAGATCATTTCGAATGTTGTAATCAGATAGGCAAGAGCCTCTAGAGGAATTTCTTACTAAAAGTTGGCCCACGATTTCAGAATTCGGAAATGCCCAATCACATGCACACTGGAGATCACGTGGAGCTGTAAGCCTTCTTGATTGATTGAAATATCCCTACGTCATGAAGTCTGACTTATCATATTTTCAATAATATTCAAAATTTCAAAAGTCTGCTTCCATGCTTCGAATCATTCTTCGTAAAGTTTATTTAATTTGCCTGCCTACCCTGGAGAATTAAAACGCTGTTTTCAGTATATTCAATTAGACTGAATTGCTGTCTTTACTTAATACTTATTTCCTGTAATGTTTAACAACGTGGACATTTTGTGACTGGATTTGAATTATAATAGAGTTTGTTCATGAGATAATATCTGGTGTTGGGTTTTAAACTTTGATAAGCCAATTCGTCAGAAGATTTCTGTTAGCAGCTGACAGCTGCCTCGAAAATTTGGCAGTTAAGTTTGATAAACTCAGCCTATAAAGTACAAAGCATGTTGCATTATCATTTATATATACATATGGATGAGTTTAGATATTGACATTGTCATATTCTCGTTTGAATCAAGGATATGAAGCATCGTTTGTTTTTGATAATATTCCATAAATATGTGAGCGATGACCGCTAATAGTTTATGACTTGAGACATGAGCTTATGGCACTGTGTACAATCAGAATTTTTTCGCTCATCTCACCCTTCTATGCATGATGTTGCATCGATCTAGCCTTGCTTTTTTGAGGCTCAATGATGATGTTTAAAGTGTTTCAACTCAATGACTGCACATAATTATAGATACCTATTTCCACAAATAGAGTCATTTGCCTACCAAACTGTTTTCACGATCATGATCGGTCTTCCAATCGCATCATTCTGGTAAGTGTTTTATTTTGCATAATTCACATATGTTGGGAACAAAAATATAACAACACAGAGACAGTAAGGTTTGCTCGATGCCTATATCAACTTGCAGATGCTTTGAATCAAAATTGTTTTGTTGTAGAACTTGTTGCAGTCTCAATCATTATCTTTGTATTATATCTGCAAGCATATCTCTTGGAGGTGATTTCCCTTTTTTTTCGTGTATCACTTCATATGTACGAAAATTCAATATCAACTATTGTGTAACTTTTTAGATTTTATATAAATAGTCTATAAACTTGAAAACATTCCATTTCTGACCTGCTTGAAGATGAGATAAGATAATTTGGAATTATTGCAAACCTGACTGGCTGCCTCTGTTACAATTTAGATTATAGAATACAATAGTATATTCTATAATCTATGGTTACAATGAGGATTATTTAAGCATGCTTAGACTGGTGATCGAACAATGATGATCACCGTTTTCAAATAGACCCAGCTTTCTCAGCCTCTAAGAACACTATAGGTTGAGATGTGGAAATTCAGTCAAGTTTCTCCAAAATTAATTTCAGGTCTGTCCTGTTTTATGTGTTGCACGAAGGGTCACTTGTGCCTCAAATTTAATTTCAATCTATGCAAGAGAATTAATACCCCCCCAGAGTATGTGAAACAATCCTCAACAGGAAAATGTTGCTGCTATTTAGTAACAATGTACACCAGATGTACAAAAATACAGGATCTAGGTTCCGGCATACTAATACATAATACTCAAAATACATCAAAGAAAGAAGTAAACAAACTGAAACAATATATCATTTCATCTTTAGCATTGTTTTGAGCAATTTCTGGGCTCATGTGTCTAAAAAGGAGTACAATAAATGTGATTTAGGCAATTACAGGACGCAAGCAATATAGTAAGAAATCATCTTTCTACAATAATAATAATTACACAAATCGAATACTATGCTACACGCTCCAATAGTTAGTTACTCTATGTTCCAGTGCGGGTGACCAGGTGAATCCTCTGTCATGTAGGACATTAAATTACATAGATGTTGATCTCTCTTTGCCCAATAGCCTACCTTATACTATTTTTTATGCAGATAAGAAAGAAGAGACATGCTTCCAGACAAGCACACCAACTGATGAAGGGAAATCATGCAAAGCGTCCATAGAACAAATTTTCTGCTAATCAGGCTGGCATGCTTTTAAAACGATTTTATGAAGAGAAAATGGAACTCTTCATTGTTCATGTAAACATTGAAATTCAAAATTCAATCGTCATCTTATTGGATATTTAATAACCTTTTAGGCAATTTTGTTGGTCCTGTTACAATTGAGGCTGCATCAAAATATTTCATTATTCATTGTATATTTATCTTGAAAATGAATATTATTTATTTATAATTTTGTAGATAAATGTTATTTTTAGCAACATAACCAATGCAATATCAGTGTCATATAACATGTTTAATGAAGTATTTTGCTATGTCAGACTGTGCGCTCATGCTGAAATAACTTACTGCTTTAACGCCAAAATTTGATAACATTAGCTTACCTCTATTTTTAAACTTGAAGATTTCTTAACTAAAAATATATGCTATAAACTCCATCACCAAGAGGATAAATAAGTCCTAGGTATTGTTACAAAGTTAGTCTCTATTGGCTTCCTATAATGAAAATCATTGGATAATGTGAATACTTCCTATCGTGACAATCATGGGATTATACACCAGAAATAGGATAACTTCTTTCTATCATAAGATATTAAATAAGATTGCCTTACGACCAATTAAGCCCTTGCGATTTGTAAATGACCTTAGTAAAAAAATAGTATGCCTATAAATAAATACCCTTAGAGTTTTAGCAATTCATGTATAGTTATCCGATGCTGCTGTACGCCGCAAGGAGAATATTTCAACAATCAAAGAAGACAGAAGACAAAGTTAGAGAGAAATCAGCGACTTAAGCATATATCACATATGTTCAAGTTTCAACCAATTCTTGATAATGACACTCATCTATGTAGTACTTATAAGATTAAAGATGTAAAAGAGATTTACAAATGATCGATTAAATTTGCTGCGTATTGATTCACGTAGGATAAAATCTTACAGGGTTCGACAAAAGTAGGAATCAGAAGATTGGAGCAATTCAGAAGGAAATTGATTTTTTACCATTTATTGGTCAAACATCAACAAAAAAAATGAAAGAAAATGTTTAAGTGCCTCTGGGATTCCAGAATACTCTTTAGGCTTTATACCAAATATAAATAATGACAATAATTACTAGTATGTAAAATGTGCTGTAGTATGCTACTTGGCCTAGGTTAATCCGAAGTATTAATAGGTTAGAAGTCATGAAAATGTGAAAAATGAAGAGAAGAAGACAAGCAGATGGGCAATCGGGCATTGCCAGCCTAGCATAAATGAGTCAGTATATGCATATGGATTAGTAAAGTTCAACGTTATGACTACAACAGACATAAGTTGTAGTTGATCAGTTGCAGTTGATCGTATTTACTGTCTTATTAATACCAACCTGGTTAGGTTCGCACCATTCCGTCACTCTGCGTCTGCGAAGCAACCTTCTCAAATTCCAGTTTCTGGTAAAGAAAACGACTGCTTGCTTTACAATAAATTATGTTCTTACATTCAACACACTTTGAGTTAAATTACCATCAAGAAGAAAATGATAATAGAGAACATTTTGAGCTTTTAGAAATGAAACAGATAACATATGAAGACGTCGAACTTAACAATGTCGAATTTACTTTTACTTTTTTAATAGCAGTCTCGGCTAGACTTAGGGTTTTAGTGAGGTTTTACGCATGCGCATTGCAAAACATGTTTCTTTGTGGGCCCGCTTTTTACCCTCATTGATGTTAGCCTGTATGAAATGGAGTTCTGACGTAATGCACACAGGCTAACGGCGTTTGACTAGTAATCAGATATCTTAACTTGAATTTTAGAAGAAGAAGCGAGTGTCGTGTCTCACTTTCATGTAGACGTACCTATTTTACTCGTCTATATATCAGATAAATGGCTTTGTAGTATTTGTATAATGTATGGAATTGAGCGAGTGAATTATTACAGTTATACTTCTTGTGTATTATTAAGTCACAACACATGTTCAAATGCTTATTAACAAATGCGGACAATTTCACTCTTGTCCAAAACAATGGTACTATTTACATACAAATGGACTTGAGAATGTAGAATGTTTTAATGCTTTTTGTAATAATTTGCACATATGCTAAGAGTCACCAATGTTTGATTGGATTTTGTTGATTGAAATGTTTTCTAAAGGATTTCAAGGATTTCGTGAAAGCTTTTCCACCTGTCTGTATATTTATCATAAGATGTCAGGTCAGCATGCAGTCTTGGTGAAATCTTTCTAACAAGCATCACTTTTTTTTAGTGCTTTGCCTTGTTCGTCAAGATTCAAGAAAGCTTGATTGTTTTTTACGCATATTCTCTTTAGAGGGGTAATTTGTATAACTAGTTTTGGGATTAGTTAATTGGAAAGTAATTCAATGCTTCCTCAGACATTTGATTATCAATATTTAGATCTGGCCGAATTTTAAATCGGAAGGAGTTTACAAGAGTGTTTTATGTAAATTAAAACACCTTGTTTGCTACAAATCACAATTATTATCTCGTCGCACGGGGTCACTATAGTCAGGCAAATCCTACGTTTTTCTACAACGGAAATGCAAACAATACGCACACGCGTTTTTGTAAAGCCCCGGCCAAATGAAGCCAACCTTTTGCCAGCTTTTTCACAACATCGATGTTGTGAAAATGATGGCTTCATTTGGCCACCCAAGCCAACGAATTTCAACAAATTGGGTGTTGGATTTTGTTGGCTGGCACTTTGAAGATGATCAATAAATTATCCAACATTCTATTGTTCTCTTCGATGTTGTGAAAATGCTGGCTAGGGTGGCCAAAAATGAAGCCAGCATTTTCACAACATCGGGAGCAGAAAAGAAATATCTAAAAGGGAAATCATCTTCGGCGTCATTCGATTAAGATTTATATTTATTCAAATTATTCTCGTTCAATAATATCTTTCTTTTGGTTGTCATTCTTTGCTCTACTTCGTGAGCAATATTAAAGTAAACCTCACTACATTTTAATAATCAGTCTCTGAATCGTGTACTTTCTTTGTCAATTTTAAATGACATGAATGTCGTAGTTGTGTCTTCCATCGCAGATATATATTAAAATGACTTGAGAATTTCGAATAAAAAGCAAAAACTGCTACAGAAAATGACAAACTATATTATTTGAGTTGTTCGACTTTTGTTCGATGAAATGATAAATCAAAATTTTCATGGCAAGACTTTCGCGCCAAACTGTTGTCATTACATGATCAACTAAAATCAGTACGTAATTCATTCATTCTTTGAAATTCGATATGTTAAATGTTGTGAAAATGCTGGCTGGGTGGCCAATTGAAGCTAGCATTTTCACAACATCGAAAAGAACAATAGAATGTTGGATAATTTTTTGATCATCTTCAAAGTGCCAGCCAACAAAATCCAAAACCGAAATTTGTTGAAATTTCCTGGCTGGGGTGGCGAAATGAAGCCAACATTTTGCCAGCATTTGATCAAAATTTCCTTCAATGTTGTGAAAATGCTGGAAAAATGCTGGCTGGGGTGACCAAATAGAGCCAGCATTTTCACAACATCGAGCGAACTCTCTATCATAATGGACATCATGGCTATTATGGACACTCACACACAACCTGGGAATGAGAAAATGTGTAGTTATGGATCATCATTAGTATCCTGGGGGGCTATTGCAAACTTTTGTTATACAGGGTCATTCATGTTCAAATATTATAGGATATACCTTTATCAAAATTATGAAACAAAATTAGGTATTATATTGCATTGAAATCTTTGAGGTATACTTTTGGACGTTTGGCTAATATCTACATTTTTCTCTTCATTTTTAAGTGAATATTGAAAATATATTTTTGGTATATTTTTTCATGACCTGAATTATTATGGTCATTCTTCCAAAGTTCTATTTGAACGACCCCGTCAAAGCGCAACGGATGCATACCCCCCGGAATTAGCATCAATCAATAAGCAGACGTTATTCTGCTTTGTTTAATGTGTAAACATTTTTTATCTTGATTACCTGTATCTCATCATGACACTGTTATTTTGCACATGGCTATTTTATGCATTCACTTACACATCGTTGAAAGCAAGATTGAAAGGACTTTTTCATAGGTAAGAAACAAGTATAGAGCATTTGATGATAAAACATGAATAAAGTTTCATAAGAAGTAAGGCTTACTAAGGATATAGGGTAGTAATTATTTAGTATTATAGTATAAGGGATAGAAAATAAAAAATGTCATTACATTATCACTCAATTATTTAATTCAACAAGCTTTAAAAGTTATTAGTTAGTCTTGGTGTAGCGTACATGCATCGTAGTTGCTATTCTGTGAGGGGTCTATATTCCTTACAGATACTGTGGTTTGTGTTAGTTGTGATCATTTGGCATTGTATGAGATGAGAAAATCTTCAGATAATCATGGATCACGAGACGCGCAGTAAAGCTCTGTCTCCTATAACGAACAATCCAATTAGTTAGTACTCCAACAAACGAACATATGTCTAATACTTTCAACCAACATATGTATATAGGTTAAATGTCTTAGTATAATGAAATTTATGTTTATCTAATAGCAGATAATATAAGGCTCTATGTCTTCATTTGGCAGAGCGGTAAATAATAATAATATATGGTGAAATAGTCAAGAGAATACACATTCTTTACTGTTTGTGTGTATGTGTGTGAATCAAAAAATGTGTTTTCTTTGACTCTTTCACCATATATTATAATTATTACGTCTTCGTGTATATAGACGATATAAACTTGTTTCCAGCTTTGTGTTGTTCTCAACAAAATAGAGAGCTATATAGATTATCAGCATGCTTACTGTTGCCATTTGTTCTTCAAGCCCCATTTCAAGCACTTCAACAAACGCTCCAACCTAATCAAAAACTATAATAATATTTTGATTACTTTCTGCTGACTTCTAGCAATTACGTTTCTGATTATCTTCTTCTGTTTTTGCGTTGATTTGTCAACTTGATATCAATGCTTTGAGAAAACAAATTACAAAAATTTAATCTATTTTTATTGGAACAGTTAAGAACAACTATAGTCATACTTCAGCCTAAACAGCAGATACAAATTAAATATATATTAGCTAACGTGCTCCATCATCTGCAATGTTCCGTACAGAAATAGTCCAGTATACATTCATTAAGAATCTATACCTGCTAGATCTATCTCATTTTATATATTGTAATGAATAAGATTTTTATCAATCATAAAGTCATATATGCATATATGCTTGTAATCGGATTATTTTCAAGAATATCTCACTTACCATTTTAACAGGCAAAGAGTCAACTGCATCATTATTATTAGCTTCAATGTTAACAATAACAGGTTATGCTTGCCGCGATGTTAGAAAATGAATTCATATAAAGTCAGGCACAACCTACAGGTATTTATATCATTAAACGAACGAAAATATGAAAATCTGGCGTGATGATAAAATGAATTTGGAAACTTATATATGCAATTTATTAAAAAAAAGTAAATACATTATTATTCTAATAATCTGACAAAGTCGGTATGAATAAACTAACAGAATATCCGCTGTTTTCTTTCTATTTTGGTATTGGGATGATAATTATGTCAATTTTAACAATTCTTCTGAATGGTATGGTGCTTATTGTATTCTGTCACATTTACAAATCATCAAAATTAACAACAGATGTATTACTAATCAGTCTAACACTTGCAACATTAATTCAAGGTATGTTTGCATACCCAATTACGTCATATGCAAATCTAAATTTACATTGGCCCTTTGGTAATATATCATGTATCATCGAAGGATTTTTTGTACATTGCACAGCTATAAGTACGATTGCTCACTTATCTGTATTATCAATTGAACGTTATATCGTTGTGTCTAGAGGTACGTTTTCACGCCAAGCCCAAAGTAAACGAAAAATTATCATGGTAAGTGCATGCTGGGTATATGCGTTGTTTTGGAGTGTAATGCCTTTATTTGGATGGTCAAGATATACATTTGAGGGTACAGGGAGCAGCTGTTCAGTAGATTGGATCTCTACAGATAAAATCCAATTATCATATACAGTAAGTATTTTATTATCTGACTTTTTATTACCCTTATCCGTTATTTTGGTATCCAATATTAAATTATATAGAAAAGTAAGACAACATAATTTATCATTGCTAGAAACACGTGCATCCAAAAAGTCCTTATCTATTGAGAGAGATTTGTTTATTATATTGCTGTTTATGGAAATCGGATTTGTGGTGGCATGGACGCCGTATGCGATAGTAGCAATGTTATCAATGGCAAAAGTAGAATTGACACCTACTCTTTTATCAATACCAGCTTTATTTGCAAAGTCTTCATCAATCTATAATCCTATAATTTATGGTTTGCGACATAAAAGGTTTCAACGTGTTTTTAAAACAAAAATTATGAAATATTTTAATAAAGGAAACAATGACGATGGACCAAATGTATTTCAATTAGCAACAATTTCAAAATAATTACATGTTTATGGCGTGCGCTGGAAGTTTTATCGCTTCAAAAATATCACACTGAGACGGGAGTCTTTAATCGTGGAAAACCGTATGGGAAACTCTCACGACGCATGGTTTGGCTCAAGTCATTATTTCGAGATTTGTATGTTCATGATTGCGAATATGAATGCAATCGATCGATCAGAACATCAGCGTGATAACTCCATGATATTGAAATCCTAATTATTGTGTAAATATAGAAATCGATATCATTTATTATATCAATGGAATGATTCCTTGACGATGCAAATTTTACGGCTTATAATTTAGTGTTAATACTTCTCAAATATTTACATTAAAATAAGTATGAATTAGAAAAAAAAAAAAAGTATGAATTTGGAAAAAGTTAAATGTTTGGTAAGGCAAAACATTTATGCAACTTGAGTATCATGTCATATTCTTATCATCATTTATTCCGTTATTCCACTTAAGTTATCACATTGACGTATCTACAGGGGAGCTGATACCTAGTAAAACAAGTATAGAGTTTAACAAATAGAAAATGATGCTCACTTTATGTAATCTGATACAAAAACGGTGGGTGCGTAGTGAGACATAAAAGCGGCTTAAAAATCACGAGCCGCCATGCGAGTGATTTTTGCCCAGGGGGTAACTTCCATAGTTTGGGTATACGGGGACGTTCAAATATTAAAGGGTACCTTTTTAAAAATCCTTAAAAACTTTTTGGGGTATGCTTAGTGATAATTTTTTTTGAGGTATCCTTTTGACGCCTTTGCAAGTTTTTTATGGTGCAAAACAAATTTTGCCTATGAAATTTTTTTTTCATTTGTTGTGGCTGAATCTACCATTTATAAAAATATATTTGGGGTATCTTTTACATCTCGTGAACATTTTTTATGGTCATTCTGCCAAAGTTCCATTTGAACGACCCCGTCGAAGCGCAATGGAAGTTACCCCCGGGGGATTTTTGTCTATTGAGTGTCTCATTACGTATCACGCAAGCATTCTAAATTCTTCTAAATGATGTCATCGTAGAGACTTAATTGAACGAGCGGGGATTTTTGATAGAAAAAGGTTGGGCTTTTTAACAAATCTACGACAAGGTCTAAACATGGAAGAAAATAGATTGGATTAAACACAAAAAGACCATTGTTTAGGTCTGGATACAGTATTTATATAAAAGATTTGGATTAGAGAATTATTCAATTCCCAATATTTTAGGTTACCAAATTTATTTTTCTCCTTATCATCTAGACGGGTTAAAGCCGATTTAATTATGTTATTTAAAATTACCCATGATTTAGTAGATCTGAGTATGGAAACTTTATCAATTAAGTATGACATTTCAAAACATGATCACAAACTTAAGTTAAAAACACTCAAAATACCACGCCTTGACTTCACCAAGTATCGGTCTTATCATCGTGCAATTCCGTAGTGAATTCATTATCAGAATATCTCATTGATTCAAAAACTTTAGAAATTTTCAAAAGAAAATTAGATGATACTGGCCTGTCACCTTGTTGCAGAGACTACAAATAGTGATTGAATTTCAGCATTGCTTCCTTTGACATGCAGTTGATGATCGTCAGCATACATAGTTTGATTAGAGTCTTTTACGGAATACGACATGTCGTTTTGAAACATATCCCAGAGAAAAGGTCTGAAAGCTGTACGTTGAGAACATTCTCTAACCATACATTTCCATTTCCATTCACTTTTCTTTTGATGAAGGTTTACTCTATTGAGCCTTTGTCGAAGAACGATCGTATCAGATTTAGTGAATTTCTGTCAAATCCATAATCCACAAGCTTTTTAACAATCAATGGGTGCATGGTATAATGAATCGAATGCCTTGCTTATGTCAATTGACAATACAGACACTAGTTTCCTATTATCAACCACTAGTTTCCAGTCTTCGATTAATGTTAGCATAATAGTATCACAGCTATAGGCATTCTCTGTAAGCTGTCATTTTCTTATAAAATGTTGGATCGTAATGATTTGTAATTTGAGCACATAGCATCTGTTCAAAGAATTTGTCCATACTACTATTATTGAATTATTATTTTTTATTAAATTATTGATTCCATTTACTCCTATATGATCAGCTGCAGTGGTAAAATAATTTGGTATATTTTTCTGCTACTTCCGTTTGATCTTTTAAATAAAATTGTACTATTCCCGGATTTATGTATTATATCTTCCGATTCTTTAGCTGTATTGTTGAGAATGTGTTGAAATGTATTAAAAAATTATCTAGGTACACCAATAATCCTTAACAGCTTTTCTTCGTTTATTTGTTGCAATTTTCCACTATTAATTTCGAGTACAAAATTTTCAGGTGTGCGATTCTTAGATAATTTGATGGGATATTTTCTCTTTAGTCTAATTGCAGCTTTTCATTCAGGTGTCATATAATGCATATCTTTCTTTCGTACTCGTTTTCTTTGAATTGGGGCCTGTTCATCTATTATAGTGGAAATAATATCGTCAAGTATTCATATTTGTCATGTATATCATTAAAAATTTCTGCCACATACCAAGAACGTAACTGAGTTCTTGGTTACCTTTCTCGAGAGTAATTTCGACATTAACAAAACAATTTTGCGAAGTTTGATGTATTTTATGAGTCGTCTCGAGCGGTAAATTCTTCTTTGTAGCCTAGCCTATAGCGGTTTTCTTGTTATTAATGTAGAACGAAACACTCAATGGGGTAGTAATGCTCATCAACCTGTTATAAGCCAACATATCTCATCGTCATTGTTATAAATTACAATGTATTATGAATCATGATAACTAACTACTTGTTTCATGTTTTTGTCTTTTGTTGAATAATCAGCTACTTTATTGAGGCTGATTGTTCTTATTGTTTTTCAAGTTTGATGCTAAAACTGTTCGTGAAATAAATGTCAAACGAATCAACACTTTTATTCAAGGATATTGAAATTCATGAATGATGACTTGGCTGCAAATTAACTTGCAATAACATTATATAAGTGTTAGCCAAGCCAGGGATAATTTCAACAAACTAGTCTCGAAACTTGCAGCCTAACTATGCATAAAATTATTTCCATCATGTTTGAATACCTGGGATCTCAAAAGCTCAATTAAAAATAGCAACAGTCAAATGCACAGTAACCATATATAATAATCAAGTATAATATAGGCACTCTCTCGTACATCGCCTAGCTACAACAACTAATCTTCCCGGTGTAACAAAAGAAGTGCCTTATCCAGGGAGTGTCCACATTAACATATGCCAGAATTGAAGATTCATCGGAAACACCTCGTCTTCAACGGAATTTTTATGGATATACAGTGAGTTTATCAAATAGTGCTTTCTTCTACTTTTTTTAATACCTAAGATATGTGGATTCTATTTGATCAGTTTTCATAAAACTTAGATAAATGTCTGCTTTTTCAAAAATACGTCCAAATTCAGTTTTGAAGTGCATTATCTCAGTTCTTTCAACCACACTATTGACTCCAATTGACTCAGGTTATGGCGCCATGCTTCAGGATGCTTTAAGATACACTAGCCCAGCCTAATGCCTACTGCTATACTTTATAAACTTTTTCCATCTGCCTCTGCTATTGCTCACCAACGTCAGATTTGTTTTTAGGTCACACGGAGAGATCAAAGATGTATGCTCCACAACCGGTGCATGACATTCTTCCCTAGAATCACTGGCAACAGAAAGAGATGTTTCGATGGGGCTATGAGCAAGTAGCATCTTTTCATCATGTTTTGTGTCGTGAATTTCTTTATTTACAAGTTTCTTTGTCAGCTATGCCTGACCGTGACTTGTGGCGTTCTATGCGTAGCAAATATTGACCGACCTCCACAGATCTAAAACGGCAGGTTTCTCTGGGCAACTTGAAAGTCACATAAAACGTTAATAAAAATACCATAATTACTTTCCCGTTTCTTGTTTTAGTAAAATTTTATTGAGGAACTCACCAACGATGAATTTATAATTCGTTTCACGGTCAGAGCCCTCTTAATTTATAGATTTTGTGTTTTTGCCATGCTTCTATGGATTCACAAAATCATGGGAAAACAAAAGAATCAAAGACCATGACGCTCACATGCAGCATTTCCTCGAAATTATAAGAAAGCTTTGACCGATCATGATATATAAATTGGAGTTTTCAAGGTTTTACTATAAAATCTATCCAAAAAAATAGGGATTTGCTTAGCATATTTTTATGAAAACTTCTATCTGATTTTCAAGTTGCCCTGATAAATCTGCCAATTTAGTTCTGTGGCGCTTGGTCTAATATCTTTACTTTATTAGGTGAAAGAGAGACGGCATATTGCATATTCCTATAATGTGACTGTTTATACTATACTACTAGATTTTCTTTTATATATTCATGCCGGATGTGAAGAGCGGGTATCAAATCAATATGCCTTTTCCATCAGTTAACATCAATGTAATTTCGGGCGTAAATTTGTAACCGAAATGAAATAACATACAAATTTCAATGCTACAAGAATATGATAAATAAGAGAATTACATGAAAATATATAGATATTACAATACTCACTAATCTGTGGGTTTCGCAAAGATAAATTTCATTGAGAATTACGTAATTATGAATAACAAAGATATCAAGTATATAGTTGTTTCTAACGTTGCTCCATGTGTGTTTATCTTTCCATTTGGTCCGTTGGTGTTCGCCTAAGACTGATAGAGGCTGCAATGAAATGGTGCTTTGAAGCTATTGAAACGGCTCCATTACACTTTTTCTCGAGGTTTTAACCACACAAATGCCTTTTAATGCTGGACCAGTGTTTCTTCGACTTTCGGCACAAGGATGACCAGTTTATTGACAGGATGGATCAATGTATGTTTTGTGAGTATCTGTCTTGATGATGTGCAGATGGAGACAGACGCTGATCGGTCACAGCCATCGTCGGATGTGTGAACGTTGATGATCCGTGCAAGCGGCCAATGGTCCCGCCGTTTAAATTCATCTTTCAACAAAACAAGGTCACCGACAGCCAGATTTCTTCGCTTTGTAAGCCACTTTTGGTGAGTCTGCAGGTCTTGAAGATAAGATTGCCGGCATTGCAACCAGAACTGTTCCGGGAACTGTTCACAGAGAAATTGTACTCTTCGCCATCTGCGTTTACCATAGCTAAGGAGATCCTGCCTTGTGACGACTTCTTGTGGATCATCACGGAATTCAGTAGATTTGCTGGAAATGATGGCTGTGGATCACTGGGATCACTTGACACTTCCCATAATGGGGTGGCGTTGACATTAGGTGCAGCTTCTACCAAGAAGATAAGCAATTCGTCTCTTGTCAATGTTCTGTTACCCAGCTGAAGCGTGGAAGCATCTAGTGCAGAGCGAATTTGTGGTATCTTTCTCTCCAGGCTCCTCCATGGTGGGAGGCTTTAGGGGGATTCATATTCCACTCACATTCTCCTTCGTGAAGGTCATCCTTAACAGATTCGAAGTCGATGATTTCTTGGTTATCAGCGCCAACAAAATTAATTCCATTGTCACTTCTGAGCAACTTGCAAGCGCCTTGAATTGCCAGGAAAAGTCGGAATGCGTTTTTGAATGTTGGTGTGTCCATAGACTCTAATAGTTCGACGAGGACCGCTCTATAAACCATGCACGTAAAAATAATAGCCCAATTTTCTGCAATACCTGGTGTATTCCTTGCACTCTTTCCAGTGGTTACAATCCACGGCCCAAATACAACCATTCCAGTTTTGAAAAATTGAGCTGTTGAAGCTAGGCAGTCAATTGGTAGATTAGCCATCATTTGGCTCTCGACAGCCCTGCTAAGTCTTTTGCAGGAAACACAGTTCAGAATAAGTTGTCGAATGGCAGACCTACCATTTTCAATGTGAAATACGGCACCTCTGATGAACGGATGGGTGATGTATCGTCCTTGGTGTTCGGACTCAAGATAGAAGGGGAGACATGGTGTTTGCTTGGTAGAAGAATGGGATGTTTACCAGTGAACTGAAAATCAGAATTTATCAGACGACCACAAACACTCAAAATGCTGTTCGTGGCCGACAAACGGTGAGATAGGGGAAAGGCTGTGTCTTTCTGGTAGCTGTTGTTCTTTCTGGAGCAACTTTGTTTCAGCGTACCAATGCATCTTTTGTGCTTCTAAAATGAGGAAGTAAGAAGAAAAGGGGCTATTGGAGCAGATATTTCTTTGCTGGAAACGGAATCCAAGTCGTTGTTGCGCTTTATCGAGAAGATGGTAAGCAAACGTTGCTACGTAGGATGCGATTCGTTGCACTTTTCTCCAAGAATTTGTTTTGGTCCAAAGCTTTGAGAAGATGCTGCTGGCTCTTGAAGTAGTGCATTTCAGTGTGTGGCAATTGCGTTCTTCAGATTGCGTCTAAGGCAAGTCAAGTATTTTGATGTCTCTTGATGGAGCTGATGGCTTAAAATCCTGACAACAAAGAAAATCGGGCCCTCGTAGCCATACGGTGGACAATAGTGATGATGGACTTTGTCGTCTTGTTGTAAAATCTGCTGGATTTTTATCAGTGGAGACTAACCACCAGGAGTACTGTGATGTGATTGATGTGATTAGTTCTACCCTTCTCTCAATAAATTTTGTGAAACGTCGTTCTGTATTTCTTATAACCAAGGACAATCTTGCAGTCGGAATAAAAGCAGACATCGTCAAGAGTATTGGATAGCTCTGCGATTGTTCTTCAAGGACTCTTGGAGGCCTCCAATTCAGCACATTACTCTAAACGTGGAATTGAAGTAGCACTTCTTGAACTGACTTTTGAATTGGCACAGATAACTGACACTGCGATGTGATCATCTTCGGTTACTGAGCGTGCATAGATAGCATAAACAATGGCGTCTGTGGAAGCATCAGGAAAGACGTGTAAAGATTGATATGTGACCATTCCGAAGTGTTTTGATGTGAGGCGTCTTTGCTGTCTTCTTAGCAAAGGAAGTAGATGTAATGACGCGACCCAATCTTTCCAGTTTTGCAAAGTAGAATATGGAAGAGGGTCGTCCCAATCGAGGTTTTTTTCTGATGCTGTATCTTCGTCAGCAGGAGTGAGTGCTGCTCTTTGAATGAGTTTGCAACCAAGAATGACGGGACAGGCAATTTCTAACGGGTATTGCCTGCTGCATCGACCGGTAGCTTACGGTTGCAAAAATGCCGCGTTTCGTGAAAGGTCTCTCTTGAGTGTGTTTGAGGGGGCAAACAGAGCCAACTAATAATCAACCAAGGGCCTGGTGATGGACAAATGGGAATTGTTTGCCATATGCTGTAGTTTTGAGGAGGTTTCCACTTTCATGACCTATCAACAAAGCCACCTCAGCATGGTCGTCGGGTTGAGTAAAGTGTTCTGAGAATCGACCTACCTGTGGTATTGTTGCAACAATCTGGGGGCTGCTACCTCAGCTTTAGTGTCAGGGTTCGATCATTATCAAAGATGGATCGGAGTATGTATAGGTCGCCTTTTTGGAGACACCTTTAATGAGCAAGCCTTCTGCATTCCTTCCCTCTTGTGTATGTTTGTCTCCACTCAATGTGCTGACGGTGTCTCTCTGAATGGGGGACGTGATTTCAAATGGTTGAACAGGGCAGGAATTTCAAACGATTCATCATATTGTACGTCTATAATTGCGTAAACCCTTAGCGGGTTTAATTGTTCACTGCCGTGGATATCAACCAACAGAGTCTTGCTACAGCTTTTTCCCATGAAGAGGTGGCCGCACACCTTGATACACAATGAAGTAGGTTGTTGGTCTTGTTGAGTGGATTCTTCACCTGCCGCAAGTTGGCTAGTACTCTTGTTGGAGATCTTTGCCGGCAGATGTTTTTTCGTCTCTGTAAGTTTGTCTTTGTGCAACAAACCAACGTGATCGGATGAGCCACATATGTTGCAATGAACTGATTTACTACATTGTTTGGCGAGATGACTGCCAAGGCAGCGGAAGCAAACGTCTAGACTCCGAGCAAAAATGTGGCGGACGTCCACTGCCAATGATGTGAAAGTGGAACATTCATGAAGAGAATGTCCTTTGATTTTGTGAAGGGCACAGAACTTTTCTCCATCGCTAGAAGCATTATTTTGGAGTACTCTTTGCTGAGGAATGGACCTTGATATCATGTCATCAATGGTGTAATAAATGCATATTTCTTCAGCTTTACATTCAAGAAATAGGCAAAATTCTTGAAAGGGAGGATGACATCCTTGCTTATCTTCGTAACTTGTTCTCCACTTGTGTGTCAGTGATACGGGTATCTTGCTGCGTATAGGTTTCAGGTCCTCGGCATAGTCGAGGGTCTGTAAGTCTGGTACAGAAGACATGTTTGCTTTTACTACATGGTATCTCTAAAGTCCCTCAAGCGCTGCCCGATGCTAGGGTCGTTGTAATCTATTGTTTGGAACTCGATCAGCTGGTGGCGTAGACTATAAGAAATCTTTACGCTTGACCCAAATCGAGTAGGAAGTCTGTTTCAAATGGTTTTTGGGGTCTCGTTAGCGTTAGTTCCGGCTGTAGCTTTGCAGAATTGGATAACACGTTGTGGTTCTTCTGTGGAATGTGCTTCTAGAATGTCAATTTAGTCCATGGGAGAGAGATAAAGACATTCCATACGATGCATAACGGTTTTTGATCAAGCTTTGAATAGATGTGACTTGCCAGAAAATGGATTGGCTGGTGGTCTTTTGAGCTCCATCATGGCACAGCGCCTAGCTGCTGGCTCCATCGGATGTTGTGGCGCAAGGGAATGGCGTATCCCTTTCAAATCACTTAACCAATTCTCTACATTGACATTTCATCGGATAGTTGGAGTGCTTTCAGAAGCTGATGGGATTTCTGTTTCGCATTGTATGGAGGAAGATGAATATATTCGTGGGATAGAGTCTCGAGTAGTACTACATAGCCCCCAGACTTTTTTTGGTGCTGCAAGCTATTTCTGTTTCAGCATATCATGGACAACCTTTGCAGCCCTATGTTGAGCCTTAAATTTTGTTTTTGCCTTGATAGCCTCCTCGGTTGAGCCGTGGACTTATAGAGCTTGGGAAAGGGCAGTGTAGGATGTACTTATAGATTTCCATTCCTTCTTTATTTCGTCTAATAACCCATGAGCATAATGTGAGCCCTTTTCCCTATCTAAATCTTTTTGATGAAGATTAGACTTATTTCCAAATCATCCAGAGATTCTTCAAAATTGTGAATTAATTCATTGAGAGGTGTCTTTTGGTCTCTCACTGACCTTCCTAGTTTCACATTTTGCTGTTTCAGTATTCTGAGGTGCAGCCATATCTATTTTGCATCCTTCTGATTGAAATTCACAGTGGTGGTGACATTTTTAGACTAATACTGTAAAGAGCGGGTATCAAATCAATAGACATTTTCTTTCAGTTTACATCAATGTCATTTTGTAACTAAAATGAAATAACATACAAGTTTCAATGGTACAAGAATATGATAAATAAGAGAACTACATGAAAATATAGATATTACAATACTCACTAATCTGTGGGTTTCCAAAGTTAAATTTGATTGAGAATTGCAATGATTTTGAATAACAAAGATATCAAGTATATAGTTGTTTCTAACGTTGCTCCATGTGTGTTGAGCTTAAAACATGTCTATTGGTGTTTGCATAAGACTGCCAGAGGCTGCAAGGAAAACGTGGCTGACAAGTTTTTGTGACACCTTTTTTAATAACAGCATTTTAGGATTGAAGAAACTCAAGAAAACGTTAATTTGAAGTCTTATTTTGTTGTTTCAAAATAAATGTACACATTGTCAGAATTATAAGACTGAAATCAAGAAATTCCAGTCACAAATACTTGAGCAACATCGATTTGGAATGTTAAGTTAAGAGATTGAAATGAATAGCCAGTAACTAAACTCTGAATAAGGCTTTATTTAACAAAAAGATAGCTCCATCTTACAACATGTGGATAAGGAATGAGTGTTTATGAAGTAGCCTCATTTACAAACATAAAGAACATAATTAGCATAATTAACAAATTCACAACATTCTCCCCTTGTAATTATTAGATGTTTAGTTTATTGGGAGCATGTCTAATTCTAGTAGATCTACGTGGTTCATTTACATCTTTGACCACATCAGTGTTTTCAGCTACAATTGGTTGATCAACGTTTGGTAAATTTTGAATAGAATCAATATTTGAATCTCCAGTTGAATCCAGTGGTACATTTTCATCCAGAGGTGCTTCACGATGTGGCTGTTCTGACTCTACGCCATATGGTGCCAGATGTCTAACTGACACGGTAGCTTCTTTCCCATTAGGGAGCCTGACGTGTGCATAGTTAGGATTAGATTCAATGAGTGTGACAGTCTGGACAGGTGTGTCATATTTGCTCTGCATATTTTGGTTTCTCATCAGTACCGGTCCAGGAGAAGTAAGCCATGTAGGCATAGCATTACCAGTAGTTGACCTACGATTATGGTTAAACATCCTTTCATGAGGGGTGACATTTGTTGAAGTACATAGTAGAGATCTTATTGAATGGAGGGCGTCAGGTAGTACAACTTCCCATTGAGATGTCGATAAACTTCTCGATTTTAATGCAAGAGAAACTGCTTTCCATATGATGCCATTATATTTTTCACACTGTCCATTGCCTTGAGGGTTGTAGGGTGTAGTGCGACTAGCAGAAATACCATGACTTCTTAGAAATACCTTCAAATCGTTAGACATAAATGATGAACCTCTATCTGAGTGTACATACATTGGCATACCAAACATAGCAAATACTTGTCGCAAACATTTGGTAACAGTAGTCGTCGATACATCATGGCATGGAATGGCAAATGGAAATCTCGAAAACTCATCAATAACTGTTAGTATATATTTGTTAGTAGATGAAGAAGGAAGTGGTCCTTTGAAATCCAGATTCAGTCTTTCGAAAGGTTGAGTAGCCTTGATAAGATGGGCGTCAGGTGGCTTCATGTATTGTGGCTTGCACTCATTGCACACTGTGCATGATGATGTTACATTTTTGACATCAGCAACGGAGTAAGGTAAATTCCTTGATCTGACAAAATGTAGCATTCTTGTGATGCCAGGGTGACATAACATGTCATGTAGATCGTATAAGCTTTGATGTGCTTGAGTTGCTCCAAGAGTAGTTCGTATCCGAGATAAGGCATCAGCCGGTGCATTCTCTGTTCCTGGTCTGTAGATAATGCTGAATTTATATGATGATAGCTCAATTCTCCATCGTTGAATCTTGTCATTCTTGATTTTTCCAGCAAGTTTGGGGTTCAGCATAAATGAGACCGATTGTTGGTCTGTGATTAGTGTAAAGTTACGGGCACATAAGTAATGTCTCCATTTTCTAAGACTCTCTACAATGGCATATGCTTCTTTCTCAATAGAAGAATGTTTCTGCTCACCATCTGTTAGTGTACGAGAGAAGAATGCTACTGGTTTGCCGTTTTGATTGAGTGTTGCACCGAGAGCAAAGTCTGATGCATCGGTTTCAACAGTAAATGGCGCTGTTTCATCAATTGGTTGAAGTACAGCTTCTTCGATTTTTGATTTCAAGGTTTCAAAAGACTCTTTGGCACAGTCAGATAGTGGAAAAGAGTGACTTTGAGTTAGAGGCCGTATTAGATCTGAGAAGTTCTTGATCCATTGTGAATAATAGGAAAACAATCCGACAGCTCTTTTCAATTCATCAGTGGATGATGGCAGCCGCAGACTTTTTAGCGGGGTTAACCTATCAGGATCTGGTTTCAATTCTCCATGAGATATCAAATAACCCAATAAATTAATTGTTTCTGTAGCATATGTACTCTTTGCATGATTAATAGTAAGGTTTAGTTTCTTAGCAATTACTAAGAAACGATCAAGATTTGAATCATGTTCTTCTTTGGTTTTTCCGCATATGGTGATATCATCTAAATAAGCAAAAGTGTCTTTTAAATCATTGTCTTTTATAATCTGATTTATGATTCTCTGAAAGCAGGCAACTCCATTTGTCACACCAAAAGGTATTCGGCAGAATTGGTAAAGCTCTCCTGCAGCTTCAAAAGCAGTGTATATCTTGTCTTCTTGATTGATTGGGATTTGGTGATATGCTGATTTCAAATCCAAAGTACTGAAGAACTTGTACTTTGAAACGTTGTTGACTACTTCTTCGATTCTAGGTAATGGATACGCATCAAGATTTGTAAAGCGGTTAATAGTTCGCGAGTAGTCAACAACCAAACGTTTCTTGTGACGCTCATTTGTTGTGACCAATACTTGCGCTCTCCATGGTGAGGTGCTTGGCTCAATTATACCTTCTTTCAAAAGTAGTTGCACTTCTGTGTCGATAAAACTTTTGTCTGGTGCACTGAACTTTCTGGATTTTGTTGCGATAGGTTGGCATGTGGAGTCTAAATTTGCAAATAGTTTAGGAGGGTTTATTGACAATGATGCCAAAGCACAAACATTTAAGGTAGGTTTTTCACCTCCAAATTCGAAAGTGACTTGTTTGTGTAATTGTAAAAAATCTCGACCAAGGATTAAATCTGAGCAAAGTCCTTGTAAAATAGATACTTCTACTTTCTTGTATACTTTATCATCCATATTAATATCAATCTTTGTTGACTTTTCAACTTTGGCATGTAGTGCAGATGAGGCCATATATACCACAGAAGGCTTGGGCATGGTAGATAATCCCATTTGTTTAACAAGATTAGGACAAATGTAGCTGTCATTGCTACCAGTGTCTATCAGAGCTTTCACTGCAGTACCATTCACTTTGACGTCAGCGACACATTGGCATGGTTTTGTTGCAGCTAGGTAGGTAGAGTGCATTGCAGAAGATTGTGTTTTATTGTATGTGTTATTACTTGATCTACACACTTTTGCATAATGTCCTTTCCTCGAGCATTTGTTACAGTTGACATCTTTGGCTGGACAGTGACTACGTGGATGACGCTGTTGACCACAGAAGAAGCATTTGCCTGTTTTGTCACTTTTGATGGCTGCAATATGATTTTCTTCAGAGTTGTGTGAGTCAATTTGTGCATGTGATAACTCTGTGGCAGCAGCAACAGTGTTCGTTTGCTGGGGGATTGCAAATCCATCAGAACTTTTCTGCGCAACTTCCAAAGATCTAGCCTGTAAAATTGTAGTGTCTAGATCAAGATTCTTATTTTCTAACAGCCTTTGCCGCATCGGACTTGATTGTAAACCACTAATAAAAGCATCTCTGATAACAATATTCTTGTGTTCAATAGCTGTGAGTGGCTTGAATGTACAATCCTTACTCAATAGACTTAGAGCTTGTAAAAATGTATCAACAGATTCAGATGGCTGCTGTCGACGTGATGAAAGTAAATACCTTGCATAGACTTCATTGGGGACCTTAGCATACATTGATTCAAGTGTAGTAATAGCAAGTTCATAGGTATCACAGTCAGAAATATATTCATAAACAGTAGGTGATATATAGTTAATTAAAGTGTGTAGTTTATCTGGTTTGAGTTTGTCCAGCATTGCCAAGAAATTTGTGAAGGTCATATGCCAATGTTTCCATTCCTTTTTGGCAGTAGATGAATTAGGATCTGTATTGAACTTTTCTGGTTTAAGAAATCTATCCATGACTAACTGTCTGAAAAATATCTTTTGTTAAATAAATTGAAATGAATAGCCAGTAACTAAACTCTGAATAAGGCTTTATTTAACAAAAAGATAGCTCCATCTTACAACATGTGGATAAGGAATGAGTGTTTATGAAGTAGCCTCATTTACAAACATAAAGAACATAATTAGCATAATTAACAAATTCACAACAGAGATTACGATATATGTTCACATTATTATTAGTATTGGTAGAAGGAATGTTTATACTTGAAAATCAAAGAATTATAAAGCTCGTATAAGTCTTAATTGATATTAAAGCTTGGTGTTTTATCAAAGAATGGTTATCTAATTTATCAAAGAAACTATAACCAAAATAGATGCTGAAACATTACGTCGACGCTATCAACAAAAATGCTCTGCTACGAACTGTGGAGAGAAGTAAAGAATTACTCATAGCAAAATGTGCAAGAAGTAATATATTAGAAAAGGCATCAAAAGATTTGGATAATTCTTATGATGATTATAAAAAGGCCCGGGGGGGTAACTCAGAAACTTCAGGTACGGGGGGGGGGGTGCCAATTTGAATTCAGAAATACCCCCACAAAATTTTTTTTATTCTTAAATTGATACCTCAAATATTTTTTTCACTCCAAAATGTATACCCCAAATATTTTTTTCAGTACGCACATTTTATAATTGATCTACATTATATATATTATACATTGTGTCATCTTTTATTGTTCATGAGCAGCAGAACAAGTTTCCAAGTGATTTGTGAAAGTAAGATGTAATCTGCTCGTGAAGTGTAGTTGGCAAAAGAGAGAAACAGGCCTTGCAGGCGCATTCATTGACAGTTTTTTCCTCTTTTTTAATCCTCAAGTTACATTGTGACTAGAGCAGTAAAAAATGTACAAATCCCGGACAAATAGTCCTCAATATGACAGTGCTAAGTTCTAGTAGCCTATTACCCTAAAATAAAAAATGTAGTAATATTAAATGCCTGGTAGTGCTGTTCTTTGTGCCTGCTTTTCTCAAATGAAAAAGGCAGGTAGATCCATAAAACAAGAAAACGGCCACTGGATATCAATTGATTTTCAAATCATGTTGTCCTTGGTTCAATAATAAATTTTGAATACAATAATGAAGTAATCTTCACTTGAACTCAATCAAAGCTAGCGTAACTATTGCATACACAATCAGTTCTTTTAGAGGTTCCGCATTTAATAAATCTAAATAATTTCTTTCTGTTGTGTAACAGAGAAAAAAAAGTTTTGTTTTAATTTGAATAAAGTGTTCAATGTTTATAAGACATTGCCCCGGTCTTTGCATCATAGTGACCATACCTTTCATCTTGCTGCCTCCCGTGTAGTAGCCCACCCCACCCTACCGATCTATCCTTCCTTCCATCTTCCAATCAAGCTAATCGAAATTGCAGATATCATGGGGTTTGCTCCCGGGTTTGCTGATTCCTGATTGTAGGCCTGCTTAATTCTATGTTGAATTTAGTGACATTTTCAATGATATAGGTTATCTTATGTATCCAGGGTCCGATCCAAGGAAATCGCTTTCGAAGATCTCCACTCAGAATTCATATACCAGTTCACTTAGCACCAATATAATGTCACTATAGCTCATAGTACGGACCATCAGGATTAAGCATCAGCAACAAAAAACACGAAAATATTTCCGACGGCTACCATTTCGGATATACCTCCCTGCCATGTAAATGACTGCAAAACTGCTGAATCGGCACAAATCAAAATTACTAAAAATGACTCAAAAAATGGAGATAGTGTAATTGAAAACGAAACTAAACTTTTACTCAAATTATCAACGTTAGCCTACAAGAATAAGAGGTCAAACTTCTTATTATAACTTTGAACGATTATAGATCATTGGATTCAGGAATACTATTTACAAATTTTCAAATACAATAATGATTGATATATATCAGACAACACATGAAAAAGATGATAGAGCCAGCCTACAACAAGCATAGGCCTAGCTCAGCCTCATTCACTCGCCACGGGTGTTTGAACCGTTCAAGGGGTTCAAACACTGAAGATATTAATTGTAAGTATCATAAATACATGCACGGTTTTGATTTAATTGAATTTGTTTTCGTTTGTAAGTTCATCATTAATCAATTTTTCTATGTTAGGCCTATCAACACAGATCTATATTTAACAAAAAAATGTCATATTCTAAATGTTTAATAATCTACTATATATAATAGGAAACATATCTTGTCCTCTTTGAACGGCGAATTGTTGGATCTTCTGATAGCGCTGGACGGACTTCCTCCACATACCTACCGTCAATAGTAGTTTGGACAGCTACCTCGGATGATGAAGATCCCGATTGAGGACTTTTTTTGTCTTTGTCATTTCTTTTCTCAGGTGGAGTCTTTTTTTACTTACTTTGAACTTTGCTGTTATGTCTTCTTCTATTGATTTTTTTTCCGATGCCGGGATTGAGTATTTTTTGGCAATTTCATCATAGACAAGATTTACATGGCATAAAAAATCTTTTGCAGTTACACTGATTAGGTTTTTACCTTCAAAAATTAACAACCCTGTTGGTTCAATGTGGTACATGCATCCAGTTATGTTTATGTGCTCTACATGGTGACTGTCAAATGCCACTGGTTCTCTGTACTCTAATTTTGTTCTATTGGTTTTCTTTATCATCAGTTGTAGCCTGATAATCATGAATGATTTCAGTGGAGTGTCCAATACAGCATAATCCTCAAATAGAATTAGATGGGTTGATGCATCAGCTTCGCCTGTGCTACTAATTTCTTCTTGTGCGTTCACTTGTGTAACTCTAGTTAGCCTGAAAAAGTATATCTGATTGTTATTTCATTTGCTACTGAAATTTCCTTTGTATTAGTACTGGTTAGTATCAACGTTGTATGATATGTAACAAATCTTACCTATCTTATCCTCAATCCTTGCTTTTTTAGCTACATTGCTGGTTCCTTTTTTCCTTTGGTCATGCTCTGCAAGTTCATGTTTGGTGGGTTTGCAATTACAATAATCACAATCATGTCCCTGCATTGGTAGTTCATAATCATCACATTGGTTGCCATTGGAAACATTTTCCTCGAAAAGTACCACGTTTATCAACACCCATTTCTGTTTATGTTTTATAAAAAAACTTAACTGCAAACTTTTCCCACCAAAAATAATAGCAGTTTTTAAAGAAATCAAAATTTTCAGGGTGTAACTACGGTAATAGTCGCAATACAATATAATATCTTGCTGTGCGTAATTGTTTTTCGGGAAAGATTACAGTGTAATATTGCGTCAAGCGGATTTCGTATTGATACTAATATCCTAATTTGATTCTTATTCAACAAATGGTTGTAAATAGTAACATAATATAGCCTCTTCTACACAATACGAGACTGAGGTTAAAGCATAATGGCATAAAGGGCCAATAAATCGATTTTGTATTTTACTGACTACGCTTTATGCTTGCCTGTCTTATTTGGTATATGTAGGTAACATTTATATATATTTTAAAAGAATAATATCAAGTTAATGATTCTTCAAATCAGTCTTCAAATGGCAAAATTATTTCAAAACAAACATAAATATTATAGAAGAACACACTGGACACTGGTTACTATACTTTCTGAATCCAAATTATTTATTAATTATTTGCTCAGCCATGCTATATTGGAATGTTGTTATGACATCACAGGTGATAACATAATTTATCACAGTGCAACTCAAACGAAATGTTGCATTAGTTCGTCTATGTAGTAGCCGAAATATTGTCAATAAGTACCAGTTTCTACATACATATTTTTTGATTTGCAAACATGCAAACCTTTGTATAAACTGGTCTATAATGGCTACTTTACAATGATACACATCCGGATACACCTATTAATTTCTATTGAATTCAACCTTCAAAGAAATGTCACCTCCCTTTTCTCCCTTCAGCAGTCAGTATTCTCTAATCTCATAATTGGTCGATATAGACAGGTATTCATTGTACTTATTAATCTGCATATAGAAATAATGGGCTATGACTAACATTGTCTGTTCTCTATATTTTACATCAAACATAATAAGGCTGATAATTTGTATTCACGGTTGATATAAATACTATCAGTAACAGAAAGAAAATAATACGCAAATGCGAAAAAAGTATTTTACGCTTTTTAAAAAATATTTTTAAATGAATACCCCCAAATAATTTCAATCTGAAAAACAGCCCCCCAAAAAGTTTGAAAACTCTGAAATGTATACCCCAAAAATTTTCAAAAATCCTGAAAAGGTACCCCCAAGAATTGGCACGTCCCCGTATACCAACCATATGGAGTTACCCCCCCCGGGTAAAAAGGCAAAGGAAATATATGTACATTTTTCTGAAGAAAACTCATTTGTCGAAGAAAGAATTCTAGATGAATTAGAGGATACATCGTCATTGTTACATGAAGACACTTTAAAAGCTACACTGGATTTGGAAAAGCAGATTAGTGAAGTGAAAAGCTTAGGGTTTGAAAGAGAACAGCTGCAACATGCTCGTGCACTAGAAATTGCAGCCATTATGAAAGGTGTTGCTGATCCCTTAAATCATGAAGAACAGGAGTACAATGCTAGTCCAGGACAATCAGCTTCAATCAGTGGGGCAGACATACAACAGCAAGAAATTCAAGAATACAATGGAAATAAATAAACTGCCAGCATTGAGACACAAAGTACAAATGTTATTGATCAAGCAGATACATATGATAGAACTTCCCTCAAAAGTCTTACCGGTATTGTGATTTGTGTCTGACTTAGCCAATGCTTTAAAAGAGAACTTACCAAGAACAAGAACAAAGGACACAGCACTATCATTTCGTCTAAGTAACTTCAGCCGTTCACCCTGGAATGGGAAACTCAAATCATTCCCAACATTTAAGAAGAAGTTCACTGCTTCAATGAACCAAGGTAACGCCAAAGAAGATTTAGTAATTTTGCAATGGCTTGAACAACTACTTCCTAACTCACACGAACCATTAATTGATGGAAGAGTTGCTGTAAAAGAGGCGTGGAATTCCCTTGAACTTGTTGTAACAGAAGAAAAAATATACAATGAGCTTGTATGGGAATTTAGACGGATGAAGCATTTGGACTTAAGATACCCTGAAGATTCAAACCTTCATAACAAACATAAGAACATTGATCCAATCTTTTCGTGGCTTGGGAGAAGAACAGAAGATAAACAATAAAGATTTTATAAATGACCTACACAGGAAAACTGGGGAAGAATTTAGACAAAAGATAGAAGATGAACTGTCAACGGAAAACAGAATTCATAAGAAATATGGCCGAGAAGTAGAAAAGCTAACTACGGAATGGATGCTGATGTTCTTTGAAAGACAAATAAAACATTGGTCAGGAAATTCCAAGACAGACAAACAAAGAACCTCTCAGAAAAAAGAAACTTCAAACGTTAAAGCAAACGTAAATGGTATAAGCACATCACCAAGCAATATTAATACATGTAAAAACAATAATTGCACAGAAGACCATATTCTTGAGTTATGCCCTTCATTTAAAAAACATATATCTACCATAGAGGACAGTACTGCAAACAAAGAGGATTTTTCTTCAAGTGCTTGAATTCCGACCACATCAAACCTAACTGCCAAAGTCAACAAAAGTGCTCAAAGTGCGATGGGGAGCATCACTCATTACTACACCGACAACAAAGAAACCCAGATAGCCAACAACCGTATGGAAAATGTAAACACAAGTGCAGCAACAGTATATATTAATCAAAGTGAAAGGCAAGCAAGGTTGCCTGTTGTCGTGGTAAAAGTTAAGAAACATCCAAGAGAAGGAAGCAAAGAAGCCAAATATCTTACGGCACGTCTCAATACCGTGTGGCTCGACAGAGTCATTAGATAATAATGTCTTTGCTGAACACAAACATTTAGAAGTCATTAAAAAAGGTGGATGTAGAAGGCAGATATGTTGACATCCTTCTTTGTAGAGACTACCAATTACTACATAAAGAACTCAATCACCTTGAATCTAAGAATGGAGATAATAATGATCCAGTTGGCATTGAATACCCTCTAGGTTGGGCGATTGTTGGTGGCCAACAGGCAATAAGCAAGAACATTTCGTGTTGTAGACTTCGACATATTAATAACTTTGCCATCATCACTGCAAAAAATGAAGATGTCCAAGATGATTTGAAGAGGTTATTCACATCAGATATGACGGGTGTAAATGTAACACAAAGATGTCTGCACAGACAAAGAAATTGAAGAATCTCAATCCATCAAACATGCAAAACAATTTACTACATTAAATGAACATGGACATGTAGAAGTTTCTCTACCATGGAAGAAGGGGTTTCCGGAAAGTCTACCAAATAATTATAACATTGTAAGCAAAATTCTCTAGAAGAAGGTAGCAAAGTTACAAGAAACAAGCCAATACAAGGACTACGCCAATGCAATGGATGAAGTCATATGTTCTGGATTTGTATCAGAGACAATACATCAGCCAGGGGAGAAAGCCCATTATCTTGAACACCAAATTGTTACTCGAAGTGATAAAACATCCACCCCAAAAAGAGTGGTTTGGAACGCTGCAAAACAGTATGATGGTGTATCAATTTCTGATGCTCTAGAAAAAGGTCCAGACCTACTTAATTCTTTATTTTAAGGTCTTTGTAGGATTCCGTGAAAATCTTGTAGCAATAGTAGCAGACGTGAAGAAAATGTTCAATATGATTAGTATCAACGAAGCAGATCGAAAATACCACAGATTTCTATGGATTAAACCTGGTAATGAAGAAGCAACTGTCTACGAATGGAATCGACTCATCTTCGGTGATCCACCAGCGCCAGATCTTTCATAAGAAAGCCTAAAATTCTTGGCTAATCTTCATGAATTATAGAGTTCCCAATTGGAAGTTAAATCCTAAGGAAAAAGGTATACATGGATGACATTATGTACTCCGTTGAAAGTAATGAGAACGCTGAAAAGGCAGTTTAAGAAGTAACAAGTGTTCTGGAGAAAGGGAATTTTCAAGTCAAATGATGGCATTCCAACAACAACGAAGTTCAAACTCTCATCAACCCAGCCCTTTCATGCAACAAAGAGACAGAAGAGGAAGAAACCCATGTCCTTGGCCATGTGTGGGACAAAGAGACAGACACCATCGCAATTACAAATCAAATACCTCAAGAGCCAGGTGCTGTAACCCAAAGAAACCTCCTCGAACAGATTTCAAAAATTTATGATCTCATTGGTATTCTCTCCACAGCTATGGTTAATATCAGGATACCATTCAAAAACTTACGGCGTCAGCAACTCACATGGGATGAACCATTGGATGAAGATGCAGCAGAAGAATGGCAAGAAAGAATCGAGGAACTAACTCCACATCTGAAGGTAGCAACTAGCAGGTCAACAAAGCCACAAGGAGCTGTTGGTCTCCCGAAGTTGCACTGTTTCTCTGATGGAGGACAAAAAGGATATGGCACATGTGCATTTTTAAAATGGAAGATGGAAGATGGTGATATTGAAGTTCCATTTGCCTGTGCAAAAGCTTTGGTCACACCTATCAAAGGTTGGACAATCCCCAGAACAGAGCTTGTTGCTGCTTTATTAATGACTAGGATGAGAAATACTTCATTGGATAAGATGCGGCAGTAATCGGATGAAAGCATTTGTAGAAGCGCGAATTGGAGAAATTAGCGAAATCTCAAAGCCGGAAGAATTTCACTATATACCAAGTGAATGGAATTGGGCAGATGTCCTGACAAAAGAGAATGATGCAGATCTAGTAGAGTGGCATAGAGGACAAATTTTCTTATTTGAAGAACCTCTTCAGAACTTTGAAACAGAAACCATAATTGAGGAAATTGAGACTGATAAAGACCCATCAGAAATCAAGCGTAACAAGAAAAAACGGAGAAAGAGAACAAAGGTACCACTGAGGAAAATAAATGTGCAATTCAGTCTTGAAGGCACCAAAGAAAAGATGAATGAAAGTGAAGCAGATGAGGTACTTAATGAGGTTCTTAAATGCAAAGATTGGTCTGACGCAGTACAATCTATTCAAGAGAAGATGCAAGGAAATCATGCGGAAGAAATGCAAAGGAAAGCCAAAATTAGAATCTACCGCGCTTTACAAGCTACAGAGGATTACTCCAGACAGAGATATAGAAAGCTATGCCCACTGTAATTTGACATAGAAGATCGCGTATTTCGAGTCCAAGGCCGTTTAAATCATGCAAGAAGGATAAATATTGAAATTGTCGCTCCAATAACTATTTCAAAACCAAAACAACAACAAGACAACTTGGAAAGAAAGAAGTTGAAAATGTTGAACCTTATTGTAACACACTATCACAAAGAAGGACACTGTGGAATTGATCGTGTTCGAACAACCATAGAAAGAAATGGACTATGGATAGTCAATGTTACTGAAATCATCAAAGCACTACGTAAAAGCTGTTTATTCTGTAGGGTCAGATATAATCCAACATATGTCATCAGCTGATGTGATAGTCTGCGTTACAGACCGCGATTCATTCACAAAAGAATAGGGTTTGTGTGATTTGCACAGTTCTCTGTCCAGTCACTCTACGAAAACGTAGAGCGGAAGTTTCTGATCGATGCATGGTAAATCTAGTGTTCTTAGATAATAAATTCACCACCTCTTTTCGATCAATTAATTGTCATAGCTACGAAGCCTCAAATAGAACTTATTGAAATCATGTCAACTGAAGTGAACAAAGTAATGTGAGGATCCCGGTGAGAATCACCTTAATCTTAATCTTATTTATGTGACATCAATCTTATTCTGATACGAGGCCCGGACAGTGAAACAGAGCAATTCACACAGACCTAATACAGACCTTTCGTGAATGAATCGCGGTCTGTAACGCAGGCTACTGATGGGACAACTGCCAGAGTTTCGTGTCAAAAGAGTTGAATATCCATCCAAGAAACCGCATGGCAGCCGTTCAAAACAAAGTCCAAGTCTTCTGGGAATATTGGTCAGCTAACATGCCGAGGTATTTACTTTGTCGAAGCAAATGGACGAAGAAGGAAAGAAATCTTGAAGTAGAAGACGTAGTAATCGAAGCAAAGACCGGTCCACATGGAGCAGCACCAAGAGCATTGTGGCCAGTTTCAATAATTGAAGAGACACATCTGGGTAAAGATGGCTATGTACGGAAAGTTACCATTAAAAACAACAAAGGGAGCTACAATCGTCCTGTTGGGTCATTTGTACTGATAGCTACAAAAGAAGAGCTGAAGGAAGAGGAAGTTGAGGGATTGGATGAAGTCGCAAGTGGAACGAAGTTTAGTAAAGCCTAATGCTAAAAATTGTTTGTTTGACTTGGATTTGGATTTGGCTGCAATCTTGCTTTTGGATGAAGTGAGAATTAGTTGTTCAATGACTTCTTTTTGGATGCCTCTCCCACACAAATGGTGTACTTGAAGAAAGTAAATCACGAAGTAGATGAGAAAGAAGTGCAATATCTGATGAGAATGCTTCAAATTGCTGAAGTAGACCACGAAATGAAAGCAGTTCTGAGTGGGTACAAGGAGCAGCCGCGGGGTTTTCACTATGTAACAATTAGAAGTGTCAACGGTGTTGGAGATCTGATATGCTCACGAATTGAATAACGACTGAGCAAGTGTATTCTTCTTTTCATTTCATTTCTTTGCTAGATTATTTACAGCATTGGATGATTTGACGGATACGTGTAAAAATCAAATGGGTGGGCACATTGTCATAGATAATGATAATTTCACATCTTTCTTCGCGTTTGGGATGTCGATTGATGCCTCATCACCAATTCTGTTGTGCTCATCCTCAGCAATAGAGAGTGCCATCATAAACATGTATAACACCCCAGGGTGTGATGCATGACCCGGAGAACTCGATTAGCAAGGCATCCAAAATTGCAAAGTAATTCATTCCTGGTGGAATTCGAGAGATGAATTCTCTGGTCATCTTAGCAGGGTATTCAGCCTGGCGTTTAACATAGTTTTTCAAAGAAGTCAGATCAACTGTGATAAGTATCTCATATGAGTGCTTCTTGTGTACTACAACTATTCGTTCCTTCAGGTGAATCAGCAAGAGGGACCTTCTCAACAACATCTTTGATGACTATGGATTCCAATTGAGCTTTTACTTTGGCTTGCAAATGGAAGGGCACTGAATAAGCCTTGTACCTTGGTACAGAGATAGCTCTATCTTCTAATTTAATTGTCATCGGGGTCCAACGAAATAAGTAACTAAAAAGTGATGTTGCCGCTGCTAATTAGTCACATACAATTCACAGTTCATTTCTGCAACCAACATATCACTTTCCGATTAATCGCAGCTATTCAGTTGGATTCATCGATCCACTTCTAAAAGTAAACGAAAGCGCGCTTTACATTATTCAGTTATTCAGGACTAATGCATATTTCATTCCAAATTAAGGATTTTCCGTTACAAAAATCAAACCAGTGTACATTCTGGATCTGACTAATATGTAATGGATTGTTTTCACGGCCCGGGTTTTACAGTCATTATTCCTTCTCTACTTGAAACATTGAGATGAAAATGATTGCATGGGAAGTTGCTGATATGTCCAACACTTCTAAAGCCATTCATTTTCATTATCGTTAAGCGAGTGTTTCTAAGGGATTGCAATATAGGTTTCCGCTGTCCAGGGTGTGATAATGTGCCCATCGAAGAAAGTTCTTTCACTTCGACGATAAAGAAATAGGACGCATGTCGCAGATTTCAAGCATAACAGCTTGAATTTGAAAACATAATTGGATTTGGCTGGACAACAACCTTATTACTTCTGAGTAAAAAGGTCAAAGGCAACAGTAATTGTTTTACATTAATTTGAACGACGTTTCGACTTAATTAAGTATCCCGTTTGCCTTTTAAATCAACTTGTAGCCCGTTTTAACTTTCATAATTTTAGCAATTTTATTAAGCCTCATAAAGAGGACCCTGTTTCAACAACTTTACTCCCTTGTAAAGATCAATTCTGCTGATCATCTACGTAGGGATATGTCCCGCCATTGCATGGAAGTTAGAATAGTATTTAACCGTAAAAAGATTATAGATCCATCTACGGCATCGTGAACCCAAACCTTCATTACTAACTCGTCAATCCGTTGTTTATTTCTACAAATGTGATTTGTGTAATATGAATTATGTCGGTTTCACCCGCCGGCACCTCCAACAACGGATTGACGAGCACAGGAATGGAGATTGCCAAACAAAATCAGATTGTCTTATTTAGGAAATAATGCTGTTCATCATGGAATTAAAATCCAATCTAAATAAACAATCTTACTTCTATTAAAGGGCAAAACTTTTTTCATATGTATATTCAGATATTCCATTTATTTAATTCATGATATTTTGTATAAATAGCATACATGTAACTTACATTTTCTTAACTTGAAAATGGCAAATGTATTAGACTGTCGAAACGCCGTTCAAATTAATAAAAACAATTACTGTTGCCCTTGACCATTTACTCAAATGTTTCACAAGGAAGCTTTATTACTAAATAACAATTAATTAATGTTATCTTCTGTCTTGTTGATCTTTGATAATTGATGCAATCTTCTTCTTGAACGGCGTAAAACGGCAAGAATGTTGTTGAATACAAGATTTACCCAAATGATATTTATATTAATTTTATTTGCTAATGTGATACTTCGTTTACAAAGACTTTTATTTGTCTTCATAAATTCATTTTACATAAAACTCTCTGCTCTCGTGTCTCTCGACATCCCGACCGCCATGTGGCTCATGTACGTTAAAAGCAGCTGTTTCCATCCAGGGTTATATGCTTGTTGAAATTTTGAACAAACCACATTTATAACTGAGAGGTGCTGTGTGATGGTATGATGTATCGCTACTAAATTAATTTCTATTGATTTTGGATTCGAAGTCTTTTCCAAACTCCAAAGCAGAATAAGAAGCACATTATGATTTGAAATAATGGTCTACTATTACAATGCAAGAATCAATTCGCAAGTATATTTAGTAAACATTACATTGAGAAAAATAGGGTGGGTGTAAAATACTGACCCGCCGACTCGCCGACCACACAGACCAGATTGATTTAATCTACAATTTCAGGGTTGACATGACGAATACTTCAGAAGATTTATAAATTTTCTTTAATAGGTATGTTCTCCGTCGAATTAATTCTTCCAATTTGTTCAGCTCAACAATTCAACAGGGAAAGCATCGACACAATTATGACACGCACATCAATCCACGTTGTTTATGTTTCGTAGTAATACATATTTACGAGATGTGGATTGTTATTATTCCTGTTATTGTTATGTGGAACCTTGACTGTAAATTTCATGTAAATTTAAACAGTTATTCAAGTTTTAAAACATGTGCTTTACTTAATTTTCTGTATTCTTTCCTTTACTTTAGTACCAACGTTATAATATTATACCGTAAATACTCAAGTAATCGTCCTTGTTCACCTTTGCATCTTCGTAAATATGTATTACTACGAAACATAAACAACGTGGATTGATGTGCGTGCCATAATTGTGTCGATGCTTTCCCAGTTGAATTGTTGAGCTGAACAAATTGGAAGAATTAATTCGACGGAGAACATACCGATTAAAGAAAATTTATAAATCTTCAGGACTTCAGCAGACATCGTATTTATTTGCAAGATAATAAATAACGGAGTGAAGCAAAAGTTGCACTTGCACGGACCGTCGGACGAATGTGTACATTCCCATCAAAATCATATACAGTATGGCTTGGAAGTTTTAATTCTAGCCTATTCATGCTTTAAGGGTCACTATTAATATGAAGCTTATCACACTTATCGGTCATATTTACTGGAGAAATAATAAATATCGTATATATGAATCAAAAGTTCATACAAAGTAATCTGTACAATGCCGTGAAATATTCGTCATGTCAACCCGGCAATTCTAGATTAAATCAATCTGGTCTGTGTGGTCGGCTAGTCGGCGGGTCGGTATTTTACACCCACCGATAATCACTTATCACTTATATACATAATACTGTCTGTTTATATATCACAATCACTTATATCACTTATATACATAATACTGTCTGTTTATATCACTTATATACATAATACTGTCTGTTTATATATCACTTATCACTTATATACATAATACTGTCTGTTTATATATCACAATATTTCTATATTTCTATATTTCGATATTTCTGTGTCTGTCCGCGACTTATGTACGTCTTACTGGCGATATAATACGGATAATCCGTTGTCGGGAAATTATGCAAACATTTGTGTCGAGATAACCGTGTACAGTAACAAATTTGTTGTATGAAAAGTATGGGTCTATGGCGTTGTTTTAAAATAATATACTTCATCTGATATTTTATTTGATATCATTGCATTAAAAAATTCAGAGATTTTGAAAAATTTCATAGGTCGATAATCTAGCGGGCAGCCAAATCGACTTCAAATTGAAATCTCCAGAACAAAAATATTTTGCTTTAAATTTAAAAGCTGCGTGTAAATTGTTTGAACAAGTGAAACTTGAAACTGAATCAGTTTTATGATAATTAAAGCAATACGAAATACTGAATTACATTGAATTACCAGTATAACTAGGCCAGACAAAATATGTTTTGAAATCAAAGAAACGTAGACATATTTCATGTAGTGTTGATATCAGCAATACATATAGCGCGGCACAAACGCTATGAAATTAAAGAGACTTGAGGTCTTAATTTAATTTATTAATGAAACAAAATGCCGTTCATTACTTTTCTCAAAATCGAGATATAAAACATTTCACTTTTAAAAAGGCTATTTTGATACATAATTTGTGAGAACACTGAGCAAACAATCTGTTTTGAAATGAATAATCTATCGCGGGGCTTAAAAACAAATTAATTTGCAAGAATTTTCAAATTGGCGTTGGCGTTCGACTATTTCGAAAAATATTCAAAGTTCGAAGAGATTATCTGTCTACAGTCTAAAATCATAGAGTTTAGAATTAATCAAGGCATTGCACAAAAGTATTTTTATAATTTATTATTTAATATAAAAAAACGAATCATTTGGTTTTAAGCAGCAAGGCTTTTATTTTCAGATTTTGCTTCCATAATTAACGAAGGAATTATACTGGCATCGATTAATATTAAAATTTCATTTTGTTGACTTGCTATACGAATAAGACACAGTATGTTACTACAGTTTCGAGAATAAAAATAGCGATGTCTTGTTATTATCTTTGATCAACATTTAATAAAGTTAATTTCAGGTATATCAAATTTAACAAAGTTAAATTGAATTGAGCGTATGATTTGTGATAAATAATAATAATTATAATATTTTCAGCGTTCAAAAATTTTGCTTTGAATTTAAAAGCACAAAAACATAATTCAAAAACATTTTTAAATAGTTAATACAGTTTGGATGAGTGTAACAAACCTTGTGTTACAAAAATAAAAAGTGAAAAGGTTGCACGAAATAATCGATCATAGCAAACAATATTTATTAAAATAAAACTTACCATTTTCCAAATGAGATCCAAATAAAAACTATACGAGCGGCATAATCTCCGAACAACATTTAAATACATAATAGCGGGTTCTCTGAGTTAATACACCAATCAATAGTAAGTTAACAACCATATTTTATCGAAGGAGAATGTACGCCCGATAAGAATAAAATAAAGATTGTCTTTTATTCGAAATAATTCTGACAAAAATGATCATTTCATATCGTAATCAAATGCATGGTAAAGTAGATTCATTTTCTACATAGTAAATTATCCTTTTCGTCAGACATCATAACATGAGCATTTAAATATTACCATCGGCTATGGTATTTTATATCTTTGAAGCTGCACTAAACATTTCCACTCTATAAACCATCGCGTCCGTTTCAATAAATTCTGAATAAATATGCATATCACGAATCTGGCAAAATGAGTTGTTTTCGTTTTTCTATCAAAATAATTAATTTATTCATAATCGTCTTTCCTTTCATTCGACATCTGTAATGTATTATAAATAGCGCGTAGAAATATTGACAACAAGATGTAACATAATATCAATATCGAATTAGTATAGCGATTTATTATAGAATTTTATTTCCTTTTAAAAGAATGTTGATGCTATTAGTCTGGAAAATTTGATAACAAGAAGCACTATGAGTTCAACATTTCACATCTTTTGTTTACTTTTAAAATTTTATTTTCAACGAACTCTTAGTATTTTGATAGACTGCCATGAAAATCACAGGCCTACTTGCTGAGATTGCAAAGATCAAAAATATATAGGCTCATATACTATCATATCATAATATTATCAGATTATATATATAGTTTGAAATCAATACACGCGCTGTCGCCTTGTTCAGTAATACGTTGTCGAAGCAATAGGTTTGTTGATTAGTACAGTCAAGGCGCGTACAACAGTATGTAAGGGGTTGGCTCATTGGTTAATGCTCTGGTATTACAAAATCAGGGTCGTAAGTTCAAATCTGCCATTCGGCAGTTTTTATCAACGATTTTTCTGATTTTTTTTTTAATATGAAGCAGTAAATCATTGTTAATTAACAAAAGATATCGCTTGATCATGTTAATAACAGAAATTAGTGGACCATGTGTTTTGTCGAAGCTAAATTAATTTAATGCTGAATATATTGCATGCAATGCCACGAGTTTGACCGGCCACACCTTGACGGCGTTATTTTGTGAACACCACATTAGTGTTGTATATATTGCAATAAAGATTTATGAATTCGAACCGAACGCGATCCGATCGTGTCGGGTCAGATTCGGGTTAATATTTTAGGTCTTCGGATCTGATCGGATTTGAAGTGATTTTTTATGGATAGTTTCAGATTTCGAAATTTGACTGAGTATTTGTAATTTATAATAATTAATGTGTTCTGGCTTCCTTTCAACACATAAAATAAAGTTTTTCTATGTAGACAAAGCTACGTTAAATTATACATTTCAATCGACTCAATTGATGTGAAATAAATTAAACTTCTATTAAAGGAATGATTAAGATGTATTGATTAATGCTACATCGTTTCAATGCATATTGTCTCGCATGTTCTCCTCCAGAGTTCATACTCCGTATTATACAGCGATAGAAAGCTTAGTCAATTGTTTAATTATAAGTGATCTGAAAGTTTTATCATAGAAGGTCCATTATGGACTACACTCATAGCTAGTATACATAATACTGTCTGTTTATATATCACTATATTTCTGTGTCTGTCCGCGACTTATGTACGTCTTACTGGCGAAATAATACGGATAATCCGTTGTCGGGAAATTATGCAAACATTTGTGTCGAGATAACCGTGTACAGTAACAAATTTGTTGTATGAAAAGTATGGGTCTATGACGTTGTTTTAAAATAATATACTTCATCTGATATTTTATTTGATATCGTTGCATTAAAAAATTCAGAGATTTTGAAAAATTTCATAGGTCGATAATCTAGCGGGCAGCCAAATCGAATTCAAATTGAAATCCCCAGAACAAAAATATTTTGCTTTGAATTTAAAAGCTGCGTGTAAATTGTTTGAGCAAGTGAAATTTCAAAATGAATCAGTTTTATGATAATTAAAACAATACGAAATACTGAATTACATTGAATTACCAGTATAACTAGGCCAGACAAAATATGTTTTGAAATCAAAGAAACGTAGACATATTTCATGTAGTGTTGAAATCAGCAATACATATAGAGACTTGAGGTCTTAATTTAATTTATTAATGAAACAAAATGCCGTTCATTACTTTTCTCAAAATCGAGATACAAAACATTTCACTTTTAAAAAGGCTATTTTGATATATAATTTGTGAGAACACTGAGCAAACAATCTGTTTTGAAATGAACAATCTATCGCGGGGCATAAAAACAAATTAACTTGCAAGAATTTTCAAAATGACGTTGGCGTTCGACTAATTCGAAAAATATTCAAAGTTCGAATAGATTATCTGTCTACAGTCTAAAATTACAGAGTTTAGAATCAATCAAGGCATTGCACAAAAGTATTTCTATAATTTATTATTTAATATAAAAACATCATTTGGTTTTGAGCAGGCAGGCTTTTATTTTCAGATTTTGCTTCCATAATTAACGAAGGAATTATAGTCATCGATTAAAATTAAAATTTCATTTTGTTGACTTGCTATACGAATAAGACACAGTATGTTACTACAGTTTCGAGAATAAAAATAGCGGTGTCTTGTTATTATCGTTGATCAACATTTAATAAAGAAAAAAATTTAAGGTATATAAAATTTAACACTGTTAAATTGAATTGAGCGTATGATTTGTGATAAATAATAATAATTATAATATTTTCAGCGTTCAAAAATTTTGCTTTGAATTTAAAAGCACAAAAACATAATTTTAAAACATTTTTAAATAGTTAATACAGTTTGGATGAGTGTAACAAACCTTGTGTTACAAAAATAAAAAGCGAAAAGGTTGCATGAAATAATCGATCATAGCAAACAATATTTATTAAAATACAACTTACCATTTTCCAAATGAGATCCAAATAAAAACTATACGAGCGGCATAATCTCCGAACAGCATTTAAATACATAATAGCGGGTTCTCTGAGTTAATACACCAATCAATAATAAGTTAACAACCATATTTTATCGAAGGAGAATGTACGCCCGATAAGAATAAAATAAAGATTGTCTTTTATTCGAAATAATTCTGACAAAAATGATCATTTCATACCGTGATCAAATGCATGGTAAAGTAGATTCATTTTCTACATAGTAAATTATCCTTTTCGTCAAACATCATACATGAGCATTTAAATATTACCATCGGATGCGGTATTTTATATCTTTGAAGCTGCACTAAACATTTCCACTCTATAAACCATCGCGTCCGTTTCAATAAATTCTGAATAAATATGCATATCACGAATCTGGCAAAATGAGTTGTTTTCGTTTTTCTATCAAAATGATTAATTTATTCATAATCATCTTTCCTTTCATTCGACATCTGTAATGTATTATAAATAGCGCGTAGAAATATTAACAACAAGATGTAACATAATATCAATATCGAATTAGTATAGCGATTTATTATAGAATTTTATTTCCTTTTAAAAGAATGTTGATGCTATTATTCTGGAAAATTCGATAACAAGAACCACTATCAGACCAATTTTTCAGATCTTTTTTTTACTTATAAAATTTTATTTTCAACGAACTCTTAGTATTTTGATAGACTGCCATGAAAATCACAGGCATACTTGCTGAGATTGCAAAGATCAAAAATATATAGGCTCATATAGTATCATATCATAATATTTTCAGAATATATATATAATTTGAAATTCAATACACGCGCGTGGGTCGGCCTTGTTCAATAATACGTTGTCGAAGCAGTAGGTTTGTTGATAAGGTCAGTCAAAGCGCTTTTATCAGTAAGTAACGTAGTGGCTAATTGGTTAATGCTCTGGTATAATAATTTCAGGGTCGTCAGTTCAAATCCGCCATTCGGAAACGTTTTATCAACGATTTTTCTTTTTTTTAATATGAAGCAGTAAATCATTTTTAATTAACAAAAGATATCGTTTGATCATGTTAATAACAGAAATCAGTGGACCATGTGTCTTGTCGAAGCTAAATCAATTTAATATTGAATATGTTGCAAGCAATGCCACGAGTTTGACCGGCCACACCTTGACGGCGTTATTTTGTGAACACCACATTAGTGTTGTATATATTGCAATAAAGATTTATGAATTCGAACCGAACGCGATCCGATCGTTTCGGGTCAGATTCGGGTTAATATTTTAGGTCTTCGGATCGGATCGGATTTGAAGTGATTTTTTATGGATAGTTTCAGATTTCGAAATTTGACTGAGTATTTGTAATTTATAATAATTACTGTGTTCTGGCTTCCATTCAACACATAAAATAAAGTTTTTCTATGTAGACAAAGCTACGTTAAATTATACATTTCAATCGACTCAATTGATGTGAAATAAATTAAATTTTTATTAAAGGAATGATTAAGATGTATTGATTAATGCTACATCGTTTCAATGCGTATTGTGTCTCATGTTCTCCTCCAGAGTTCATACTCCGTATTATACAGCGATAGTCAGCTTAGTCAATTGTTTAATTATAAGTGATCTGAAAGTTTTATCATAGAAGGTCCATTATGGACTACACTCATAGCTAGTATCACTATATTTCTGTGTCTGTCCGCGACTTATGTACGTCTTACTGGCGAAATAATACGGATAATCCGTTGTCGGGAAATTATGCAAACATTTGTGTCGAGATAACCGTGTACAGTAACAAATTTGTTGTATGAAAAGTATGGGTCTAGGACGTTGTTTTAAAATAATATACTTCATCTGATATTTTATTTGATATCATTACATTAAAAAATTCAGAGATTTTGAAAAATTTCATAGGTTGATAATCTAGCGGGCAGCCAAATCGACTTCAAATTGAATTCTCCAGAACAAAAATATTTTGCTTTGAATTTAAAAGCTGCGTGTAAATTGTTTGAACAAGTGAAACTTGAAACTGAATCAGTTTTATGATAATTAAAACAATACGAAATACTGAATTACATTGAATTACCAGTATAACTAGGCCAGACAAAATATGTTTTGAAATCAAAGAAACGTAGACATATTTCATGTAGTGTTGAAATCAGCAATACATATAGAGACTTGAGGTCTTAATTTAATTTATTAATGAAACAAAATGCCGTTCATTACTTTTCTCAAAATCGAGATACAAAACATTTCACTTTTAAAAAGGCTATTTTGATATATAATTTGTGAGAACACTGAGCAAACAATCTGTTTTGAAATGAACAATCTTTCGCGGGGCATAAAAACAAATTAACTTGCAAGAATTTTCAAAATGACGTTGGCGTTCGACTAATTCGAAAAAATATTCAAAGTTCGAACAGATTATCTATCTACAGTCTAAAATTATAGAGTTTAGAATCAATCAAGGCATTGCACAAAAGTATTTCTATAATTTATTATATAATATAAAAATATGAATCATTTGGTTTCGAGCAGGCAGGCTTTTATTTTCAGATTTTGCTTCCATAATTAACGATTAAAATTAAAGCATCGATTAAAATTAAAATTTCATTTTGTCTACTTGCTATAAGAATAAGACACAGTATGTTACTACAGTTTCGAGAATAAAAATAGCGGTGTCTTGTTATTATCGTTGATCAACATTTAATAAAGTTAATTTCAGGTATATCAAATTTAATAAAGTTAAATTGAATTGAGCGTATGATTTGTGATAAATAATAATAATTTTAATATTTTCAGCGTTCAAAAATTTTGCTTTGAATTTAAAAGCACAAAAACATAATTCAAAAACATTTTTAAATAGTTAATACAGTTTGGATGAGTGTAACAAACCTTGTGTTACAAAAATAAAAAGTGAAAAGGTTGCACGAAATAATCGATCATAGCAAACAATATTTATTAAAATGCAACTTACCATTTTCCAAATGAGATCCAAATAAAAACTATACGAGCGGCATAATCTCCGAACAACATTTAAATAAATAATAGCGAGTTCTCTGAGTTAATACACCAATCAATAATAAGTTAACAACCATATTTTATCGAAGAAGAATGTACGCCCGATAAGAATAAAATAAAGATTGTCTTTTACTCGAAATAATTCTGACAAAAATGATCATTTCATATCGTGATCAAATGCACGGTAAAGTAGATTCATTTTCTACATAGTAAATTATCCTTTTTGTCAGACATCATAATATGAGCATTAAAAAAATAATACCATCGGCTGTGGTATTTTATATCTTTGAAGCTGCACTAAACATTTCCACTCTATAAACCATTGCGTCCGTTTCAATAAATTCTAAATAAATATGCATATCACGAATCTGGCAAAATGAGTTGTTTTCGTTTTTCTATCAATATAGCTAATTTATTCATAATGGTCTTTTCTTTCATTCGACATATGTAATGTATTATAAATAGCGCGTAGAAATATTGACAACAAGATGTAACATAATATCAATATCGAATTAGTATAGCGATTTATTATAGAATTTTAATTCATATTAAAAGAATGTTGAAGCTATTATTCTGGAAAATTTGATAACAAGTAGCACTATGAGGCCAACTTTTCACATCTTTTTTTTACTTTTAAAATTTTATTTTCAACGAACTCTTAGTATTTTGATAGACTGCCATGAAAATCACAGGCCTACTTGCTGAGATTGCAAAGATCAAAAATATATAGGCTCATATACTATCATATCATAATATTTTCAGATTATATATATAATTTGAAATTCAATACACGCGCGTGGGTCGACCTTGTTCAATAATACGTTGTCGAAGCAGTAGGTTTGTTCATTACGACAGTTAAAGCGCAGATATCAGCAAGTAAGGTGGCCTGTTGGTTAGTGCTCTGTTGTTACAATATCAGGGTCGTCAGTTCAAATCCGCCATTGGGCAATCTTTATCAACGATTTTTCTCTTTTTTTTTAATATGAAGCAGTAAATAGAATAGGTAGTACTTTGATTATATTTCATCATGTATATCAACGAAAATCAAAAACACAGGTATTTGCGACAGCTTCCATATAATCCTATATCGTTTTCAAGCAATAGAGAAAGAGATCATTAAACAGTTTGACATGTTATATATAGTAAAAAATCTAATTTGCATAATAATTAATCTATTGTTCTTTGGGTTTATTTAACATGCTAAAACTACACACATTATGACGGAAGACAAAATTCTATGAAGACAGCAATTACAGATACAATACAACAACACATTAGAATAACAATAACTATTACAACATGCTTTACAAAATAAACTATTCAAATACAAAAGACCGGTAGCAAAATGTTCCGTCAGATTGATCACAAATGTCATGATTGTCCAGCAGGCGTTGAAAGTGGAAGTGCCGACTTGAGATGCCGACATAAACAACCTCTGAGATCTTGAACCTCAATGTTATCAAGTATTATGTTGTATCAAATATTAACTGGATATTGTACTAAAAAGATGACGGAAGAGCGAGTTTTACGAATTGGATATTTGGATAATCAAAAAGTTTACAAACAGAATTTAATGTCGTTCCAATGCCTTGTTGATAATATTTTGTGTGACTACTGGATTGTAGTTATGTCGACCTCTAAGTTCGGCACTATCATTATCAACGCCTTGCTGAAATACGTAAATGAAATTGGGAAGCTGATTGAGAATTTTTGTATCTTTGGTTCTGTATTTCTGGATTGTCCGTATTTAATCAATGTTCCGTTATTCGTAACTTTGTTTTGTAGAAGTATTTTCAAATGTTTTAATAAAATTGGACAAAGAAATTCAGGCACTGGATATCACTATGGACTTGAAGTTTGTAAGCGAAGTATCATATCGTTTTCATGCATTATAGTTGTTAATATTAAATGTGACTACTGGATTATAGTTATGTCTGCATCTCAAGTCGGCACTTCCATTTTCAACGCCTGCTGGACAATCATGACATTCGTGATCAACCTGACGGAACTTTTTGCTACCGGTCATTTGTATTTGAATAGTTTATTTTGTAAAGCATTTGTTAGTATTCTAATGTGTTGTTGTATTGTATCTGTAATTGCTGTCTCCATAGAATTTTGTCTTCCGTCATAATGTGTGTAGTTTTAGCATGTTAAATAAACCCAAAGAACAATAGATTAATTATTATGCGAAGCAGTAAATCATTGTTAATTAACAAACGGAAATTAATGGACATGTGTCTTGTCGAAGCTAAATTAATTTAATATTGAATATATTGCATGAAATGCCACGAGTTTGACCGGCCACACCTTGACGGCGTTATTTTGTGAACACCACATTAGTGTTGTATATATTGCAATAAAGATTTATGAATCCGAACAGAACGCGATCCGATCGTATCGGGTCAGATTCAGGTTAATATTTTAGGTCTTCGGATCGGATCGGATTTGAAGTGATTTTTTATGGATAGTTTCAGATTTCGAAATTTGACTGAATATTTGTAATTTATAATAATTAATGTGTTCTGGCTTCCTTTCAGCACATAAAATAAAGCTTTTCTATGTAGATATAGCTACGTTAAATTATCCATTTCAATCGACTCAATTGATGTGAAATAAATTAAATTTTTATTAAAGGAATGATTAAGATGTATTGATTAATGCTCCATCGTTTCAATGCGTATTGTGTCTCATGTTCTCCTCCAGAGTTCATACTCCGTATTATACAGCGATAATCAGCTTAGTCAATTGTTTAATTATAAGTGATCTGAAAGTTTTATCACACAAGGTCCATTATGGACCACACTCATTGCTAGTATAGGAATAATATTGGACCACATGCAAATCATGGAGTGGGACCAGTGCATGTAAGTATGAAGCGGAATCGGCGTCATAATTCCGACTTTCGTGCCGTCGTTGGATTTCCGCGTCGTCGTTGAATTTCATTCCATGTTTCTATTCCGTTTTCATCTGCGCTGCCATCTGCGCATCAATTTGAAAACATCACAAAGAAAAAATTTCAGGGCTCTTCAGGTCAAATCTTAAATAGCTTTAGTTTAACGGGATAATTTCTGGAAATACAATGATTATTTAGTTTTATATGAGACTTATAAGAGGTCTGGATTGTAAAATATTCAAGCTTATATGGATATGGAAAACGATGGCATTAATGTTTGCAGTTTATTATTGAGAAACATATAATTATCATCGGAACATGTGATTGAAGGTTGACAGACAGACTCGGAAAAAGCAAAATCAAAATCCATGAAATATAGAAGCAGCAGACGCATATTCAAAATATTGGACATTTTGTAGTCTTGCAGTAGTGGGACTTTTTCATTCTGATCAATGACATCAATCATATTGTCCTAGATTCTTAGATTTTCCGAAGAAAAGTATTCGAGACAACGTTTAAAAACAACATAAATACTTCACGTGGTGTTAGGGTGCATCGGTGTTATCAGTATTTCATGGATTTTGATGAAGATGATGTTACATTTTCATTTTGATGTGGCAGTTACATTGTACTACATAATAGCTATAATAATAATAGCTATAAATCTATCTCAATTAATGACATAAACGATATTAATAAATGATTACATGTTTTAATGAAGAAAAGTTTTATGTAGAAAATTTTATTTGTGCGATTTTCTACGTTAAATTTCCACGATAACCGCCATTTTGTAAATTTTTCTACGTTAAACTTAAAATTTTCCCGCGCGAGAACAATAAATAAAACGCGCGATTTTTAAAATTTTCTCGAAGAGTTTATGTAGAAAAGCGGGAAATGTCTAAATAAACAATTGAAAAATGACTCCAATAAATGCGCCACGTCGTTTTACTCTGTTATCATCTACCATTGCTTTGGGTAAACTCATCGGGAAACATTTTCCCCATTAACCTCATCGGGAAACAAGCCGATATTCTTTACTATTAACACGTATAATTTAATCCAAACAAATTCATGGTTAATAACTATAATTCGTAAGTAATACTTCATATAAAGGTGCATCAGTATAATACCTTTCTAAAATGCACAAAAGTTCGTATCTTTACGGGTTTTATCATCGACTTCTCAATTTTCCTCATTAAACTTATTTGTACAAAAGCCGATATTCTTTACTAATAAACACGTATAATTTAATCCAAACAAATTCATCGCTTAACAACTATAACTCGTAAGTAATACTTCATATAGAGGTGCATCAGTATAATACCTTGCTGTAGTGCACAAAAGTTCGTATCTTTACGGGTTTTTTCATGGACTTATAAATTTCCTCATTAAACTTATCGGTACAATAGCCGATATTCTTTGCTATTAAACTTATCGATACGAAAGGCGATATTCTTTGCCATTAAACACGTGTAATTTAATCCAAACAAATTCATGGTGAATAACTATAATTCGTAAGTAATACTTCATATAAAGGTGCATCAGTATAATACCTTTCTAAAATGCACAAAAGTTCGTATCTTTACGGGTTTTATCATCGACTTCTCAATTTTCCTCATTAAACTTATTTGTATAAAAGCCGATATTCTTTACTAATAAACACGTATAATTTAATCCAACAAATTCATCGCTAACAACTATAACTCGTAAGTAATAATTCATATAGAGGTGCATCAGTATAATACCTTGCTCTAGTGCACAAAAGTTAGTATCTTTACAGGTTTTATCATCGACTTATTAATTTTCCTCATTTAACTTATCGCTACAAAAGCCGATATTCTTTACTATTAAATACGTATAATTTCATCCAAACAAATTCATGGTTAATAATTATAATTGATAGCTAATACTTCACAAATAAGTGTATCAATAGAATACCTTGCTATAGTGCACAAATGTCCGTGTCTTGACCGGCTTTATCATCAACTTATTAATTTTTCTCATTAAACTTGGGCTATCAGGATTTTTTTACTACTGAACACTTGTATTTCAATCCGATTTTAATCAAAACAAGTAATTAAGAAATAGCTATAATTGGTAGCTAATACTTCCGTTTCTTAAAGGGATTTTTCATCAACTTATCCATTTTCCTGATTAAACTTATCGGTTAATTCCCTATCGCGATATTCTAAGTCACTATTTATCACCTGTAGTTTAATCGAAGCATTTAATTTATGGAATGATTATGGTAAATAACTATAATTGCTAGTTATTACTTCACTTTTCTACTTCAATCCGATACAGTCTAAAAACTACATTTACAGATATGTATTCATCGGTAATGCCTCATTCTAATTTCAGAGACGTATAAATTTTGGAGAAAATGGAAGACCGGCATTTTGAAAACCCTAAGATACAACCTAGATCAACTCCATTGGCTGTATCTAATGATAAATACATGATGTATTCTCAAAAATCTTTTCCATTGTCTCGACTACACATCTAAGAACTATATATAATAATATATCCATTTATCGTCATCATCATCATCATCATCATCATCATCATCATCATTTATTCAGAACTTGAATAAGCTAAAAGCTTTTTTTCACAAGACTGATTGGATAGACATACTACAAGTTGGAGAAAGGGACAACCTGCAATGTGAGGAACCCTAAAATGCTACCTACAGCTTGAATGGAAGTATCTATATAAAAGCAAGATATATTTTCATGAAATTTTTAACTTGTCTTGATACACATCTAAGAACTACACATAATAGCTTTATCAAGTCACCTGCATTTCTTGTTGTCATTTGAGAGAACTACAAGTATGTGAACATTTTATTTTTTTGAATAATTTTTAACCTAGTTTTGTGACGTATGGAACTATCGCGAATTAAAATCTTCTTGCATATTAACCAATATGCACCTTCATCTATATCTGAAAAAAATATTGTTAATCTTATATAATTTCATATGTAAGGCACATTTTTGCCAAAGGCAGATTCTTTTTTGAAGGACACAAACGAACCAACAATTGGTAACTTTATTGGTGGCAAAACATCAATAGAGTGCTAGATGCGGATATGCAGAGCATTATAGAAAGAAATGCAAAAAACTAGACGTTGTCAATTGTTATTTAATGATATGCATGCCTCGTTCTGATATAAAAGATCTAATACCCAATGAAAAGAAAAAAATGAAAAACCAGCATTACACTAAAATAAGATATACCCCCATATGGACTTTAAATGACTGTATCTGAATAGAAGCATAATATATTTTCATGAAAGCTTTCTAAATACGATGAACATCTATACTAAGAGCATATATAGTAGTATGGAGTCATCCGCACGCCTCGTTCTGATTTGAGAGACCTACAAGTTGGAGAAAGTGAGAAAACCAGCATTAAGAAAAACACCTAAATTACCCCTCATGATATTGATTGATTGATTGATTTTTATTTGTCAAATGAATTAAAAGTTTGACTGGCAAACACTGGTAAGTTACATGTGGCTTACACTTACATTGGAGCCTAAATTTGAAATACAACATGATAATAATTAAAAGCTAACTCTACAAAAATTTGAAAAATTTATTCGGTCTAAAGTTTTTTTAAACGTAACAAAAGGGGCAGTAACTAATGATTCTGGTAATGAGTTCCATATTGGTATTACGCGGTTTGCAAATATATTAGCTACAGTGTTATCAACAGGTAAATGCCTTTGATATAATTTCTGAGAATGTCCTCTAGTTTTGGTTTTGTGAGAGGCAAGAAACATTTCTTTTTATAAATCAACCATTCCATTAACAACTTTGTAAACCATACATAGATCGGCGTAAATTCGCCGAACTTCCAAAGAAAGCCAAACCTAGCATATTAAGTCGAGTACAATAATCAGAATTATCAGAATTTGAACATTTTCGGCATACGCGTTTTGTAAATCTCTGTTGAACTTTTTCTATGCATTTAACATATTTTAATAAATAAGGACTCCATACTGGCATGATACTGGTGAGTTAGACTCCAATATAGGACGTACATACGTTGTATAGGCTTTTATTAGACATCTATGGTCTTTAGAAGAGAAACAGTTGAATATATAAATATAAGGTAAGATGCTGAATGAGCTTTACCAGCGATTTTAGCATAGTGACTTGATGACTTTAAATCAGAACATATAATAACACCAAGATCTCTAACTTTATCTATTCTAACAACTTCTTCACTATTCAGATAATATTTGTATATGGATAAGTTCTTATTTCCAAAAGAGATAGCATCGCATTTTTCTATGGCGATTTGAACTTTTGTGCACTATAGCAAGGTATTATACTGATACACATTTGTGTGAAGTATTAGCTAGCAATTATAGCGATTAACCATGAATTCGCGTGGATTAAACTACATGAGTTTAGTACTGATCAAAAAATCCTGAAATGAACCGATAAGTTTAATGAGGAAAATGAATAAGTCGATGAAAAAACCCTTTAATATACAAACTTTTGTGCATTATAGCAAGGTATGATAGTGATACACCTTTGTGTGAAGAATTAGCTACAAATTTGAGTTATTTCAAAATGACTTGTTTTGATCAAAATCGGGGTAAATTACACGTGTTCAGTAGTAAAAAATCCTGATTTCAACCGATAAGTTTAATGAGGAAAATGAATAAGTCGAAGAAAAAACCCTTTAATATACAAACTTTTGTGCATTATAGCAAGGTATGATAGTGATACACCTTTGTGTGAAGAATTAGCTACAAATTTGAGTTATTTCAAAATGACTTGTTTTGATCAAAATCGGGGTAAATTACACGTGTTCAGTAGTAAAAAATCCTGATTTCAACCGATAAGTTTAATGAGGAAAATGAATAAGTCGATGAAAAAGCCGTAAAAGATACGAACTTTTGTGCACTATAGCAACGTATGATACGGATACACCTTTGTATGAAGTATTACTCACGAATTATAGTTATTAACGATGAGTTTGTTTGGATTAAATTATACGTGTTTATTGGTAAAGAATATCGGCTATTGTACCGATAAGTTTAATGAGGAAAATTAAGAAGTCGATGATAAAACTCTTTAAGATACGAACTTTTGTGCACTATAGCAAGGTATTCTACTGATGCACCTTTATACGAAGAAATAGCTATAACAATTATGATTATATTGTGATGGTTAATCATTTTCGACATAAACTTATTCCTGGATTGTGAAACTTTCCGATCTAATTTCTACTGTTTCACACGTTAATTATATTCGTTGCAAACTTCGTAGATTCAGTATAATTGATAAGAACATTTTCATAAAGTTTAATCCATATTTATTAATTCAATGAATCAATGTAGATTCTCCATTAACTATGTTTTCGAGTTGTTGTTATAATAAACCGCATTGACTTATATTATTTCCCGCATTTTGAAAAAAAATCGCATTTTTACGATATTTTTCCGCTTTTCTCTATTAAACATTTTTCAAACGCGGCGGATTTTTCGGCGTTAAACTTTTCTTCATTAAACTTTTCTACATTAAACTTTTCTCCATAAAGACAAACTTCGTTAATAAATTAATAAACTGCAAACATTTCCATTGTTTTTCCGTCATATAAGCGTGAGTATTCCACAATCCAGACCTCTGATAGAATTTATAACAACTATTTGAAAACGAACAATAAAGTAAGTAATGAATGCTAAGCCTGAATCTGACAGTAATTAAAATCCAGTGTAGATAATATCAAACATAAATCGAAAACCTTCCTCTTGGTAATAAAACACCTTGGTCAAAAGTGAGAGACAATTTGATAGTTGCGCAGATGGCGACGCAGACGGCAGCGCAGACGACGGAATGAAGTTCAACAACGAAGCAAGATCCAACGACGACTCCGCAGCTCAGAATATTGACCCCGATTCCGCGCGAAATTAATTGCGCAAACGGCAGCGCAGATGACGACGACATGGAAACACGGAATGAAATTCAACGACGACACGGGAATCCAACGACGACACGAACGTTTGGAATTATGACCCCGATTCCGCTTCATATGTAAGGGAGGTCATGTTGCCCAGGGGGCGATTTGGCAGAAATGAAGAAGTTGAGTCCATGCAGCCATTATGGATCGCGCGTCGTCAATACATTTGGAGCGCGCTGCATCATTATCTATCGCGCTATTATTTGGCGGCCATTGCCAGTATTTCAACAGCTCAAGCAGTTCCCCTGAGCTTCTTATTTTGAGTAAATTCACATTGGTAGGAGAATGATCACTTTTATTCGAGTTAAAATACCAAATAATAATTATTTGCACTACTTTATGTTCGTATTGGTTATTGCATCTACTATTTTTGACTTTTTGTTTGCTCTTGGAAGTTTAAACTTTAGTTTATTTTCTTCGACCTACCTTGAAATGGCTTACTAAGGTTTGCGAAACGAAACGAAACGAAACGAAACGAAACGAAATGAGATTCTTATTTATTAAAGATATCAATAAATTATTACATAGTATTGTTAAATCAAACACAATATTTGTAAATTGCCAACTTATTTCATTATTATCTTGTTTTAACTAGCAAAATTGGCAAACAGAAAAATGTAAAATATTGTTCATCTACGACGTGTTTTGTGGTATTCACCTCAATGCAACGCCGTGATCCGTGATAAGCTGTAAAACAAAAAAGCCGAACAATCACGACAAACCACAACCTTCCTTCTTGCAAATTGAAAGCAAACGAAGGCGGTCGTGTCTTTGATTCACTTGTCAAAATTCTGTATTTTTCGAGAATATCCTGGACTATTGACAGCATTAGGAGATATTTTATTGAAACTACCGGTTATCTGTTGCAAATCTTGATTTTAATTCTGAAAAGTATACTTCTTTCACAGGAAAATAGCAGAGCACCCTTTTTTCCTCTAGATGAAGGATGATTAATTATTGAATATAATATGGAATAAATGCTAGAATGAAAGCTGGAAAAAGCGGTTATTAGCAGCGCCATTATCGATGGCATCGATGGTTTTTCACTTTCTAGACTTTAAATATTTCTTACACTAAAACGAGCAATACAATACACTTAATTTCTTAGTATGTCATACTCAGACATGTATCGAAATAATTAAAAAAAAACTAGATGAAAGTAAGTCTATATTAGTAACAGCCATCTAGGTTAACCGAAGTGTGATTTCACGTCTTTTCAGATTTTCAAGAAAGCCGGTTTTCACTTTCTCAATTTTAAATATTTCTCATACTAAAACGAGCATTACAATTCACTTAATTTCTTAGTATGTCATTACAATTCACTTAATTTCTTAGTATGTCATACTCAGACGTGTATCAAAGTAATTAAAAAAAACTAGATGAAAAAATATCAAGTCTATATGTAGTAACAGCCATCTTCGTTGACCTAAGTTTGATTTCACATCTTTTCAGATTTTGAAAATGCTGGTTTTTCACTTTATTCAACTTGGTAGGTCTTTCAAATGAGAACGAGGTGGGCTGATGACATGATATCACTCTATATGGCTCTTACACATGTGTATCGGATACAATTAAAAGGATTTCATTAAAATATATAACATTTTTATTCAGATACAGCCGTTTAAGTTGATGTGGGGAGTATTAAATAGGATTTCAAAAAGCCGGTTTTCATTTTGTCCAACTTGTACGTCTCTCAAATGAGAACGAAGCCAGCACATCATCCATTATCACTAGATATAGTTCTTCTTTGTTATACAACCTTGGTATACATTCAGGACTTCATGGGTACCAAATCGTTCCTCTTATCAATCAATCAACATTATATCCATCGAATTACAAACATACTTTTTATATATTTTACAGCTCAAATGTACATGCATATTGTATTATTGAATGTTCTTGTATTAATTCATTATCAATTTCCACTTACGTATGTATCAACCCAGTAACTCATATTTGCATAAGTATTGATGACTCCAAATATATAATTTTAACTTGACTTTGTGACGAATTGATCTACACAAATCAAAATATTCTTGTATATTAACCATTATGCATCTTTATGTATGCTTGGAATATATATCAAAACGCTGGTATATGAATGAACCAACAATCATATGTAGAAATTTTCCTTATACTTTGATACATTTGTTTCGAACAATATCTAGTGATATCTAATAATGTGCTGGCCTCCTTCTTATTTGAGAGACCTACAAGTTGGACAAAGTGAAATCCGGCATTTTGAATACCCTATAAATACCCCCCCATATCAACTTAAACAGCTGTATCTGAACAAAAACGTGATATATTTTCATGAAATCCTTCTACGTGTATCCAATACACATGTAAGAGCCATATAGAGTGATAGAAGTCATCGGCACGCCTTCTTTTCATTTGAGAGACCTACAATTAGTTGAAGAAGTGAAAGAGGGTCATTTTGAAAACCATAAATACCCCCAATATCAACTCAAATGGCTGTATCTGAATAAATGCAGGATTAGTTCTCATAAAATCTTTTTAATTATATCCAATACACATCATGTAAGAGCCATATAGAGCATAGATTATAAGATTATAGAATATTCTATAATCTATGTATAGAGCGATAGAAGGTCGCGTATGGATGGCCCTCATTCGTACTGACTACCTGGGACACGAAAGTAGGGCTACAAGATTATAATTATACACTATTGTAACTTGGATAACATTAATTTGTTTAAATGATTGTATCAAGTCGGAAGAATATGGGCAATGAATGGACATTTGAATACGCTATCGTCGTTGTGATTTTATATGAATACATAAAATGATGTAATGATTTGTAAATAAATGCATACACAATTTGATTGGAGAGACTTTATAAATAATTGCAGAATGTGAAAAACCTGGTTTTTTGATAATCTCGAAATAACCCCTCTCTGAGCCCCCTTTGTCAACTTTGATTGCTACAATTGTTAAATATTGACTGGATAATTTTCATCTAGTTTCCTCAATTAAATTCGATACATTTCTGAGAACCATATCTAATGATAAATTGTGTTCTGTCTCAATATAATTTTGAGAGACCTACAAGTTAGAAATTTAAAAACCGGCTTTTAACCCCCCTCTTAGCCCATCTCTCAACTTCAATGGCTATAATACTTATTGTTTTCTAAATTTGATTCAAGATTTGTCTGAGAACAATATCTAGTTGTACCTAGTGCTCTGGGTATCTCTATATGATTCGAGAGACCGAATAGTTACAGAAAGGGTACTTATAAACCGGCTTTTTCAAAATCTGTAAAATCGAACTTCTAAGTTCTGTCGGCTTCAACCGTGGCTTCAACGAAGACCGAGGCTGACGCAATTACTGTGTACTTTGTGCCACAGCTGATCACGGCGCCGAATTTAGATGACCGCGTGGTAAACACAAGAATTTACGCCATTTTGAAAATATGTAAGTTTTTGCTTTTTAACTTAAAAAATTAAGTCATAACACGATAAGTTGGATGAAATGTTGTTTAGTTAACAAAACAATTCTATATTATGTGATAATTTATCAATATCTTTAATAAATAAGAATCTTGTTTCGTTTCGTTTCGTTTCGTTTCGTTTCGCTTCGTTTCGTTTCGTTTCGCAAACCTTAGTAAGCCCCTTGAAATGAAGTTTCCTCTCTCAATCTTATGATGTTTATTCCAGAAACAAGGTAAGAGTTTGCAGCTATAACTCATTACATGCAGTAGGTTTGACTGTTTCAGTTTCAATTTTTAGCCTAGGCATACAGACAAATTCGACAAAGCAATTACGCTATGCAATGACCAATTTTGAATATTCATATTCATGTAGAATTAAATGTGACAGTAAGAGCGAAGGCTATCCAACTGAATCAAATCTTGTGCTACCCCTTTAGTGAAACTGTAATGCTATGCTGCATCTTACTGAAGCCTGAGCTGAATTTATTATTGTATTATAATTTATCTCAATAGTATTATCCAAACGAATTGAAATGGACCTAGTTTTCTAGTAGCTCAGCATTTATAATGTTTTACCTGCTAATAACGTAATAACATTTGATAACGACGACATAGTTTTTCAAATATTAGTCTACGTTCTAATCATCACTATATTAATTGTATAGTATCTAAGTATATATACCTATTTACAGCATAATATGAATTAATAGGAAATTCACTAAAATTAAGACATTGATTTATTAATAGGCCGATGTAAGATACTTATTTGATGTTGATAACATCCAAAGTAGAAACACCCTAACACACCCCAGTAAGCAGGGGGAAATAGCCTACTTAGGGAAGTTTAGCTGACTTATGGAGCACAGGAACGTATAACGGTTGGATTCTGTTAGAATTTAAATATGTACCTCATATGTATAACTATTATAATGATGTTCCTTTGTAGATTCCTGAAGAACCCCTTTGTATACTTCTAAATTGACACTATTCCATTTATGTGTATGTGGACTTTTCATAAACGATGGTGTCCCTACAATGCTTTATTTCCTCAGTTAGAAACGTTTGTCGTAAAAAATCACCAAACAAAGCTGTTTTTACTTTTCCACAATCCCGCTCTATTCAATGGAGCTCATACGTCAAACCATACAGTTCCATACACGATAAACACTCTATTGTCTAGAACATTGAAGCAGAACAACCTTTATTGTTTCGGTACTATGGTACTTTGACGTTCTCATGATATGTTTAACAACAAGGCGACACAAATGAAACACAATAAAATGTAAACAAACTCTTCGGTTGGAAATAGCGCCGATCCCGGGGCGTCGATTTAGAAGAAGATAGATATGAAATGTGTTCCAATAATTTAGCCTACATCTTGAGCCAATGAAGATATGTATGCAGTGAACAGCATGAAACATGTATTGAAACACAGACTTTGAATAAAAATGAAACGAGTTAAAAAGGTAAACAAGTTACTTTAATTACAATAATACCTACTTTAGCGCAGTATATCGTTGAAAACAGATTTGAAAATAGATCAAGTAAAATTTTCCAAAAAATTATAAACTTTTGCATAATTGACAAGATTGTCATTCATAAATTTAAAATTGTATGGTTTAGAATCTCATTCATGGTCATTTTAAAACCCTCACAGTAAAATAATGAATGATTGCTGAGATATCAGTGATCTTATGATGTATGCACCTTTACTTCTGAGGCCTCTTACTTTAAATAATTTAACCGAAACGCACAGTACACATAAAGACACATATACTATTTAGTTGTAAGGATAAGAGTACTATATTATTTGACGAAATTACACTTGTTGAGTGTAACTTGATGACCTGTATTTGAAATCAGGGTTGACCGCAGACTCATAGAGCAAGCATTAGAATCGCATAGTCACTGAACTCAACAGTTGTATAACTTGTGTTCACATGTCTTTAAGTGTAGCAGGGCCGCGATCGCAGCAGGGCTTGTATGTCTGGTCAACTATATTCTGCTCCTTTCCTCACTAGTACTTTCATATATAAACTCCATTTTTTACAGACTTATGATTTGAAGCTTAAAACTATAATTGCGCACAGTTTATTTTTCTATGTCTATAGTGAGCAACTAATAGTCCTAGATATTACTCTATAAAGAGAAGACCTTTGTTAGAGGCTAAATTGAAATTCCTGTTACCTTTGAGTGTTTACTGATATTTCAGCAATCATTATTATTTTATTGTGAGGTTTTTTTGTAAATGACCATGAATGAGATTCGAAACCGAAGCTATACAATAATATGAATATGATTTATGAATGACAATCGTGTCAATTATGTCAATTATGAATATCAGTTTATAAATCAAGTTAAAGACTGAAACTGTTTATAGACAATAAAATGTTTTAATTGACTTCCGTAATCCTACAGCAATTACCTCTATATAGTGACCACCTGTATATACAGACCATTTGAGTATTTACAAAAAATTAATATTCTATTGAAATTGAATCAACCCTGCAATCAATACATATGTCATCTGTTTTTAAGTGGTCAATGTGTCTATGTCAACCTGTATAATAGACTTAACAAGTGGCTGCTATATGCAGTTTTCACTGTATCTAATACATATTATATGCCTGACTTAATATTTAGGGTACTGTCTAGTTATGATTTATTCACATTAAGTTCAAAATTAAGTCTATGCATATGCTGATTGCACAACACTTATGAGTATATCTAATGTGGTAGCCACCAATAATAATGATAATACCCCATTGTTGTAGGAGGAACGAGCCTCGACATGTATACCCTCAAGGGGAGTCAAGGTATAATTGGTATGATATTTTTCAAATTTTGAAGTTTATTTGCAGCAAAATTATAATCTCGAATTGATCAATATCAAGCAAGAGTAGCAGTAGCACCTAATAGCAATTATTATTTTTAAGAATACAGATGAAACAGGGATGGCACCAGGATGTTCCCGATAGGGCTGGCTGGTCATCTTCAACTGGGGGGCTGCATCCCCCTCTGGCCTTCCTCTGGTACCCCCTTGATATGATGTATAAAAGGCCATTTATAACAAAAATGATATACAGTAGAAACAAAGGTATTAAAAACAAAGATGGGGGTAATTGTCTTTTTTGTAACTCGGAAATTCACACATCAATTGTGTTACAGTCTTATTATTTACTACTCTGTCAAATGGCATTGATCACTAATTTCAATAGCTATTAGATATTATATTTTCGTTGTTATAATTATTATAATAGAAAGGATATAGAAGGAAAGTAAATGATTCCTTTTACACTGCCTACAGTAAAACACGTTAGCATGAATAATTATCACAGCCAGCCATGAGAGGTATATAAATTGACTGGTATGTGGGTGACATTTATAAACAGGGTTGGTCAATAGTCAATGGTAGCTCAGTTGCAGATAGTTAATGTCAACATTAACAGAGCCTCCATTCAAAGGTAAAATCACTTGATTGAAAGGAAATATGACTATAGCTCTAGATATGAAAATGTGACCAGTTATTAGATCTTCTTTTGGTGAAACTTCGGACAGCGTAAAATATGTAGTTATTCTTCATTGTCACAGACATTGAGACTATTTTTACTATAATGAATAAATCTCATAAACTGTATCAATCTCATTCATGATTATTTGTGGATACTTTCAATTGATAATTTATGCGCAGAAAACACATTTAGACTATCCTCGTATTACATAAAGAAGCCTTCTTTAAGAAGGTCTACTCCTACTAACTTATGATTTAATTATTATTTTCTATTCTAGTTTAGACATTCCTTATTATTGGGAACACATTGTCCTTTCAGAATAAAGATGCCTTACCTTTCAATTGCCTATTAAATGTTACAATGTTCTATTTCTGTGAATTCCAAGCCTGCGTAGCATTGGCATCAAAGAAAGGATCAGAAAATACGTCAGCACCATCTAACTACTAGAAGAAGAAACTTCAATAAATTTATATGTCTCATCTGATACAGTTACCTCTGTGATGCGATCACCTGTCTAAAATGATAATTTGTCTCATCTATTGAATCAACATGTAAACCTTTACCTGTCTAAAAAGTTTGTTTATATTCTATTGTAACCATATCAATCAATGACAGCTTTTAATTTGCAATCAACGCTAAATAATGCTACAGCTACGGTACTGTTTCGATAATTATTAATGTTTTATATATTAACGTTTTGAAACATTTGCTAAAACCAAGTTAAACACATTGTGAACCCTACCAGTCCAAGTTGTCATAGACAACTTCTGTATTGTTGTATGCAAATGCATGATCAGTCTATAGAGAATAAATATATATATATCAGTATTAACTATATTGCGGGATATATGAGCGAAAGAAAAATTGAAATATTTCATGGCACATGTTCAATTTTTTTTATCTTTGATCGATCTCGATTGCTCCTTACTTCAATAAAGGGATAGTGAATTTGGTAAAACCAAAACATTATTTGCCTAATGCCTTGGATTAGTTGAAAGTTTATGCATATAGACATGGTGAAATAAAATTATCATGTTGGTATACAAGCAATATTTTGAAATATACGCAACTGCCAAGATAAAGGTTTATTATTATCTGTTATATTTTTTACTTTTCAATGAAAAAGTATTTTAAATAGTTGAATAAATCACAAATTCACTGTATCAGGATTATGATTTAACATCTTAGTCTGCCATCCTTGATGGTGATAATAAGCAGTTATTTTAGTTACAAAAGTCAATTGGTCACACTTCTGGGGTTCATATAGAAAAGTAAAGCTACTTCTTGGACAGATTTAATATTAATTTATTCTCCTTTATTAATTGTATCAATTTTTCTGATAATTATCTTCTTTGTAAAACATTTTATTACAAAATTCAAAGGCTGCAGTAGTTTCGATTTCATTTTCATTTTATTATAATCTTATAACTCAGGCTTACTTAATTTTATGCTAAATTTATTATACTAAGTCTATTATTTTTCCGTACGTTTATATGGATATCGTGAACATAATTGACACAATTGATATCGGAGGGAAAGTTTTGGAAATGCTCCCTCTCCAACGGCCTATAATCACGTATTACTCCTCCATTTATTATTTGAGGGGATGTTATTGCTGGGCGAACAACTTGAACTGTTATCAGTAAGAAAGCGTTAAAACGCTTGGTGATTTATATCGCACGCATTCAAATGTACTGACGACGCGCGATCCATAATGGCTGCATGGACTCAACTTCTTCATTTCTGCCAAATCGCGCCCAGGGGAGGCCATGTTCCAGACGCTCGTTGATGTTTGCAGAAACAACCAGCAAACAAGTCATAAGCAAGTAGGACAAAACCAATAACTTTGGTAGGAATATCCTATCTTAGTTGCTTTGTTCGATAACATTTGCGCATACGGATCAGCCATGTCAGGTTCTTTACAAAGAGTATTTGTTTACGGCACTTTGAAAGCTGGTTTCCCAAATCATGGCCTGCTACAAGACCAAAACAATGGCATTGCAAAGTTGTTATTCAATGCAGTCACCGTTCAAAAATATCCTCTGGTTGTAGCATCATCGTCTTCAATACCCTTTCTATTGGATAAGCCAGGATTTGGAAATGTAAGTAGCTTAATACTAAACACGATCTGATAAACGTCCTAAGAAGTAATCGCTGCAAAGTCATGAACGAAATAAAGTCTGCAAATTGAACGGACGAGGTCTCGGGGCGGCAACTGATGAAATTTGACTTTAGGGGCGTCAAAATCTATCATTTCAGCAAAATTTAGGAAGAAAATGACAGATAATCCTTTTTGCAGCCGATTTTTGATGAAAACTGCAGCTTCAAGGCAAAATCATGAGAAAATCGTTCATCTCGGGGGTTGCAGAGCTGCCATGCTTTGCATACTGGGATTTTGTACGCAGAGGCACACAGTTTCCTACGAGTTATTGATATTTGGCTCACGAGAGGTACGCAAGAAGAAAACGAGAAGGCATTAGAAAATCAGCAGGCCACCGTGGCGAGTGATGTTCACCTTCCTGTTTTTTCCTGATTGAAGTGACTCGAGTGCACCAAATATCATAGCTCATAGGACACCTCAGAGCTTTTTCTGTGCCATCTTCTTATTTTTCCCAAGGGAAAACGAGGAGATAAGATCTGCATATTTTCAAGTAAAAAGAATGTTGTTTGTCCCCCTGTAGAACAATAGATTTGAGAAACTCGATTGTGCTTATTGTAGCCTATATAGCCTTAGAAGCCAACTAGATGCAATCATGAACAATTGAACATATAAGCCTACTGACAAAGGCACCTGTGCACTATGGTAAAATAAAATGGCTGATGATCCTGAACATTTTATTGCTGTTCACATTCATCTGCAAAAAGTTTTCATAGATCGCAATTTTCTCCCAACATTCATGAATAATTTTGTATTACAACGCAATACGATGAAAATAGACGACATAACTCATCTTTAATGCAACTGAATATTGCATGCCATGGATAGTGCTCTTTCGTCAGAAAAGCACACAAGTCTTGCATTTCGCAGGTTTCATCTGTCATTATGTCATTTGTGTCAAGTCTGTCAATGAAATTGGCCGTTTATGTCAGACTATAATGTCCATACGTCTCTTCTTTATTAGATCGCAGCTAGCTAGCGTAGCCTACATGTATGTCTGAGGTGATCTGAACCTGGACCTGGCAAGCAGAATCCTGAACTGTTCGGCAAATGAAAATGATGATGATTGTAACAGCAGACAATGGTTTTAAAAACAATCATTTGTTGACTCTAAAATATTGTGATGAATCAGATTTAACAATTCAATTTGCATCTGTACCCAGATCTGCAATAACCAACAATTATTAGACTGGACCTAGACCTCGTGACATGAAATTCTAAAATGTCACGAAGGGTTTCTGCGATCTGATTGGTCGAAAGAGCGTGCATGAAATCCTAGGGTAAAACATGGCTCCAAAAACCGGGAAAAACCGCAAGCTTCAAAAGGTTTGACCTGTGATAAAATACAGAATTTATAACTTTTTGATAACAATCCAATAAATATCTCAATAATGACTACGATTTACAAAACGACATTTAGCTCAAGATGTTTATATTTATTGAAAAGCGTGGTAAATGAGTTAGTGGTCGTGTAACATGTAAAATAAAAACACAGAATGAAAGACAGTTATAGGCTACGCTGTTTCAAGTTAAACCTAAAATTTAAATAACAATTACTGCATTAATTTGCTAAAGAACTATTGTACCACTTATTTTACAGACGTTCTTGTATATGTCTTTCTTTATTCGACAATATCTATCTTGTTGTGGGATTCTCTTTGCTTGGTTTATGAATTGAAATTGAATTTTAAATTGTGAATTCATGAATTGAAAATTCGCCGTCGAATGAGATTCCGACATTTGTTGTATTTTAGAAAAGTGTTACCGCATGCTTGCAAATGTTTGTATTCATATTTACTAAACTCGAAAAAGTTGGGAGACACTCGGGAAGCTAAAAATCACTCGCTCGGAGCTCGTGATTTGTTAGCGCTTCACTCGTGTCTCCCAACATTTTCTCGTTTAGTAAATATGAATACAAACATGGCAAGTATGTGGTAACCCTTTAGTCAAAACTGTTATGCTCATACAAATTTGCATTGTATTGTATTGTTTTTGATTTGATTTTTTATTTTATCATATTGTAGAACATTGTTGGGGAAATTTATGAAGTTGATAAAAAGATGATGGTGGTATTAGATAAACTAGAAGATGTAGATGTTTTATATTCACGACTCAAAATCAATGTTAAACAGTCTCAATCGTCAAATGATGAAGAAATTGATGTCAATGCATACGTTTTACAATCATTTAAAGATAAATTATTAGATTTACCTTTTCTAAAGAATTATGCTATGGAGAATACTAAGGATTACATTAAAGGAATTGATCGTCCTGATGAATTCCATACAGCTACTGAAGTAAAAAATACGTAAAATAATGTAGGCCTAAGCTTAAATAATGTCAAATTTTAAATCCAAGATATGTAATTAACATAACATTTTAAATACAGTTGTTAGTAGTGATATGCGCATGACAATATATGTATAAATGCTTTATAGAGTGCATGTTTCTCATTAGGAGACCATGGTTCTATTCCTTGTCACTGCATATATGTCTGTATCTTTGCTGTCGTAGCCAGGATCTATACTGTCAATCAAATGTTGTTCACAACCCCTCTGGAAACAGTTCATGAATAACAGTCCAAATTTTATGATTGAACAGGTCATGCAAAATTCAATGAAACAGGCCATTTAATGTTCATGAACAGGTTCATGAATGCTTGGAAGTTCATGAACTGTTCACAAACTGTCCATGAGCAATTCATGAACAATTCATGAGCATTCTTGAACAAAATAGTTATTTACTGGGGGTAATTGCAGGCACATTCTATAGCAAATGGAATTCACCCTGACAACTCACAGTGATTTTTGCATTTATCATTTACCATACACCGGGTAAGCGTAGTACAGTGAAACCTGTATATAACAGCCAGCCACGAAAGGTAGATAAATTGAACAATATAGACAGATGGCCTTTATATACATGTTTGATTCAATAGAAAATACTGTTTCAGACATTGCAAGAGTGACCACAATAGACAGGTGGCAAAGTGACCGTTATTACAGGTGACCTTTACAGAGGTGACCGTTATTACAGGTTTGACTGTAGCTTTTTTTTCATTGAGATGATTGCTTAAAGGGGCAAAACTGACCGGCGACCGCTGCGAGATCAATTTGAATTTATGCTTAGCGTAATTCAACCGTCTCGCTTTGAAACTATTGTTATACGCAAGCCTAATTTGTAATAAATTCATGTCAACAATGAACATTGTGTTATAAACAATAAACATGCACGTGATCCTAAGTGCGTAGCGCCTGCCGGTCATTTTTGCTCCTTTAATTGGTTAATTTCTCTTCTCTGGAGCATGTTTGAATTTGGTTATGACCAATAGTGCTTTTGCCAGCGATTGAACCCAAGATCTTTTGGGCTGAGAACCAATGCCCTAACCACAACAGTAATTGCTACACTAGTTCCCCAGAATATCACTTGAATGTGCATTGAATAGAGTTCAGCTGCATTACATGCCGTGTATATTTTTGATTTTATGGTTTACAAAGAATGCTTGTCTACAGTGTTTAGCTTAAATATGAAATATCTTGAATATTTTCAGTGGGAATAATTCAGTTATAGTATTATAAATATATGTGCTCTACAGTTACTACTAAGTAGTATCTAATATTATTGAAAATACAGTAACCCAATGAAGTCTGTTCGTTACACCCATAGGCATACACACAGTAAAGTAAAATAAATAAATAAACATGTAAAGTAGATAAAGTAAAATTACATGAGAGACCGACTGACGGAAATCCTTTGGGCATGATCCCTGCTTCATAGACTGCTGTTGGGATCTTCCTTACACACACACACACACACACATTTTAAAATAATAGCTTGTACTAAATAGTAATCTTTATTTTTTCTTCAAATGCAGCCAAGACAAACATTATACCAAATCCAATTAAAAGTCCAAGATTTTGTAGAAACAATGCAGCACATGGTCGCCTCTGTAACTCTTTGCTCTTTAAAAGCTCTGGCATCTATAAAAAACATGACTTGTTACTAATACTACAAATGTTTAACTATAAGCATTCAGGAATTCTAGAACAATTTCCTCTGGATTTTTTGTTGAGGATTTGCCTAGTATCAATATTTTTCTTCTGAACTTTCTCCATTCTTAGGGGTCTAGAATGTCCTTATAATAGTTATATTCCTCTTTATATGTGCCTGCGACCTGGACCTGCAGCAGTTTATTTGGCTCTGAATAGTTGGGCATGGTTCATACACCGTTCTGTACAAGTGCCAATCCTATTATGCTTTCATCAGAAATTAAATATCTACTGCCTAACGGTGCATGAAACAGAATAAGAACGCCTTCAATCCGTGAATCGCATCCAGGCAGGGTCCGACAAAGTCCGGAAACTTGGAAACCTAGTTTGTGGAAGGCTAGCAAAATTCAGAAGGTTAGCCAAAATGTTGGATATAAAGCTAAAATAAAACTTCAATTTTACGCTTTTATGTCAGTAAAATTACTTAAAAATGTTTCTAAAGTTTATCTAACAATATATGGTTTGCGGAAGGTAAAACATTTTGTCGGACCCTGCATCCAGGGGTTCCGAAAGCCTACCAACCCGTTCTGAGAGAGACAATTTGGTTTAAATTAATGCATGAAATGGTAAGAACGGCGTCTGAAACCAATGTATTCATGTAGTCGATCTGAAGGCGTTCTCAACAGGAATAGGATTGGCACATGGACACTGTATAGAGTGGCGTGTGAACCAGGCCTTACTTTATAAGGCCCATCCATGAATTGTTGTTGATTTCATGAACTGGTTTGATACCTGGTAATAGACTTTGTAGGCCTATAAATAGAATACGGTACTAACCAGGTCAACAAGTGCAATATATATAAATAATCCAGCTGTAGCAGCAAATATCCATGGCGATGCATCCCACTGTTGACCAAGAAGAATACCAACAACAGCACCACCAAATGCTGTCAAAGACGACAAGAAATTCAAACACAGAGCCATTGGGATGGAAATACCTGCTGCAACTAAGACAGCGAAATCACCTACAAAAATCAATAATCAGTGAAATGATAATTAATTGATGTTAGAGATCAGAATACATAACTTTACCTACATTTACATTTGCATGCAGCAGTTACACATGCACAAAATATGAATACGTTCGACATAGCTTGAACCTGATTGTTTTGATTAATTTAAAGTTTTACGATCTAACAATGCAAATTTAAAACAATGCATTTGTTGAAAAATCAGTTTATACACTGTGTTTAAAGGAAACGTGCAGAAAAGTAAGAGAAGCAAATCTCAAAAACTTGCATTTTTACTATTCATAGGCCCCTTGATATACAGAATAATCAATCAGATATCCTGTAAGCCACACGGATTTCAAAGCAAGTTTTACGGAGTGAAGCGATACGGCATCAGGTGCAGGCCACCGCAAGCCTTGAGCTTGTTATTGATAATAACGGTGTTCAAATATAATGGAACGTCACATGGTTTTCTATTGAGAATATACCACTTAGAAATAGCCTTCATTGGTGTGATATAGAGCAGGTGTTATAGCGGTCTTTTTCAAACAGCAGCCACATGTTTAGCACTGAATACTCTTTGCATCCAACAAGTAATTTAGAATCATGGTGATACAAATTGCATAACAGTATTTAATAATCAAATTGGCTAATTGGATGTAGTGGACATTTTCATTCAAATGTTTTGCCTCTTTAATTCTAGAGAAGCAAGTTGTATTAATCAATGAGAGTCAGCTGAATCTAGTTAATATAACAACTCATTTCCAATTACAAAAATTGATGTCATCTATGTTTTGAAATGGGAAAACCGCTGCAGCACCCATAGCCTGTGTGCAAACCAAAATCTGTTTTTGATGATTTTAGTAGGCTACATTGGGTCTGCATGTGGGCTACAGCACACATCAGTGGTGCTACTAAAAATCATTAAAGAACGGCAAAAGAATTTGATTAAATCAAAATCTATTTTAAGAGAGAAAACGAACTCTTGCATGCAGACAAAATTGATATCTGATTTCAGAAATCAGGTTTAAATGATTAGGATGCTAGCTAGCCTGCATCACAAACCAAAACATTGATTAACGTTAGGTTTAAATTTTCAAATGTTTTGGTCTGTTACGCAGGCTAGATGCTGGCATGGTTTGCCACTTTGAAGGAAATGAGGTAAACACTGTAAAACGTTTCCTATTTAGTGATTTACATCAGTAAGACGTTTCCTGTTTACAACATTTATCTTCTTTGATCTGATTCCGCTTCCTTGTTATCAAAATGTGGATTCTGTAGGGTCCCACTTCCAATAACAATATCCCCTTAAAAATATTTATATCACGTATCCACTTAGTAGCTCATATAGGATAGGGATGAATTTGGATGAATTTTTGTAGGATAGTTGAAATAAATCGCCTGATGATCACCTTCTGATGTGAAACTTGAAGTAGCGTAAATCTAGAATGTTTCATTTTTGACTCTCATTTTATATCACATATCCATCCATTTTCTGATGCTGAATATCACACGCATAACACTCACCAAGTTCATGAGGTATTTCATGGCAAAGTACAGCGATTGATGTACTAATACCACCTGAAAACCCATCAGGGAATTCTTCTGAGAATGCCACACCAATGATTACACCGTCAACAAAATTATGAACGGCATCACCAATGAGTATCATAAACACAACAGAATGCAAAATTTTAATTTTCTTAAATGTTTTTGTTATTATTGATTGTTTATCGTCTGGATTGGTTGATTCTGCTAGGGGAGATAAGCCATTTCTAACTTGCACAATCTAAAACATAATATGTATCAATTAGGCAAGCATCGTCAAATTTATAATTAATTAGGCCAGATAAGTGTAATTTTAATTTTAAAAAATTTAAATTTTATGCCAGGCTGCACGTATAGCGCTAGTTAATTTCAAAAAAACTATCCTGTGTTTGTTTTTCAGTGCATGTAAATATGTCATTTCAAATTTACATAGTATTGAAAAATATATCAAAATTAAAATCACAATAATTAGGGCCAAAAATCAGTCAGGGCCAAAAATTAACAATGCTTGCATTAATAGGCAAGAGTCTATGTGGAATGTCGACTTTAACAGCTCATAACAACATAACTGGTTTGAGTCATCGACCAAAAGATCATATAGAAATCAAACGAAATTGAGCAATTTCATTGCTCGAATAAATTGCTCAATATCCGGTCTATTCTAAACTGCACTGACCACTCAGTGTTTTCTAACCGATATGGCAGAAAGACGCGACGGATAATTGTGTTTTTGACGCAATAAAAAAATACATTAAAATTCATGTTCCGCTTATTTTATGTTCCAAATTTGACCAGTTAATCATCGATTAGAATAATTACTGATTTCAAATTCTTGTCATCAAATTTAAAAATGAATCACAATACAGGTAAGCCTGTTCAGAGTTTATCAACAGTTCTTCATTTCTTTTTAATTGCTAATGCTTTTCACAAGACAAAAATATATTCCAGATCAGAACAATGAAGATTCTAGACTCCAAACTGGGTTATTATTAGTAATGTCAGTAATGTCTAAAATGAATGGCGATATTCCATTGAAATTAACAATCAGACAACGAGCCCGAGTTGGTTACCGTCGAATAGTCACTGAGGTCCTCCGAGGACAAACTAGACAACAAGGTCGAGGATGAATTTTAATTCAACTTGTTACAGATATAATTTTTAAAACAAATTTTTAAAAATGTGTATGCATAGCCTACCAGTACACAACTTAATCTCATATTTTGTTGCTTGTTTTGTTTTCTCGGGCATGGAATTTATAAGACTCTTGTATAAAATTGATTCAAAGACATTTGCAAATCGCTTGTTTACTTTTTGAAATTTGCGAGGGAACATGCCAGCGTTCACTACGAGAAAAGAGTGAACATTGAGCAACCAATCAGAATGCAGATCATCGAATAGTACCCTAGTCGGTTCGACTAATTCTATATAGAAAAGCCATATATCTATAGTGGTCATGCTTTTGAGCCCATTATTGTTATATATATGAAGGTTTTGACATGCCAGCCTCATTTATAGACCGGGCGCCACATATCTAAAGCGGCAGGTTTCTCCACGCAACTTGAAATTCACACAAAATGTTCATAAAAATACCATAAATACTTTCCCGTTTCTTGTTTTAGTCAAATTTTATTGTGGATGTCACCAACGATGAATTTGTAAATCATTTCACGGTCAGAGCCCCCTAATTTATGCATTTTGTGTTTTCGTCATGCTTCAATGGATTCGCAAAATCATGAGAGAACAAAAGAATCAAAGACAATGGAGTTCACATGCAGCATTTTCTCAAAACGATAAGAAGACTTTGACCGTGAATCATGAAATCTGAATGGGATTTTTGAAGGGTTCACAATAAAATTTAATTGAAACAAGAAATAGGAAATTGTTCAGCATAGTTTTATGTACACGTTTATGTGATTTTGAAGTTGCCAGGAGAAACCTGTCGTTTTAGTTCTGTGGCGCTCGGTCTATTATATTACATATTTAAGTATGTATATTTACATAGTCAGTACCGTAGCTAGTGAATAGTTAGAAAAAGGGATTGTAGCATACCGTGCCTTTGTCATCTGTTATCTTGTATGATTTCAGTTCCAGTTGCCCTGAGAGCTTTTTATGTGACACAGAAGATACTCCTTTTTCGGCGCTGTCTTGAGGCTCATCCTAAAAATTAAACAATCAATTACCGGGCTTGATAAAATCCAGTTGGTAAAGAGCAGTCAATTGCCAGAGTTTTCTACAATTATTCGGAGGAAGGACCGGCTGTCTTAGAAGGTGTGCAAGGCTGTGAGGTTAACTTTGGAGTAGGCACAACAAGGCCTAGTTTCTCTGAATTGCGAAGGAGTATTATACAAGAAAGCATTGAAGAAAGCATCAGTCTACATACATTATTTTTCTATTATCACAATCACAAGTGTTACAAATATAAAAGAAAACATCATCATTCATCTGGGCAAAAATCTGAAAAAAAATGTTGGAGAATTTCATATTAATGCACTATATTTTATAAATTTTTCTATCAATAATCATAAAATAAATCTCAGATCTGAGTCAGATGATGTTTTATTTTATATCTATAAATATGGAAAGTTTTGGTAAAATCATAGAAAGTGAGGGTTATGGCTAGACCAGAGGTCACTCAAGGACATTTTATGACTTTTATATTGCTGCTTTTATTTGCATCAAATTCTGTTTTAATTGATTTTCAAATTATTTTTGCATCTAGTACCGTTAAAAGTTTTTGTCTGACTAACGTTTATTGAAATAGATGTTTTATTATTTGATTGTATTTAAGCTTGCAGTAGATTTGTTGTAAATGTATAAAGGTATCAGATACAAAAAATTATTTTTAAAATTGGTCGAAACAGTAGGCCTATTCCCCTGATCGAGAAACGACCAGTTGGTTCATATCGTTTTGAGTTGGCATGGACTGACCCTGTTCAAGTAAAATATAATTGGTTTTCATTTAAAAAAAGTTACAAACTAAAGTGGTAGCCTAAAAAGTAATAATCATTTTGCATATCGTAATAGGATAAAGGCTTACTGTTCCATGCGAGTGAATGTGATTTGGTGAACAGAGATGCATAACCACTTCAAATAAGTAAAACAGATAGACACCACCAATGAGAATGAGACATTTCCAAATGAAATTATCTTTAGCAAATTGGTTGTGAGATTCATGATTACCATCATGATTACCAGCAGGTTCTTCATGCTTATGCAGGTTGAGTGACTAAAATAAAAATAAATAAATATTTTTGAAATATTCTGTTAAACGAGAAAAATTGACCGGCGGTCGCTACAAGCTCAATTTAAATTAAGCTTAGCGTAAATTTAACAACCAAATCCAGTCATGGCTTCGACACGGCTTCAAATTTATTTCAGTTTCAGCATGGCTTCATGCACAGAAACAATACGAACGCCAAACACGCATGTGACTCTAAGCAAGTAGAGCCTGTCGGTCAATTTTCTCATTTAACTCAGTCATACTTCTTTGCATAGAACAAAAACATCACTTTTGATAATTTTCAATTTCAATTCTTTATACTGTCAAACCTGTAGAAAGGGCCACTTATCTATATAGTGGTCAATTTATCTACCTATCATCATAGATGGCTGTTATATACAGGGTTCACTGTAGTCTATTCCATCAGATTTATCATTATTCACAGCGTTATCTGTTTTTGGCAGTTTCCAGGTTCAAATTACAGGTATTTCACTCTGTGAGTCTGTAGCACTGTATTATTGATGCATATGGATATCTTTGATATTAAAAAGAGAATGATGTAATTGATTAGCAAAAGCAGTACTGATTACGATCGATCACCAGAAACAAGTACTTTTAATACATTTAATATGTAAACGGGCGGATTAGCTCAGATGGCAGAGCAACCAAGCTTCATCTATGATCATATCTGATCGATTGTGGTTCAAGTCCCCGAAGGTCAAGCCTTGACTTTATCTAATACATGATACATCAAATGAGTACCAACTAAGGATGGCGGATGGAATGGTCCAGAGGCATCGTTGCGCTTTGACAATCAAGACCTCCTGCCATGAAATCTGTTGAAATTGATGTGGCGGCTGAGATCAATAAAGAGCGTTTAACATCATTGCTCTCAGCGAAAAGAGCCACTCCTCTAGAAATAGAGAAGCGGTACGGGTGCCTTCGGGAGGGTGATACCGTCTAAATTATTTTTTAGACAAATATTTCACATCATACAGTGAAACCTGTATTCAACAGCCAGCTATGTAACGTAAATAAATTGACCACTATATGCACTATGCATGTGATCTTTATAGACACAGGGTTGATTCAACACAAAATACATGGCATTTTAGACATACCAAGTGTGGCCATATAGACAGGTGGTTGCTGTATAGAGGTACCCGTTACAACAGGTTTAACTGTTCATATATATTGGGCTATACTTATTTGAAAATAATAGGGTGAGTATTTGGTTACAAATTGAATTAGCCAAGGTAGGAATAACTAATGGTTAGTGAACGCTATCATCAAAACTAATTTGGTGTTGTTTACCTCAAGTGTTATTTGAGTTAAGTTATCAACCCACCAATGCGGATGACTTATTGCTAGTAATTTATAGCATCCACTAGCTTCTACTACTGTAATTACCAATAATGATCAATAATAATAATAATAATAATACTAATCCTAATAGTAGTAATCAATAATTTATTTAGAAAATGTTCAAGTCAGGCTAACTAAAGCACTTTCCAAAGGTCTTATTATCACTGTACCGATCAAGAAGCACCTTTCATTTCATAGATCATGCTTTTGTTGGATAGATCACACATACCAAGCAACAACAACTAGAAGAAATTAGCTTAATCAGTCGAACAATCACTTACATGCGGCAGCAGATGGAGAATACTATCACCAAGTAATGTAGAAACAGATAATGATATTAGAAATACCAGTAGAAGTTTGAAGTTTTGGGATTTGGATGATGGCGCAACTACAATACCAGCCAATGATCCAATACTGATGATGAAGACAGCAACTAAAGAACTCACCCATGCTAAAAGAGAAATGTTCAACAAGGTGTTGCTCAAGAATATGGAGTACACCATCCAACCAGTATCAAATTGTATTACAATGTGTGCACTGTCAATAATTGCTATGTATGCTCATCATAAATAAAAAATATATATAATTTCTACAAATTACAAGTAAGTTTTATTTTACTGTTGTAACTTTGTATATTAAGCTCAAATTAATTAGCTTATATATAATTGAAAATATTTCATAATTTTGAAACATTTTTGATTTTATATTTTTGCTACCTTCTTTTTATTTCATTTTGTTTTATGGATGTTATCCTTTGTAATTTTGTATCTTCTTTTAATATGTTTGAAATATATGATATATCAAAATTAAGAGGATAAGCACTATGAAAGCTTGTTATTAGCACAATATGGGCATTTCGCAAAATATATTGTTTCTAGCAAATAGGAATTTGACAACGTATTTTTGAATGTCATTTTATTTCAGATATTTGATATCGCATAAATAGGCCTACATATTTTAATTCAGTATAAAATAAAATTAGATGTTAAGCCTTGAGGATGGTGCAGTGGGATGATGTCAGGGCCGGATTAACTTTTTAGGTGCCCTAAGCACTGTATTTGAAATATGCCCTTCTCCACCCAGCTAGGGCGTTTGGGGAGAGCTGTAAGCTCCTCCAACGGGGTCTTTAAATAGTGCCGCCATTAAAAAATCATGTAAATATTACGGTTTAGACCATATCTATCCAACCGCTTAAATGGTATCATATCCCTCATATTGATCACTATTAATCTTGAATACACTGAACGGTTACCGAGTAACAGACTGCCATGGTATTGGACAGGGTCTAACAAAAGGTTCAGCCTTCTGGAATCCTAGAGGAATTTCAACATTTTCTTATGAATTTTTTTGTTGATGTTTGACCAACAAACCCTAAAATACCAATTTTCTCCTGAATTTGCTATAACCTTCCGAAATCTAGGATTCCTACTTTTGTCGGAACCTGGTATTGGGTACTGAAATGGTACAAAAATTCATCAGAAAAGTTAATAGTCTGGGTTTTTCTCATTTGACAGATAAATTACTGAAAAGGCACCTTAACTTTAATTGCTAATGAATTGGGCAAAATGGGACATTGAAGTTTGCACTACGTTTCCAGCAAGGTTTAATTTTTCAAAACGTGTAGCTATGAAATTATGTCAGGCAAAAAACAAGCCTTTGTCAGATAAACAATTGAACACAGTTCATAGATTTATATTGGTTGAGTATTATCAATTTCTTCTTACGTTTCCAACCATTCTCTGATTTTTTAGTTGTTGTTGTTGTTGCTGTTGTTTTGCATGCTCCACTTTCAATTTGTTGAACAATTGAAGGACATAATTCAGTGAATTGAGAAGCATTAAAACTTTTTGACTTAATATTGTATATTTCCAAGAGAGATTCAGGAGAATAACACTGTGGATTAAAAAGAAGAAGAATTATAATGATTATGACAGTATTTAAAAGTTTATTATTATTACTGATCCTCAACTTCAATTGAGAAACCATATTTTTGGCACGCTAAAATGAACCAACATTTTGCCAGCTTTTTTAGAACATCAATGTTGTGAAAATGCTGGCTCCATTTGGCCACCCCAGCCATCATTTTGCCAGCATTTTCAAAACAATGTGATCGATGTTGTGAAGAAGCTGGCAAAATGTTGGCTTCATTTGGCCACCCCAGTCAACAAATTTCAACAAATTTCCGTGTTGGATTTTGTTCGCTGGCACTTCGAAGACGATCAAAAAATTCGGTGGGTGTAAACTACTGACCCGCCGACCACACAGACCAGATTGATTTAATCTAGAATTTCCGGGTTGACATGACGAATACTTCACGGCGTTGTACAGAATATCTTGTATGAGCTTTTGATTCATATATACGATATTTATTATTTCTCCAGTAAATATGACCGATAAGTGTGATAAGCGTCATATTTAGTGACCCTTAAAGCATGAATAGACTAGAATTGAAACTTCCAAGCCATACTGTATATGATTTTGATGGGAATGTACACATTCGTCCGACGGTCCGTGCAAGCGCAACTTTTGCTTCATTATTTATTATCTTGCAAATAAATACGATGTCTGCTGAAGTCCTGAAGATTTATAAATTTTCTTTAATAGGTATGTTCTCTGTCGAATTAATTCTTCCAATTTGTTCAGCTCAACAATTCAACTGGGAAAGCATCAACACAATTATGGCACGCACATCAATCCACGTTGTTTATGTTTCGTAGTAATACATAGGACTATTTACGAAGATGCAAAGGTGAACAAGGACGATACTTGAGCATTTACGGTATAATATTATAACGTTGGTACTAAAGTAAAGGAAATAATACAGAAAATTAAGAAAAGTGAATGTTTTAAAACTTGAATAACTGTTTAAATTTACATGAAATTTACAGTCAAGGTTCCACATAACAATAACAGGAATAATAACAATCCACATCTCGTAAATATGTATTACTACGAAACATAAACAACGTGGATTGATGTGCGTGTCATAATTGTGTCGATGCTTTCCCAGTTGAATTGTTGAGCTGAACAAATTGGAAGAATTAAACGCCGTGAAGTATTCGTCATGTCAACCCGAAAATTCTAGATTAAATCAATCCGGTCTGTGTGATCGGCGAGTCGGCGGGTCGGTATTTTACACCCACCGCAAAAAATTGGCCTACATTATATTGTTCTCTTCGATGTCGTGAAAATGCTTGCTTCATTTGGCCACCCCAGCCAGCATTTTGCCATTTTCACAACATTTGTCATATCAAATTTCAAAGAATGAAGAAAACGACTCTACTAAATTGGTCAATAATTACGTAGTGCTTTTAGTTAGTCACGTAATGACAATAGTCTGGCGCGAAAGTCCGGTGGGTGTAAAATCCCTCCCGCCGACTCGCCGACCACACAGACCAGATTGATTTAATCTAGAATTTCCGGGTTGACATGACGAATACTTCACGGCGTTGTACAGAATATTTTGTATGAACTTTTGATTCATGTAGGTATACGATATTTATTATTTCTCCAGTAAATATGACCGATAAGTGTGATAAGCGTCATATTTAGTGACCCTTAAAGCATGAATAGGCTAGAATTGAAACTTCCAAGCCATACTGTATATGATTTTGATGGGAATGTACACATTCGTCCGACTGTCCGTGCAAGTGCAAATTTTGCTTCATTATTTATTATTTTGCAAATAAATACGATGTCTGCTGAAGTCCTGAAGATTTATAAATTTTCTTTAATAGGTATGTTCTCCGTCGAATTTATTCTTCCAATTTGTTCAGCTCAACAATTCAACTGGGAAAGCATCAACACAATTATGACACACACATCAATCCACGTTGTTTATGTTTCGTAGTAATACATATTTACGAAGATGCAAAGGTGAACAAGGACGATACTTGTGCATTTACGGTATTTTATTATAACATTGGTACTAAAGTAAAGGAAAGAATACAGAAAATTAAGTAAAGCACATGTTTTAAAACTTGAATAACTGTTTAAATTTACATGAAATTTACAGTCAATGTTCCACATAACAATAACAGGAATACGAACAATCCACATCTCGTAAATATGTATTACTACGAAACAAAAACAACGTGGATTGATGTGCGTGTCATAATTGTGTTGATGCTTTCCCTGTTGAATTGTTGAGCTGAAAAAATTGGAAGAATAAATTCGACGGAGAACATAACTATTAAAGAAAATTTATAAATCTTCAGCAGAAAGCTCTTACAAAATATTCTGTACAACGCTGTGAAGTATTTGTCATGTCAACCCGGAAATTCTAGATTAAATCAATCTGGTCTGTGTGGTCGGCGAGTCGGTATTTTACACCCACCCGCGAAAGTCTTGCCATGAAGATTTCAATTTATGACATTTATCATTTCATAGAGTCTAAATATACAAATGATAAAGTTTGTCATTTCCTGTAGCAGTTTTTGCTGTTTTATATTCTTAATTTGTTAATCTGTTTATGTGTATTCTGAAATTCTCAAGTGATTTTAATATTTCTGCGATGGAAGACACCACTACGACATTCATACCTTTAAAATGACAAATAAAGTACATACGATTCAACAGATACTGATTATTAAAATGCAGTATAAGGGTTTAATTTAAACTTGCCCACGAAGTAGAGCAAGGAAGGACAACCAAAAAGAAAGATTTTATTGAAAGAGAATAATTTCAATAAATATCTAAACCGACTATGATTTAGACATTTCTTTCCGTCTCCGGATGTTGTGAAAATGCTGGCTTCATTTGGCCACCCCAGTCAGCATTTTGCCAGCACCGGCGATTAATGTTGTGAAAATGCTGGCTGGGGTGGGCAAATGAAGCCAGCATTTTCACAACATTGATGCGAAAATTTATCAAATGTTGTGAAAATGTTGGCTTCAATTGAACGGGGCTTAATTTATAGCTTATTGGAACAATATGCCTACTATCATTGTGCATCAATCCAAGGTGTTCATTTTGCTGGATTATTATTATTCACTTCATATCGATAAAAATAAATTGTTTGTATTTGCGGCAACTTTTGCAACTAAAATCGACGCTGGTAAACGAAACTGTTTGTTTAAACGAAACTGTTTGTTTCGAATCCTGAATGTCAACAACTCCTACTTGTGTAAATTGTCGAAGGGCTAAAACAACGACCTTTCATAATGCTCATTCATTTTTCGATAATCTTATGATGTACTTCACATTCCACAAAATTGGTAAACATTTTGGTTCCTGATTTTGGTAGCAGAATGTGGTTCACTGAAGTCTCGTAGTAATTTAGGTCATACACTTGCCTTTGTTTTATCGATTTGGACCACAGCCCTTCTCTGTCTGGTTGATATTAGAGTGGAACGAGCAATTTCCTCTGAAGACCGCTTTTTTCTGTGATTATGTTCATCATGATCAGTAGAATTAAGACCAACACCGAGTTTTTGCAACAATTTCTTGAAATTCTCCAGTGACATCGCATCATTCGCTCCATATTCAATGAACAGCGAGCCAACAAAATCCCCCTTGTCAGGTAATGTACTTTCAGTATGTCCATGCTCCTTTATACAATTCGTATTTAACACTTTTAGTAATATGAAGGCACTTATCAACTTGAATCTCTCTGCATCAACATTATCTTCTGAAACGTTTGTTCCCTTGAAAACGTCATCGACATCAAAACACTAAAAAAAATCATTAAATTAAAAAAATATATTTTATGAGCTGATCGATTTGAAATTCGAACTATCTACAAAATTATCTGACTATTAAACATCATTGAGCATACCTCTTGATTTATGAGTAAATATCCTACAGTATCGTTGAGTGTTTCTAATGAGCTTTCTAAAACTTCTTCAGAGATAATTGCGTCTTCGCTTTTTCCGCCATGTTGTTGTTTGACTCCATCGAAAGTATTGTTATCCAAGGGAATGAAGGAAGTGTTGCACACGGCACCAAAGTTTTGCTCACTACCTTCAACATACTTATAGCTTAAGAAATAGATAATTGAAGTAGAGAAATCTAAGACATCATCAATTGGAAATTGATCAATTGGGGGCGATAAGCCATTATATTGCTTTAAAGCATCCAAAGTTATACACTGAAATAGAATTTAAAAAAAATCAAAATGGCCATTATATCTGTCGCTTCTCCTAAAATTATACTTTACATTCACATTAAAATGCTAGTTAATAATAATGATAACTTAATAAGTAAAAGTTATAATACATACTTAATAAAGGAGATTTTGTATTGTAAAACATTTCATTGGTATTACACTCACCAGACTACATTTCGAAGGGTTTTTTGTACAATTTTTAAACCCTACTTTCGTTAAAACAGTGGAAAAATCCTGTGCTGTGATAAATTCATGAGTTCTATTTGCTAAACCAAGACTTTCGTGTATTTTTTTAATAATATTTTCTTTTGTAACAAGTTCCTCAGAACTTCCGTCAACTTCTGATATAAAATTACAGCATACCATATATAATAAAAGTAATAGAAATATTTTAAACTCTTCCATTTCAACCTCGTGGCTGTTGATAAACGATGAGGAATGGAAATGCACTACTTGAAACAAAGGTGAAGAGTATTTTCTAAACAGTGAATAACAATAACCAGATCACAAATTAGATAAACTTATTTTGAAGATTTCTTTGTCCTCGGCAGCTTTATCACATCTCAGTCTTATAACTTAGAAGAAAAGAACAAGTATTTTATTAACATTAAATGTGACAATGCCGTAGCTGATTAAACATCGTCCACATATTATTCTATTTCCACTCTTACATTATAGGCCACTGATTAAACGAAAGTCAAATTCCCAGTTCAGTGGAACCGTCGAGAAATTATGTATTCGACATCTCAAATACAGGAACTCGTATTATATCATAGACTATGACTCATATCAAAATCCGATAAAGCCGTATATCTATTGTATGATGTAGTTAATAGTTTATTCTATAAATATGGTTGCGTATGTCTAAGAAACTGCAATATTTAAACACTTACAAAAACAAGTAGAGTTAATGTAGAGCTCAATTCAAAATTTTCCCTAAACATTTTCCGACAACTATGTGTTTCAAATGATGTCCGAAATGATGTCATTAATTTAAGATTTAATCTTTAAATTCAAGATCTGATATGTTTCAAAACATTTGTAAAAGATATTTAGTGTCGAGGCACACCGCGTATACTGAACAATCTCTTTACTTGAAGCTGTATTGGGCACCGTAAACTACCGCTGGGCACCATCTCATACACTTCGGTCGGCTGCATGCCGGGTATACATATCGTCTGAGGTACACATATACCATAATAATATAATATGTATGGTTGAAGGAGACTTGAATGGTAATAAAGATGCAGATCGAAGCACAAACATATTAATTACGGAGGAATACCACTTCTAGAAAAATTCAGCATCCTAATTGCTAAATGCTCCAAAAAGAAGTGAAATGTATAATTGCCAATGATACTCCTAGCGTTGATCACCCGTATGCCCCTATTTCATCACCACAGGCCTTTAATTTTGATGTTCAATTATATTTTCTATCAAAGAATTACGAAATCTTCTAGAAATATGAAAATCTAACATGAAAATTAACTTATTAACTTATAAGGAAGACATTTCTTGTTTATAACAATGGAGAGGCTCAGATTCATTGGAAAATGCAAGATCATTCTGATAAAGCTAATAAATTATAGAATTTCTTTTTGAAAATCTGATTTCGGAGTGAAAAACAACATCGATAATGTATTACAAAGGGATAATACTTGGCATGCGGAACTGCCGATATCATAATATGAAGAAGACTGGAAGTTGATAAACATACATAGTAGCCATATGTACGTACTGGTATACGTCTACGTACTGTACATGTGTAAAATAATAATGATAATGATAATAATAATAATAATAATAATAATAATAATAATAATAATAATAATAATTTTATAATTTTTATTTCGCTTTTTACATTTGCTGATCAAAGGGGCTTTACAAAAATATCAATAAATAAAAGGATTAAAATAAATATGTAAAATAGATTTTTTTTTTTTTTTTTTTTGTAAACTGTTCTGAGTTGTACGTTGTTACATTCTGAACTGAAAATCTGAATTGCTTATTTTATCAAAACAACAGTAGTTCCCTGTTGTCAACGTTAATATCATTCATTATCATCGTCAAAATATTTTATCATTGTAAAATATTTGATGAGCTTATGTGACATTAAATCGTGAGATTACAGTGACATTAAGCCTTATAATCCTATAGATAGTATATAACTGACTCACAGTCACTGTAACATCAACGTTATAGATGTGGGCACAGTGGTGGCGACTTGAGTGAGCTTGTAGTGGGGCTTCTAGGGCGAGCGTCATGTCTGCCCAGTACCCACATCAGCATTTAGTTCTGTCCTTTTAGCGCCTGCGCATAAGCATCCAATTTAGTAAAAAAATTGTTATATATATGGCTAAAGCGTCCTCTGTCCTTCCCGACGCCAGCACTATTGTGCTAATGGCTTTGAAAGAACTGCTACCTGCGTCAACGCTTTGGTGTAGAACCAATAAATTTTGGCAGGGATCAGTGTTCTTAATCGTTTTCAAGATTTGAGACTCAAAATGTTCTTGTATGCATGTATGTATCGCGAAGGCTTTATACTTCTAATAATTGCTAATATTTACATGCTTATATAATTTTACTCTATGTGTAAACTGAATGAAACGTTAACTATGTCTTCAAACAAACAAATATTAACTTTAATTCTAACTAGGTTTTTTTTTTTTTTTTTTTCAGATTATGCTATATATTTTATGGGAACTGATTACACTGGGTCAATAATAAATGAAATTATCCAAATCTTTTTTAGAGTTCGTTGCCGATCCGTCAAAAGATATTGAGTCTAGCAGTTGGCTATGCTTTATTAAATTTTTCTTGTAACTTTCATATGTGTTGTCCTCCTTCAATGTTTCATGTAATTTATTCCAAATGATGCCCGGTATTTAAAACTCGTTTTCCCGATTTGGGTTTCAAATCTTGGTATAGTTACTTGTATATTGTTCCGCATGCTTCTGTGTTGCTTTTTCTCTTCAATCAAATTCAAGATTGATCCAGGACACTTTCCATGGTATATATTATGTGATAAGCATGCCATCTTTTTTTTGTACATGTAACTAACAGGTTTCCATTTTATTAACTTGAGTACGTCGGTGTTGCTAGTTTTTCTAGGTAATTTATTAATTATTTTTGCAGCTCTTATATGGAATTTCTCAAGATCTTGCAATTTTGCTTGTGAGCAGTTACCCCACACAACTATTCCATACAATGCACCAGGAAGAATAGCCTTGAAGTATAGGTCGGTGAGAGTTTGTTTGGCTAAGAATCTGATGCGTTTTAGCATTTGAAGACTGGCAGAAAATTTAGATTTTACATTGGTGATGTGATGTTCCCAGCTCAGCTTATTGTGCAATATCATACCCAGGCACTTCACTTTTTTTGTCATCTTGATAATTTTGTTTTTAAGATGGAGAGGTTTTAACGGGCCAACAAAGTCTCTTTTTGATAACAGCATAACTTCTGTTTTGTCTGGGTGGATACTTAAACTATTTTGGTCGCACCAGTGTTTGATTTCATTTATAGCAATCTGCAAATTTGTGATTACTTCATCTACAGTGTCACCTACATAGTAGCACTCTGTATCATCTGCAAACATTTCTATTGTGGCACTGGAAGTGCAATCTGGAAGGTCATTCACTTGAATGGAAAATAATCTAGGACCTAGGAGAGATCCTTGAGGCACTCCAAATTTTACTGGTATGCTACTTGAGCTGTTTCCAATTATTTCTACGTACTGTTTACGGTCGGAGAGGTAATTTTGTAGTAGTATTTGTGCATTTCCACTTATTCCTGTTGCATGTAATTTCTTTACTAGGGACTGGTGACATACTGAGTCAAATGCCTTTCTGAAATCTAGGAAAATGATTCCAATGACCTTTCCCTTTGTCTAGAACAATATTTTTCCATGTTTCTGTTAAGTGGAGCATCAGGTATTCTGAAGAGTATCCTTTTCGATATGCCCATTGGTGTTTACTTGCTAGATTTCTTGTTGTTATGTGATCATCAATGTCTTCACATATTATGCCTTCTAGCACTTTGCTTGGTATAGATAATAATGAGATCGGTCTGTAGTTACCTCTCATCGTTTTTGCTCCGCTTTTAAATAAGGATTTAACACGACTTAGTTTCCATTGAGTTGGGAATTTTGATTTTTCACAGCAGGCGTTATATACAATATGAAGGCCTTCAGTTAACGACGTTCCTGCTAAATTCAAGTCTTATGCATGAATCATATCTGGCCCACAGCTTTTTCTAGGTTTAATATAATGGTTCAAAGCATTTTCTGTTTTTTCTTTATTTATCTCGATATTGTTTAGAGTTGGTTTTATTCTGTATATGTGACTTAGTTCATTTAAAGCAGGGTCTGCGACTATTTTCCTATTTAGCTTCTCTCCAACAGTAGAAAAGAAAGTATTCAAGCAGTCAGCTTTTTCAATATCGTCTGTTAGAAGTTTATTGTCATCGTCAAGAATTGCTCCGATATGCGACTTTTTAGTTTTCCCTTGGATTTCTCTGGCTATATTCCAAAAATCCCTTGAGCAGCTGGCCCCTTCTATTTTATCTTTCCAAAATGCAGCTTCGGATTCTCTGAGTATCCTAGTAACTTTGTTTCTTTGTTTTTTATATTCATCCCATAGTGATTGTTGGTCTTTATTATTTTGTGCATTTTTCAACATTTTATATCTTTTGTTCACTTCTTTCCTTAATTGCGTATTCATCCAGGGCAAACTATTTGCTCTAATTTCAAGTTTTTTTGTTGGTACGTGGTCACTTATTAAATGCTTGTATAAATATTCCCATGCCCATGCCTAACCTGTTCTTAGCTCCGAACTTTGTTTCTCTAAATTCGATTTTAAACAGTACTGCGCATGTAACTTCCTTGTCTCATACAATACAATAATGTATGTAATGTACAGCCGTATATAAACTGACATCGATGGCATGGAAATGATATTGCTATAATATCATACATTTACTTATACATTCATACTGTAGCATTTACTTATTGTTGATGTTTTATGATTGTTATTGTTGAGAATTTAAACTCTTATATTCTAAAAATAATCTGAAAATATATTAGTCTGCGTTACAGACCGCGATTCATTCACAAAAGAAAAGGACCTATAATATTCTTTCATGAATGAATCGCCGTCTGTAACGTAGGCTAAAAAATATGATTCTCGATTTGTTCTTAATTTGTTCTTAAATTTTTAGCAATTTGAGCCTCAGTGTTCTTATAAACTGTGTTCTTATGAAAAAGGTGTTATATATGATTTTCATAGAGAATATTTGCATGGCAATATCGTTAAAATACGATCAAGATATTGAAGAGATGAAATAGCAATGGAATGATTTTGTTTTGGATGGTTCAGTGAAGCAGAGTTATGGTTGGCAGATAGTAATTCCAAGATACTCAAAACTTGATTCACACTCTAGATCTTTATTTTCAAGCATTGCTTTGTCTGAACTTCATTGTCTTAGTTTTATTTTAGGCATTCCATTCTTGAGAATTTTGGATTTCCTAGAACTGTTTTTGCTGCACTGTTTATGACAGATTTCAAGATAGTAGGTGAAATGTCACATACGAGAAAGATTATTTTAAATCAGATATATGAATGTGATTGTGTGAAATCAGAATCAAATCATCGTCCACAATACAATTAATTATAGAGCTACATTCAATTAACAGTAGAGGACGATCAATGTTTCTCAATAAGCTTTAACTATCCATTTCCAATTCTTAAAAATCAATACCTGTTACCTCTGTAGGTAACAGAAATTATTGTCACGCGACAACGCCCTTTTTGTAATTATGGGTTTCAATATTTTGTGAACTTATTTGTTGTATATGGTGATCTCCGTTCAGATAGGACGTGGCATTATAGTTTAACGTTACAAACTGTAAATACAAACAGGATAATTAATTGTTGATCAGTGAATTCGGGAAGATAAATTCAAGGCAAAGATGTGATAATTGTTAATTAATTACTGTTATTGAATGTCTTGTAAATCTATTTAGTTTATCATGCCTGTTCGATTCTGTTAATTTTACTAGAAAACCGTTCTATATTCGTTCTTCTGTTATTGTCATAATAGAGACTTGAAAATATCACAGTGCCGTTTATTGGTTCAACTCTAGACTGATTTCATAGAACGCGTATTTCGAGTTATCATTCGCAGAGTCAACAACCTCTTTTGCATTGAAAGGCCATCCATATGGAATTATTATGGACGGTATTGACCATAACACAATATACGAAGGATCAAAAAAATAAAATCTATTTCACAATTTTAAATCATCACAAGTTTATTTTTATTTCAATCCATTCTTACGATCAATAAAATCAAATCACTTTCACAGTTATTTCCAATAAAATACCCCAATTCACTATTTTGTTTATTTTTAAATCTTCACAATATTCCTCTTATTTAATAATAATAATAATAATAATAATAATAATAATAATAAAAAAAATGATAAAGCTCCCACATAATTTGCATTCTGTATTGATACCATTTGCTTTGTTAACATCAAAGTTTCAAATTCATTTCCAAAGTCGTTGATTAAAATTTATATTATTTTTATTGTTTAAGATTAAGATACGTATCACGTTTATAAAAGAACTACTTCGATAAAAATATTCACATTTCCTCTAGTAGGCCATTCTTTAAAACTCGTTCGTTGTGTATTAACTTTTTATTGAATTGTAATATAGATCAAACCAACAAAAAGGAATACCCTTTCTTTCGTTCAAAACCATTATATAAACATAAATAAGTTGTAATATATTTATTGTGAATTTTTAATAAGTAGATAATTTTATTTTTTTGCTTTGTCTAAGATGTTCGAGATTGTAGTTTTTGTAAAAAGTTTGCAATAAATACGGACTTCGCATTATACGATGATAGGTAATATCTTTGTTGAAAAAGCATAATAATAATATTCCTGTCCTTCTCGTATGAAAGTAAAAACTCTAGGATACTTGCAATTGTCTTGTGGGTACGGTGAACGTTGAATAAAATCCATATAAGCCGCACATTGTAATGAAAAGAGTCACATTGGAAAGCCACAGACAACACGCACACAAACAAAAAAACGTATAAAATGATGTAAGCGGGAAGGCATAGAACTTGCCAACTAAAGACGAACCCATTATTCATAAACTTGTGTCACAAATAAAATCTTTACATAAATTCCATTCATAGAATATTGCAAAGTAGAACTTGATCTTTGTCCCATCCAATGTGTTATTCAAACAACATAATTTATGACGACGTCATTTTAAAATAATTGATCTAGTCCAATCAAATTTAAAAGCAAATGAAATTAGAAATTACCAATTGTTAAACGGTCCTGTGAATAAAAAATACAAATAAATAATATAAATAAAAAGGCAAATTTCACACAACTGTGTACATTTACCTAATCGAAAGATGGGTAAAAGCATCCTCTATTTATTTTATATTTTTAGTGATCAATCAATCAACATTAAAATATGCAATAACACGTTGTAGCATAACTATGGATGAGTAATGTTAACTAGTGTCATTGAAACTATTTTTACTTGAATATAATTGGTAATAGATTATAAGTAATGAAATAGATTTGAAGTTGGGCAAGATTTATTAATAGTTATACAATACTGGCTGCTGCATTGACTAGCTGCAGATCACTAAGGTCACCGTCTGGGATTTGATGTTTGCGGAAGCGTGAACCTCGGATGCAGATGAGACTGGTGCGGAGTAAGCTGAAGCATATAGTGCGCTTTCCCAGTCAGAAGTTTCACCAGAAGGTAGACCATGTTTTTTAGAGATCATATCACTCAGTCGTGTTCTTGGTTAAGGATTCTTTCGTTGTATTTTCTTTTCTTGATGGACTCCACTAGCTTCATAGATCATTTCAGGGCCTGGTTTCGGTAGCTAGGAGCGAAAGGATAGAAACCCTAACATCCTTGAATGCTCTTTGCAACCTCTGCCAGAAACCCCGGGCACAAATGTCAGCACGTAGCTCGTCTGTACTTGATGGAGTTGTTTGAAGAGCTGGCTCTCCGTACGTCTTTGCAAACTGTAGAGAGAAGGTCAGCCGTTACGTTAACTATAGCTCATTGTGCCTCAGCAAGACAAAACCACCAACTTTGCATGATAGCGCATGATCTACGTTAAACTTAGCATTGCAGATACACTCATCTGGGATTCTCTGTAGTTGCCAGCTATAACGAAGAGCAATGGCATCAAAGAATTCTCTTTTTGTGAGGTTGCAGTTCTCAGTGGTAAGTGGTAAGGATGATAGCCATATCGACGCTCCATCTGATCTTGCAGTATCATTTGCCTCCAATTGAACTGGTGCCGTGGTTATTCGCAGAGATTCAAGAAGATCGTTATGATATGCTAATTTAGAAGTAGAACATTCCTCTTCTGATATAATATGCTCTATTTCGTCATTTGATTAATTTTTTCCATTTTGTGTTATGATTTTATGTACTAAATTGCTACTAAATTTCTTTGGTGATGCAAAATCAATATCTGCATTTCTTGAAATGTTCAATATACCCAATCCCCCAAGCTTGACAGGCAAGGATAGCAAGTCCCGTTCTGCATCATTACAATGTCTACTATTCTCACATATTGTTCTTATTTCTAATAATGTTTCTCACTGGTTTTAAGTATTTTCCTCTATTTATTCGGCTTTGAATTATGCAATAGCAGAAATCAGACTCGTTTGCACACAGTGTTTTGTCTTCCTGTTTAAATTGAAATTCGAATTAATCGAAAACGATTGTTTCTTTGATGGTTTTTACAATGGCAAAACCAACTACAGTATACGTATGTCGGTCTACCAATTCAAAATCTACACACACCCGAAAGAGTAACCTATAAACGTTTTTAGTATCTGAAATCGTCTTTTAAAACATTTTCTTCAGACTTTCCATGCTCCAGAAACCAGAAATATCAGAATATAATCTTTCATCGACTATCAACAACTGCACACAGTTCACAATGCACAGCGAAAAGGATTCATGTCAGCGCAAACTCTGAGTTTGTTACATTTCGTATTACGTGAAACATTTTGAGAAGGTTTGTGAGTCATCAAACTAAAATGGAAGTCTATGCAATGGAGTAGAGGAAGAAAGATGTTTTCAACAATAACCATTGCAATTTAATTTGATTCAGTTGCTAGATTAATGATTTTGCACCAAAGTCCCGCCACATATAGGATTGCAGAATTGTACCTTATATCAAACCATGCAGAGAAACACCAACTAATATATAGAATAGTAATATCTTGTATAACTAATCAATGACATCATGCTTACAGTGGTAAGGCCCCTTTAGCGGGGTTTGAAATATGAAATATTAGTCCAAAAGTCGAATGAAACATGAAATACTTGATCATTTTTATGATGAAATTTGAAATAGTTATACAAATTTTACTAAAATATGAAATATTCTGAACCCTCCTAAAAGGGCTTCATGGTATAGCTATGGCTAAATAGCCTGGGGGTCTATCCCCATTTTAGATAGGTTCATATTAGACTGACCTCTGCGCGTAGCCGTACATCCCTCTTTGCGCTTCTTCTAACCCTGTATCAGCATTACTCTGCGGGTGATGAACACTTGATTGATGGATTATGGCTGAGTCTTGATTATCAGGACCACCGCTTACCAACATATCCGGCTGCTGGAAAGACACATAAATACAATGTATAGCTTATAGGAGATGGGATTGATTCAATAGTTAGTTGACTTCTAGTATTCATACCCAGTCAATTATAAGATCTCCCACAAGGTCTTATTATAAGATGATGATATATTGTCACCAATTGCAGGGTAATCAAACGTTACAAACCACTTAAACTAGCATATGTATATACTAGCAATGAGTGTAGTCCATAATGGACCTTCTATGATAAACTAGCATATGTATATATCCAGGATTTAGATAAGTAAATAAAATGAGTCAAAAAGAGACATACTGTTCTCGCTACTCCGAGTTTCACGCCATACGGCGACGATCATCAGGCAAGTATCCAGAATTTATAAAATGGGGACTACTTGGAGCGCCGGTCGCAGGCACATTTTGATAATCTAACCACTGAGCTACATCTACAACTTTCCAAATTGAACAAATTTCAGCATTTAGAATTATTATTCTGGAATTTCTAATTTAACTAACAATGCTCCAATCAACGCCTATCGCACGAAAATGGTTTTCTTAGTTACTTGAAAATTTTACAGGTACTTTGGAGGTGGTTTCAGGCACAACTAAATTTTGTAGACCCCTGATAGATATGATGGATAAAAGTAAAATTCGATTAAAATATTATTCATAATTAAAAGAACGGATGAATATATTTGAAATTAAAAATGATTATGCAGATTGACAAAGCTTTTATATCCGGGGGGTTCCATACATCGGCTGTACGGGGACGTGCCATCTTAGAGATGACTTTTCCAGATTCTTGTGAAATTTTACTGTCTTAATTTAGAGATTTTCAAAAAGTTTGGAACTTTTCCTTTGTTTTGCATGTAAAACATGAAATTTTGGGGGTCTTCATTCTCGTTTGCTGTTAAATTTTACGGTTTTCCTCTAATTAAAAAATGGCAAAACCCCGTTCAAAAAGTACCGAGGTACCCTTGGCAGGTTTTATATACGAGGGAATCCCTGGACAATCCAGTATATTTGGTTAAGATATTCAGCACTACAGAGGCAAACTTTCAAATTCTCATTGTAATTTGTAAAAAGAAAGTTTTGAAAACCATGAACAGAGAATCTAGTTATATAATGTCTGCTCTTTTGTTTAAATATCTTCAGTCATATTTTGTTCAGCCATTTATAGCAAGTAGTTGAATATACATTGACAAATTAAATCAATGAGGATATTGAAGTGAATCTCATACACTGTTATTATGCTTCACATTGGTAGTTCTGATGCACATTTTAAAATATTTGTTGATTCTACACAGTGCAAAACATTTTGGTGAATAATTCTAGATTACTTCCAATAACTATCTGATAGGCTGATAGCCAAAATGTGCATAGGCTGATTTTTTCTATGGGAATATACCATACTACACAGATTGTAGATTTGCGTTTTTAAATTGGGAGCACGAGGAAGCGCACACGATTCCACTTAATAGATGGGATCCAATATTTATAATTTTAAAATTACAAGTCCACAAATTACAATTACTTTAAGCAGTTTATTATTTATCGTACCTCCACGTGGCCCGATGCTTGTTGTTGTGCCTGCTGAGCTAACTGCCACGAATTATGCGCATAACCAGGAACAGCAGCAAGATATTGCTACGGAGATAAGAATTAGTACTATGAATATTTAGCAATGACTCTAGGAAATCTAATAGAATTTGTGAAAGTGTTTCTGTTGCTATACATATACATTATTCAACTACAATCTAAAGCGATGTTTTGTATATACGGACGTCGTACATACTATGTTTAACACGGTAAATAACAACCATACCTACTTTATGATCAAATATAGCCTACTCTTCTTTCGTTAGAATACGGTATGACACAGAAACAATAGCATCCCTTACCCCCTGATTGGATAATTGCATCTGCGCCATTTGATTGCTTAACTGTGGCATGACATTTGGTTGCATTTGATTAATGTTATCAACTGACGAAGGACTCATTGGGACCTGGAAAAAGTAACAAAAACATAACTGGAAGAAGGATTTCAGCGAATAAACTAAGGATATTTTTTCAGCATCTATCTTTTTCGAGCAGAGTGGAAATTGGGACGGATTATCTCGCTTATACCCGTTTATTATACGGCGTAGAATGATAAACTTTCCATTCACGGCTGTAACTATATGCTTCTGACTAGGAGGAGGAGGGGAAGGGGAGGGGGTAATCTATTTTTCCATTTTGTCCGAAAAAGGCGTGGTATTTGCATATTTGGGAGCTTAGGCACTGAAACACCTTGGCACGATTATTGCAATTTTCGTCAAAAAACTGCCCAATTTGACTCAACATTTTTAATTGGGGGTGTCATACCTCACAGGATTTACGATCGTGTTTCCTTTATCGGGCGAAGCGAACAGTTTAGAATCGTTAACTAATTAGTTTGGAGAATAATTTTGCCTGTAGAGACCTATACAGCACAATATCGGGAAACATATGGTTATTTAGTCTCGTTTGTCTTTCGTACTTATCTTGCGAATCGAAATGTAATTAAAATTGGAAGGTTGCTGTGACTGTGATAAGTGACAAAACTACCGTGATAAAACTATTTACAATAGAACCATATAGAATAAAGATGATGTTATGGAGTTCGTACCGTTTGGGCGACTGGGACGTAAGCTGATGGCAACCAACTAACGCTACCATTTGTATTCAATTGATATGGCGTAACGAGATTAGACGATCCTTGTTGATATGTGACTTGCTGTAAAAGAGAAGAAAAAAGAAGCGTTCAAGTAGACATGTGCCACGTGCATGACGCCCGGGTATGATGGAAAGATTATACACAAATTAGTATCTAGCCTCCCATACTAGGGTTAATCAATACTAAACAATATCTTCTTAGTTAGTCACTAAACGTTATACGGACGCTCACTGAACATCAAGATATTTGTGTTGATAACGCGATTATTTTCAATCCATATAAATTTTTACAACAGATGTAAATGATAGCAAACGTCAACACAAAAACTTTACCGTTGGGTGGTCTCAATGAAACGAATAACTCTGACAGACAATTTTAATGGTATTACACAGTTAACTGTTAACCGCAGATAGGTTACTATACTATATCATTCATATGTTTTCCAAAAACTATCCACGATTTAGCTGCTATCGGACAGTATCGTGTGGTAAAACGACGTGGCTTTTATACACGAGGAGATAGTAAAGAGATGAAGTGGATATTTCCGACATAGGGGTTATCATGATGAAGCTTTCATAAGTATATATTAATAAAAAGGTATCAAAAATATTATAAACAATCAAAACAGTCGTCCTTTACAGGGGGCAGACTATCTACTATCTAGACAAAAAGGGACATGTCCCCCCGCATAATCCCTTGGAGATTGGAACATATATTATAGCAACACTCAAGGTTCAATGTTGATTGAAAGCGTCACATTTGCTTATAAGAAGAGGGCAACTAAATAAAAATCAAATTCATTAACAAGCGTAGTACAGTGCAGTATTATTGATTGATGACTTACTCCTTGACTTGTAATGATCGGCGTTGGTCTTGAGCCAGAAGACTGATACTGTTGCCGACTAAAAGTGCAAACAAATAGATAATAGTAACAGCAATGACTATTTGTATGGTGTTTTAATGAGAATTCATATGTAAAAATGACGTTGAATTAAATACTTACGAAGATGATCCCATGTCATTATAAGAAGGTAGGAAAGAACTCTAAAACAAAAATGATACCGACTACTCTTTCACCATGCATATTACAATTCGATAACTGATTTATACCTGTGTCAGTCAGCTCTAGGTTTGAATGGTATGGTCGCTAAGGCAGAGCTGGCAAGGGCGAACAACTTTCTGTTAATTTTTAAAGTACTTAATTAACTGTAGTCTTACTAAAATATTGCAACCAGGGACTCAAGGACTGTGTAAGAATGCAGGGGCTCTTGCTCGCAGGGGACTATGGATCTTGAATCCAGCCTCGTATAGCCCATTTAGTCACAGGTAGTTAGCGGTGTTAGTGTTACTTAATTATAGTTGATGTATAATAAGGTGGCTAGGGAGGTTGCTTCGAATGGCAAACTGTAATTTATAGATCATCTACACACAGGGTCCGACAAAAGGTTCAGCCTTCTGGAACCCTAGGGGCATTTCAACTTTTTCTTCTGAATTTTCTTGTCGAGGTTTGACCAGAAAATCATTAAAAACTTCATTTTTCTTCTGAATTTTGTCTAGCCTTCCGGGATCTAGGATCCCAGGATCCCCACTTTTGTCGGACCCTGTCTACACAACTACATCATTGATAACTTGTCATAAATCTCACCTCATGATCTCTCCACATTCGATCTAAATAAAAAAGCAATTAATTAGAAAGTGGAGTGTCATGAAAGCAATTTCATATATTTATAATGAGTAGCCTACAGCGAATTGCAGAGAACAGGAGTAAACCTTTGAGCATAATTTTTTCTTGAAGTTAAAATTCGATAAAACAATCAACGAACAAACAGACGTTAAATCAAATAAGACAACATTGTCTCTTAAACGGTCTTAGCATGAGAGGATATCTTGGTTTTGAATAGGCATAGCTTAAATGGCTCAAATAGCTTAAATGATTATCACAAAAGTTTCAATAAAAGGGACTTAATGAATTTCACGAAGCCATCAATAGAATATAACAATAATAATTAGATGTCAAAGTAAATTAATTTACCATGTGTAGGCTGATGTTGTAGTTGTTGTCGTTTCTTTGGACCGCCGTCAGCAAATTTAACAAGTAAAGGGTTAGGACTACCTAGGGTTCAAATAACGCACAAAGATATTAGTGAATGACACAGACTTTTGGTATCGAATCGTTCACATCGAATATAAATTCGGTGCCATATTAGATCAATTATATATGATATATTATCAATAATAAAAGTCAGAGAATCTAGCCTAGGTCCACAAGGCCCACTATTCCGCTGCGTACCTGCGCTCATCTGGAGTACAGGGTTCTTATACGCAGTATTATACGCAGCGAAGTGAAGTACAGGGGCATGTGGCACAGGTCTACAGAGAATCAGACAGTCATGTTTGCTACTTGAAGTTTCACGCCGAGGCGATCATCAGGCAATCGATATATTATCAATACACCAACAACAAACATATAAACATCATTGCAATTTTCGATATTGGAATCAAGGAGTACCCAGAAATTATACAATTATCAGATAATATCAAATTGAATAAAATATAAACTATCCGACGATTAGTGGGGTTCCATCGTCATCGCAAAGGTACAATTATGCAAATATATTTATTGCCGTGGGAATCGCTGTTCCTACCTGGCATATATTTTCCACTCAATTCTTTGATTACTTCATCACATGTTTCTCGAGATTCCATTCTGAAGAAAAATAACATGTGAAAATGATTTATCAAGCAATGGAAATTGTAAAGTAAAATGTGCCTGTAATCCAATTGTTTTCAACTCCTAGTGCCTGCAAATTGACGTAGCTACTTAAAGAAAGGCAGTACATTATTGGGGATTGTTGAGAATATATAAAGTTATTGATCTAGCAAATATCTATAACATATATTAGAACACCCTGTAACAAACAACTAATAAGGAAACAGAACAGGTTTGATAATTGATTACTGTGAATATATTGAACGCCGTACCTTGCAAAGCCTACACCTTTACTCATGCCGTTGTTGTCTTTAAGAATTCTCGTTGATACAACTTTACCAAATGGACCGAGTATTTGTTGAAGACTCTATAAAGTTATAAACATCAATAACAACAACAAAATCAAATGAAGACACACTTAAGGCAGGAAGGTGAGGGGGACCAGCTGAGAAAATTATTTCAATTGCTTGCATAATAGAAGTTGGAATTAGATTTCAACTTTGGTAGGGTAGGATACAACATATGAATAGAATATAGATTATAGTACTTATAGTATATATTACTGAAAAGTCGTCAAAGACGGTTTGGGAAACAATCGTCCACGTAGGGCTTAAGTTTCCAGCTCCTGAATATCTGGATTATAGTTGGAATAGTCGATCAAGGTCTGATGAAATATTTTCCTTCCATGATTATAAATTTTCTTCCAAAATGTTTCGATTTGAAGGTTTTCACAATTTTTTGCATTTAATTACGGGGTTACTTGTCATGAAAATGAAAATATTTGCGCCTTCCGGAATTCTGAGTCCCACAACCCCAATTTTAAGCAAACGTCAATACATAAAACTCCTTTTGCAGATTTACCTCTACCTCAGAGCCAAGAATGCAATCTCTCCAGTTATAATTTCGGATTCAATCAGATCTGACTCTGTGAGCGAGGCCCCGTAAACATCGGAAATGCGTATTGTATAGTGTATATGGATGTAAATACTGATATCATTATATTGATGAAAATATTGATATTGATGAAAATAAAAAACTATACTAGCATTGCACGTTGCACAGGGACCATTCATATTTTATTTGCAGGATAGTCATTAGTAAACTAGCACAAGTACAGAGGAAATGATGTGGACAATATGTAGATATTATTCTTACTGCTTCATCGACGGCTTGAGGAAGATTTGATAAATATAGATTAGTTGGATCTTGTTCTTGTTGCTATAGAAATGAAATAAATTATACATGTTATCATTTTTATGTCAATCAATTTGAAAACTGAATGAATAAATCTGACATCTTTAGGATAATCTTTAGATAAAATATGTTTCAAAATTGTCAAATAGGTGGGGCCAATAAACATTCCAATTTAACACTCATTGTTTAAGTTCCATGGTGGGACCATTAAATGGACAGCTGAGCTTCGATCTTTTTCGCAACGAAAAGTCTGTAGGTTCGTATAGTGATCACATAAAAAATTCATTTGATCAGAAATTAATATCTATCGTGGTATCGTAAGTCTAAGAACAGGATGCAAGCTTCATCTGTCATTACTGTATTGCAAGGACCTAATATCCCATTTTGGTAACAACAAGCAACTTATCAGGGCCGTACCCGAAAGCCTATATGATCCTTCTATATGAAAGGGGCATTATCTCCATTTATATTGGTAAATGTAGTCTAACTGCAAAGATGGTTGTAAAGACCTTTCCACACTACACAAACTATCCTGGGTTAATTTTAACCTGGGTCGAACCGAAGGCAGTGTGAATGAAACTAACACACCTTCACGAGGTGTGTTCGACCCTATAGTTTAAGTGCAGTCAACCTGGGTGTGTTGTAAATGTGGAAGCAAACTAGGGTCGCATGGAGAATGATCATAATTATTTTCAATTTGATTTGTTATTTCAGCTATGCCATAAAAAGCAAAGAAAACCATTTTTCAAAACTGTTTTATCTATATGGCAATTCAACCAAAAATGTAACGCATTTCTGGCAACTTTTTTCGGATATTACTTTTAGCGTGAAAGAAATAAGAATTAATAATAAGGTGACGTCGAATTCTTACATGCACATTAGTCTGACCCTATTCTGACCTTGATTTACAAGAGCTAGTGTAAACACAACCAAACACCCTGGGTTAGCGTAACAGAAGGAACCCAGGATAAAAGTGTGTAGTGTGCCCGGTAGTGTGAAAAGGGTTTAAAAAACGTAACAATATGGAATCCCGAAAATGTAGTAGAGCTATTTGAAGATCTCAGAGATATTTTGCTTCCGAATTTGTTAGCTGTGAGCGATTAAATTTTTACAAAAAATATAGTAGACCTAAATAGATATGTTCTACTGTATTGCAATTATTGTTTTGACTATTGAAATGCTAAAAAGTGCATACGATAGCTTCGGCGGTAGGCACATGCTTTTGATTCTAAACAGCCTGAAACTTATTCATCTACAAATTCATTCATTTAACATCGGAACAAAAGGTAATACAAATTTGTATAATGTTGACAATATTCGTACCCTTGCCATTTGAGCCTGAATACCGCGACTTTGTAAAGCGCTGACGGCTCTTTGGGCAGCAGCTGGTGATTCAAAATCAACGAAACCATAACCTGTAACAAAAGATCAAAAAGGAAATCTTTATCTACATCAAGATAAAATTGTTTGGTTGATGCCACGGTTCAATCAAATGATTAGTTATGCCATGCAGATATAGGCAAATGGCGCCAGATTAATGGCCACGTTGATAGGTCACATGTCAAAATAAACTACTATTCTATTTAATGAAAAAAAGGCTATTGGCTTATAGGCTGTGAATAAATGATGATGATGACGATGATAATGATATTCAATCTATCATGATATCTTTCTACAGTATCTGGATATCTAGCGTGTGGTATATTGTGTCTATAATGTCAACGTGTGTCCTGGTGGCAGACGATTATAGTTATGTGTTATTATTTGCATGGTATATGAATAAAAACTAGAGGAATAAAGCATCATGTCTCATACCATGGCATCCGAGACAGGGGACAATCACAATAATTCCAAGGGGGAAGTTCATAGATGCATTTTTTTTTCATATATATTTTTGCATTTTTTTGTCTGAGATTGTAATAATAAATTAAAAAAAATAATTATAGCGAGTGTAAACTCATGCAGATACACATGTACTGTAAAAGTTCTCAATGTTGGTTAAAAAACAGAGCATTATATAATAACAGACAAAGATGAGGAAAAGACTTTTCCCGTTACTCGAAGTTTCACGCATCACATGATTAATCAAGTGAAACTCCGCAGTGACGGGAAAAGGCTTTACCTCATCTTCGTCTCTTATTACATTGTCTGAGATTATGATATCCTTTAAACAAACTTAATATTCAAGCTGAAAATAACTACTTTAACAAAATTACAAGTACTGTAACTAACTAGTTATAATAATCAATAAAGTTTTGGGAAATTCAAATGTACCCGTACTACTTAGAGTATTAACCCTCTGAATTGACACATGCTGATAATTTGTTCAAAACATTTGTATCATCTGATTCTTTACTCATAAGAGTAAACTCTCTAACAAAGCATTTCACTCATCATAGCCCATAGAACTATTGGTCTCCGTTCCTATTGGTTAGAGCGTTGTACAATGTACAGCCCAGGGAAAGACATTATTAATAATAATTAAAAAGTTACAATGAAACATCAATTATAGCAGAGAATCCGGAAATATAAATAGTTTGTTGATTTCTTTATTCCGAGATTTTATGTAGTGGATGTACTGAGGCAAATTATGTTCTGGTCATCTTACTAATGTTTCCATGTATTAGTTAAGATGATGACACCAAGATTTTATATTTGTGATTCTTGTCTTTTAGCCTCGAGCCATCAATACGCGGACGTTCCTAATAGGGACGTTTATAGGGATCATATGTGTGTCTGTGAAGTAAAGACCAAATTATGGAGATTCTTCTATAATAATCTTGCTATAATAATGCTTTTGTGTGGGACCTTATTGGAATGTGGATGTTCCTGTAAGCAGCACGCCCCTGTCAACGTTTCCTCCGGGCTTCTAATCTAGAACTATCGATTTCGTTAGACATTGATTGGATAGTGAACTATCGAATTTGTTTTCATTTGCGTGTAGCAACGAACAACAAATTTGTTTACATTTGATAATTTCGATTAATTCCATCCTTACCTTTGCATTTATTCGTGTCTTTGTCAAGAATTGCTTTCGTGGATATAATATTGCCATATCTAATCACAAGAAGAATATCAGAAATATTGTCAAACGTCCCGCAAAACTTGTATTGTTTAATAAAGCCTAATTTCTATCTTAACATGATTATTAGAAGAGATTTTCTGTTGGGGGAAATACTAAGTAAGTTATGAAGAATCTTCTAGAAAATTGATATAAAATTGATTCAAAGAAGAAACAGAAAACCCGTGCCACAAAGATCAACAGTGTCACAACAGAGACACGATGGATGGTAGTGCAGCTTTAAAGCAGTAGCAATGTTGTATTCGTAGGAATGCAATAAATTATCTATAAATAGCTACGGCCTTTTACAAATGCAATAAGGTTCGTATGTAACGAGAAAATATCTTTCCGTTCTATTATAATTAATAGAAACCCGACTAATAGATATCCAGATCTATTTAGTTTTAATACTACAATGATTTATACATCGAGCAACATTTTCAAATGACATTCTCAGATTAAAGATATCCGCTCCGTCAAATTCAATTATATTCTTAATAAAAGGTGATTAATCTTGAACAATACATTGAATCGGATCGACTCAGTCGACAATATCAACAATCGTGAAATAATGGGAATTCAAATGAGCTTATTGATATTGAAGTAATATCCTATTTAAAGTTAATAACAAAAGAGTAATCGCTTCAACTGAGACATGCTGCTTTTTCAATAAGTCCCAATTTGACAAAAGCAATGTCCATTGAATGACCGTAGCCAATGGGGAGTTGCAATCAGGTCTTTTTGACCTCGAAGTCCAGAGATTTGGTACAAGCAACAATGATCAATTACAAATAGAAATTAAATAAAGCCCAGTCTCATTCCATCCTGGTCCCCATTTCCACGCGATGCCCAGTGAGAGGTAAAACGCAGAAATGAGAGCTAGATTGGAACAAGTCTTCCTCACGTACGACCCACTCCTCATCAAACATCTACATTCTACAATGAGTCCTTTGGAGTCGTAGCATATGAAGGCTAGCTGCCAGCGCAATTCTACAGGTTGTGTAGAGCATAGTCCATCACCAGAAAAAGGTCCAGGCTATTTTCATTGCAGCTAAGATGAAGCATTTAACTAGTTACGGTGCACGATTTAAAACATTTTATGCTTCTTGAATTAGTTAGAACATCACTGTCAATAACTCTAGTCTATTTCCAATAATGCTATGATACTAGGCAAAGTGTCTCCATTACTGGCTGATTTTTTCTATGGGATTATACTACTACACAGATTGTAGACTCACGTCCGCCAGTTCACTAATGACCTAATCACCCACGATCAACTCATCAGCTGTATTGATTTACATGCATAACCGACAATTCATTATAACAGCAGACAATCATACAAATCATTATACAAGTGCCATCTTTGAAAGGACATACTGAATTTTATAAGATTTCCGTGGTTCTCAAGCACAACTTGTATATTTATATCTAAAACAACAGAATCTTAACTATTAAACGAAGAGTGTCCTTCAGAAAAGCCAAGTGGAGGGTTAGTTCAAAATAGGATATTCTTGATGACTTTTAGGAGGTTTATGTGTGAGAAAATATAAATAATTGACATGCGATGTAATCAGACAGGGTCTATACATTAAAACAAACTTGTTTAGCCGGTTTTGGATTGATTTATTAAATAAGTAGGGACAATGGGAAGATCTCGATAGTCTCTTCGCATATTATGTTCAATTTGGAATAAAAATGAGATAGATGACAATGATAAAAAATGTAGTAATGTTTAAAGGTGAAAAATGGTCTTACTGTTGGCACATGTTTACAAGATCATCATCTGTTGACGAGGCAGGCAATGCACTGATATATAGATTGGTTTTGCTTAATTTCTCTCCAGGATGTCCGCCTTGATAATGTCCAGCATAGCCTCCATTTGAGTGTGAATGACCTCCTCCACCACCAGCAAGAGACATGTACGCCTAATTTAGCAACAACAACAACATTATCGTAACTAATGATACACATGGCAGAGTAACGCGAGAGACTTAACAATAGGACATTTACAACTTTTTGAAGCTACAATCATCAAAAGCCACAATTGATGACTCTTCTGTGTAGTATTTTAAATACATTGTACATTGTGTAGTAAAATTGAACAAATTTTCATTTTCAATAATGATTAGGCCCTAATGTTCAGGTAACAAGAGGATGTTAATGGAATTGATATAATTCGTCTCCGCGTGTATCATTCCACATGCTTAATAATACCTCGTCTCACTCCTATTGTTATTCGCATATTTCTTGGACTAAAGAGCAAAATCAGATTAATACTGTACATACCAAAGGTGTATCATGATAGTTTACCTCTTACAGGGCAGTATACATTATTTTCTAGCAACCGCAATACCTGATGGCAGCATACCAGTCCGTTAAGGTATTTATCAATTTTGCACAGTTTCAAGGTAGTATCTTATCCCCTCATACCCTCTTAGCGGAGTATTAACCGCACACAAGATACTGGAATTCATACATTACCACGGAAGGTGACTCTTTAGCCATTACCTGTTGTGGGTATTGATATAATGCGAACGGTGCTTGTTGAAGTCTTGCAGCGTTCACCTGTGATGCAAATGGCAAGCCTGGCCAACCAGAGGCTGCTGTGTTGCCGTGGAGAGATGATTGCCATGGTAACTGTTGTATTAATCCACTACCACCGCTACCTGATCGACCTTGTCTTTGGTGAAATTGTTTTGGTGACGAACTACGCATCTGTTGAGTTAATGTATGGTAATTATTTTTTAAAGTAGAAACACAGCTGAAGGAACAGGAGCGGCAATCAAGGGGATTCCGTCTGATGACCGCTATCGTGCGAAACTCTAAGTAATGGAGACAGTGCCTATATTTTCTCTATAGTTACTTCCGAGTTAAGCAATCAGTATTGGGTACAATTTGATTGTTACAAACGCAAAGAAGATGTCGGATTTAGCATAGTGCAACACGAATGTGTGGAATAACCTACTGAATTAGTTTTTCATTAGATTTCATTTAATCCTAAATAACAAGATACAGGTGACTTCATTGGAAACAGAGTAACTAAACAAAGCGATTCTATTGTAAGTCTGTAAAACTAGATTACGAATCTGGACGAACAATTCAACGCCAGAACCTTTCAAAAATGATTTTATTGGAACTTAGTTGAATCACGTGGAACTAATATGAGATTTTAGATGGGCTACTTTGAGGACACTATAAAAGATGTGGAATAAATAATGAGATCATATAATAATAAAACAATCTAATCTATATCGCAACATTCACCACCTTCACACGGAATCTATGGAAAAAATCATTCAGTATAGCTTCATAGTCACTGGAATATATTTTAGTGACTATGGTAGCTTCTAATTTACGGAAGATAAAAATATGCAAACGGAATCATTATCTAATCCTAATTAGTTTACTTTTATAGTAAGAACAGTTTGAGGTATATTTTGGTTAAATTGCTATAAGACTTCATCGAATCCTAACATTGAATGTGTATAAAAATTCTTGGTACAGCTTAAAATAATCCCAAGCACCTAATGATTTATATTTAACAGTTCGTCGACGACTAAATAACATTGTATACGCGAATGATGTTTAATCGTAGGTTTAATTGACATATTATAATCTAACCTGTTTCCTTTGATCAGTCATACCGCCGTGATCTCTACGGTGACCTTGTCCTCCTTTTCGTGCCATTTGTTGCGTGACATCAACTATTTGGGGTGCCCCACCCGACAGCGAAACTGAAGCCACCAGCTATTTAGTATAATAGAAATATATAACTTTACTGGTGGCCTGTCAAAATGATGTCCAACTCAGCTTTTAAAGTTTTAAAGCGGAGAAAGTAGAAATTAAAATAAAAGTAAATATCCACTTCTAGAGATTTCAACCGGATTCTAGATTATTACTGTATAAATTTAAGCCGATTGACGGATTAAAACATCAATAAAACAAACTTTTAACAGCCGAGAGGTCAAGCAATAATATCTGCCGGTGAATTTCTCACTAGAATTAAGTTTACTGAATATAAATCCTATTACAGTCGCATGTTAGTGGTGTGATCATGTTACAATTTATTTGTTACAAACAAAATCGTAATTGTAGACGATGATTATAGATTCCGAGACAATTAGAGAAATACACATATCAATATGTAAATATAAATAAAACGAAAATAACGAAATGAGATATTTCTAGGGAACCTATCAGAATTATAACTACGTTGACTATAAAATCTACCAATGCAACTACAATGCAAAGCAAAGAAACAGTAGGCTAATTAATTAATTATTAGACCATTTACTGCTATAGGGACATAACCGTACCTTGTCAGCACTTGATTCTGTTTGATATTCTTGACCAATTTGTTCATTAATACTATCTTGCGCTTCAGATACGTTAGTGGTATCTTCTAATGAATTGACAGGTATTTCTGGGCTTGAATGCCAATTATCAGATGATAATTCCGTTGTAATTTGATTTTTTAAAGGTTGTTGTTGTTGCTGCTGTGGGGATCCTGCTTGGTGTTGTTGTTGCTGCATGTCAGCTTCTACAGGCAAACCACCTTCACTAGTTACTACAGCATCAATCATCGTCATTGACTATCACCTGAGTAATGTTAAAACGAAAGAAATGTACAGGTTTTAATAACGGGTTTGTACTTGTGACGTCCCAATTCACTGGTTCATAGCCACCAAGAGAATATTTCTAGAACAAGTCAAGTTATTTTTCAATGTAGAAAAAAGCTTCAATTCAGTTATAGGCGTTTTACTACACTTGAAAAGACTGTATTTGCCTAATACAAACGTTTTTTGGTATGACAGTATACGAGAGTGTTAACGTAGGTGTGATTCTACCATCAAATAATGAGTTATTTAAATCAATTAAATGTTGTTTAGGATGTAAATGCCTACCAAACAACAAAACGACGGTTGGAATACGCGCAGCATCAATTCAGATTATAATGACAACATTGTAGTACAACAGTATGTAGATAGGGTTGGAATAAATAGTAGAGGTCTGATACAGCCATCGATACGGATCATCGATGCTGTAGTTTTCTCTCTTCTCGAGCCAAAACATAAAACAGTTTAGGTTATCATACGAAAACATTACCAATACAAATTCAAATTGTCCTGGATAAATATGTTGTTATAAACATATAGAATAAAGTGGTAAACGGCTCTTACAGTTTCGCTCCTATCTATCTGTTTCGGCCATTGCAGCGAAGAGAGAGAAGGTGGCAATTCAATAATATTTTAAACAACGAGAATATTTGTCAGCCTCGTATTTATTAATTGCAATAAGTTAATTGCAAAAACATAATTTTAATCGCTTCGATAGTGTCGAGTTTAAAGTAAAGGCTTGTCCAAGTTGCTGTGAAACAAAATAATGTTACAGATTTGATGTTTGGAAATATTATAACAGCAGCTGCACACTGTCCATTTTTAACAAAAATAAATCAATATTTTAAAAAATGTTCGATATAGTCAATTGAATATATCATCATTCTTACTAATGATAGGTTTTTACCGTTACGAAAAGGCAAATGATGCTAGCCTTGTGGCATCTTTCGTTAAAAAAGGTCAAAGATTAAAAATTGGAGGTATTTCTTACATTGTACATACAATCATAAAGTACATGGAATGCTAGGCATCTGGCTTTTACGGCCCATCGCGGTTTTGTCTACCCGTGATATTGTCCTAAACACATGTTGCGTGATAGGTGAACAGTGAAATTGACAAGAAGAACTAACCAATCAGAACATAGAATTACTCCATTCATTGCGAAATAAACAATACAAGCAGTAGCGGGCCACGTTTGTTGTTGATGAAATCAACTCATTGTGAACGATTTTACGAACAGAGAAAAAAGGCCCTGTAAGTTTTTACACGCGACTGAACTATATATGAATCTAGCTGAACCTCAAATATTTATCTGTCACGAAACTAAATTTCAATAGTAAGAAGCAAAATAACTATTAAAACAAAACACACTGTACATTGTTAATCGTTTCAAAGCATATTCACTTTACTAAGAGCTTGCAAGACTCTTTTGGCGGTTTTCAAAAAGCGGGGAACCATAACAAGAATTCTTTATACAAGCGAATTAATATATAGCAATATGGAGGTCTTAGATTCATACACGAATGATAAAGTAACATTAATCATAAAGTAGCGACATTTACATAATTGATAAGAAATAGTTTTAGAATTCAGGGTGATGATTTTAATAACAACGGAAGAGAGAGTAGTCGGTCGATTGAACATTAACAACGAAATAAACATTGTGAAGTTTTTGTACAACCAGCAAAATCAGAATGAGATCACGAAATCTTTGATATAAATAAACATACGCACTTTATAATGCTTTAATTATAGCAATGATGTTCGACAAGTGTTATTGAACTGTGCAATTTTACAGCTATCACGAAGGTCGACACAGTCGAATTGAAAACACAACATGTTCGATAGATTGTTGTAAAAAAGCGTTTCAAAAACAAAAATACATTAATATTTTAAAATAGTAAAGCCAGAGCTCAGTGTTGTTTAAAGCGACGTGGTTGGTAAATTGAAAATAGAACAAGACATCAATCACGCATACACATAAATAGTTCTATACAACAATCAACAAACACTACTCTTGTTCATAAAAAGTAATAACATCTAAACCCATTGAAGGGAGTGAGAAAGAGAGATAGTAGTAGTAGTAGCAAATGATGACGCCTACCCGATTCCTGTCGGTGTTTCGCACGCAGTGCACAATAAACTGTCTTTTTATAAATTGATGCTGTAAACATACGAGTTGCAAATATTAAACAACTATAACACCATATACAACCAATCGACTACGCAATGGAATTCCACAGTATCGCCGCAACTGTACAAACAGAATCAATTGCCAATACAGTACAAGGTTATATAGCAATTCGATCTCCTTTACAAAAGCATCACTCGGGCTTCTAAAGGCGCCTGGAAAATCAACAGTCATTCATCGAATGCCATCCTTTGTTTACGAACACTGCTCATGAATTATTCATGACCTCAGAGTCGTACAAAGCCGGTGAAAAAACAAAGATGAAATAGAGGTTTTTTAAGTTATTAATTATGAGTTAAAAACATGGTCAAAACTTTCCGCATATAAGGCTACACAGGAAAGAGAACAATCTTACAATTAAATTAAACGTAAGAAGCTATTAAAATTTACAATTTTGTCTTTGGTACGGCGTTTGAAATTCTGTTAATTGCCTAGAAGAGTTGTACTTTCTACAGGTATATCAACCTTATGACCGGGCGCTGTTTGATCGCGTACATATTCCTGCATTTAAAGTTCAGTCAGTTCAGTGAAGTTGAATTCGATCACATGGTTCTAAATAAACAGTGAGGTCATAGCTGAATGAATAATTAGTAAACAATTTATGTGACTTCACGATTCTAATTAAACAATCCATTTAGAACCTGGAGAAACGCAGACAAAATCACAATCATAAAAATTGTCAAAATACTAAATTGACGCGCGTGGCTCGCGACACGAGCAAGTATGAAACATCGCTTTAAAAGATCAAAAGAAAATTAGTATACTCAAACACTTTAATCTAAATACGTTGTGATAATAAATTTAAAAAATAATTCCATTGAGTGTCAACTCAGATACACGTATTTATGTATATGAAAGTGTTCGGTGTTGGGGTAAAATTAGTAACAGAGTATCGTCCTGATCGATCCAGATCTGATCCGGTTTCTGGATTAAACATTTTGAAAAACAGGATCCGAACAGGGACAACGGATATCGTGGGTGCATTCTATGAGTGTGCTGATTAATCAAAGGGAAGTTCGATCTATATCTAATCCTTTTACAAACTCCATCATTATTCTATTTGAGATCCAGATCAACGAAGGAGATCGTATTCTGTAAAGGATTTCATTTATTGACTTTTTTCGGACAAACAATTTAAACAATATTGTACTTGAAATAAAAATAGAAAAAATTTTAAAATTTTGGTTAATTCAGTTGTATACTTATATTTTCAGTGACTGGGATATTTAAATAATTCCTACAACAAACAAGTATTTGTCCGCCTACAACCGTATACACTCTAGTATATATGCCATATATTTATATATAGTACACCACTTATAAAATCTGGCAGTGCCATTATTCGATATAATAGTCTCGATGCAACACATCAACGATATAATGCAGCCAAACACAATTGTATATTTGAATTGAAATTCTCTACAATGCAGACATAAAAGCACATTTAATGTTGAAATAGCCTGAAACCAAAGATATTTCTGATTATTAACAATAAACTGAAAAAGACACATTCTAGAGTTTACAAAGGCAGAAAAATACTGAAATCTGCCAAAAGACTGAACAATTTTACGTTTGACCTGTCGGTATTTTCATTGCGAGTGCATAGTAGCAGTTTATGCGATGTTTCTATTATTATTATTTCTGGTATTATCATTCAAATTTTAGAGATTATTAATGATAAGAGACTTTTAGTATAAATCCACTTCGATTTTATACACTGCACCGAATCATTATAAGGCTCTATATCGCATCTAAGGTTAGAATTTTTCTCTCAATATTCTCGTTTCGCTTCCTTAGTATTTAGCGTACAGTTCTTGTTTCGATTGAATAAATTTCACAGGTGGTTTGAAGGTGCATAGGTCATTCGTTGATCTTATATTGTTACAGTTGATAAATGTGGCCCACTTAACAGTAGCATGGTGAATTTAAAATATTTCGCTTAAAGCGAATCTGTCTATTATAGAGTTAAGGCAGGCATACTTGCATATAGAGCTGTACATCGGTAAATAGAGTCGTAAGAAGGTCATCGTACACTTTGATATAGATTTTCGAATGCTGTTCTAGTGATTTGATTGGCTAACTCCAGTGTTTGGATCATGCCAAGCCAAAAACCAAATATTTTTATTTTTTAATTATGATAGCATAGTGGACGATATACATTTCAGAATATTATAATTCGAGGTATTCCTTCTCCTTTGCGTCATTTTGTTTGGTTATAATGGCTATTCGAGACAAAAAGCACTAAAAAACCGGCAAAAGCTTGCAAAACAGCAGAAATGAGAAACGAGACAGATCAAATCATAGCGTTCGAAAGAATCTAAAGTGGTTCGAAAGTAACTCTGAAAATGTGATTTGAAGAAAGGCAAATTATGACGAAGACGTGAAGATTTATAGGAGGAAATTCATCTAATCAGTCAAATCTTTTATGTTAAATTCGTTTAAAAATAGTAAAAATATGTTTCATTTCGCAAAAGGGTTACTGCACGGCAGCATTGTGTTTGGATTCTCTAATACCAACACTCGGGATGTTGGGAGACACGAGAAAGCATCAGAAAAACAAGAGCCCATAGGGCGAGTAATATATATTAATTTAATATATATAGGTATTCACAAAATAAATGTATTAGGCTTCAAGTAAGACCCCGAATTAGGGGAAATAAGAATGAGTTCAGTCATTCGATCCGATGTAAGTGGGTTTTCTTATAGACAGGGCAGAGCATTCGAGAGTATAGTGTATAATATAGTCACTTATTCCTAAATTGCAAGTCAGTTATGTCTAATTACTAAAGTAATGCACGCAGGATTTGCACTATAATACACATCTTATCAACATTTTTCAAACATTAAGTTGTAAAATTGAACCAAAATTAATCGAACATTGACTTGACTAGAGAGGGTTACTCTGTACAATTAATTAAATCCAATAATCGCCAACGTAGATACGGGGGTTTATGGATAATACTACCGTATATGCTACTCTATAAATTAATGAGAAATAAAATGTAATCCCAGTTAAGAAATAAATAGAAGGGATAATTGTATAGGTCATGCAAACTCAACTTTCACAATTTACAACAATTAAACACAGTAATAATTTGTGTAGGTAGTCTATCTACATACACTATTTATTATCACATCATCTATAATTCTATATATATATACTTGGAACGGTGCGTGGGTCAATGTATGTATAAACTATACAGCATAAAATTTTACAGAATAATATTTACAATTTAATATCTGAACAAATGTCACAAATGTTATACATAATATACAGTAAGAAATTGTCAATTCTTGAAATCATCATATTCATATATATACAGCACATTAGATGATATAATATATGGCATTTATCGACCTCCAGCCTTTTCCATCCATATATATATATAATAACAGTATTATTGTAATTATTTAATAATGTGTGCCAGCCAATCGGGCCATATGTTTTACGATTAAACAATCATGTACCAGAAAGAAAGTCCCCGAGAAATTTATAGTTGACATTGGTTGGAAACTAGGCACAAATTGCTAAATATTTAACGTTACATGTGTAATTCACAATGAAACTATAGGTCATACATCCCAATATTTCCAAGACCTGAAGTTGAAATGCGGGACAAATAGAATATTACCAGTAATAATGGCAGATGTACTTCTTTGACATTGTTGTATAGGTCACGTATATTGAAAGTTAAAAGCCATGCATTATTAAGAAGAAGACATATCATCCCCATGACTAATTGGACCAAGCGGTTGCGATGCACTCGGTCTAAACACAGACGATAAAAATAGGCGTTATAAATGAACATGCGTACGTCTACATTTAGAGGATAGGTATACCAGTTGGCAATGGACGAGTGATTTCAATGTTCTTTGAAACAGAAATATTTTTTGTTGTCTTTTTCAGAAATCACCAAATCACATAAATTATAAACAGTATAGATTGTAGAAACAGAAAAGAATTATTACCCGTTATTATCTGCTCATTATAGCCGTCATGAGTGATGCTCGCCAGAATGAGGGACTGATTTTACTGTAACAGCTATAGGTCAGGAAACTCTATCTATACAACGGCATATAGCGTTTGATATGCTGTAGTATGTATTTGTGGTTTATTTATTAATGAATACTTACTTTCCTGTTTGTAGCAATCTGTAGTATCCACAATCAATCAATACATTCTCTATCATCGTCTGAAATAAGTAATGAAAGATAAAAATGCAAACAAAATCTATCACTTGAAATTCATTCAATCTGAGGATAAAATGATTATTTTAAACGCGATTGCGATATTCTACGATAATCGAGAAAGGATGGCAACCAGCAGGAATATTATTTCACAGTCGGGGAAATTGTGGGTACTTTTTCAACAAGTTTACAAATACATCCTATAGAATATCGAAGTCAGCTCCCTTGTCGGGGAAACCCTGGTGCCACCCCTGGAGTTAAGACAACAAATTCGGAACGATCGTCCAATAGTAGCTAAGATTCCTATATAACTGTTTCAGAGCGAGGTCGTTGTTTATTCGATATGTTCAGAACTTCAGATCTAAGATTGGATCATTTATAACTGACGCAAATTAGTTTTATGTAAAGTATTTACCTGTAGTCTTTCGTATGAGATACCAACCTCAGAAGAAGTGTCATCATCTGAATTAAATAAAAAAGAGTCAAACTACTTTTTATATATTATATAAATTGTTCTTGCCTTCCATTACATAAAGTTACCAATTTGAGTAATTAATGAAAGTGCCATTTGTAACATCTACACGCGAATACTACAGGACCGTCAAGAGAGAAAAAGTCGGGATCATTTATTTATAAAGAGTGGACCTTGTGTGTATATATCTATCATCAGATATCATATAATGGTTGCACTATATACTTCATTATAAAATACATTCAACTTAATAATAATGATATAATAGTAATAAAAATTATAGTAATATTAAAGCTTAACCTACTAATATTCAATTATTATTGCAACATGAAGATCTTTATTTTCCATTGCATTTTATTTTCAAAAATGTTTGGATCATGAATTATTTGTACATGTACTGAATTCGTTACCTTGTGCTGAGTCAAGAGAGGGTAAAGTGCGACTCCTAGTTTTCTCATTAGTTCCACTTGGTAGGCCAATGTCGACAAGGTCACGTGAACCTTCCATTAGCTGCAGTGAAGCACAATAAAATAGTCACTACTCGTATTGTAAATCGAATCATCATTTAATGCCCCTGATAATCTCAGTGTGAGTGATTTAACATCATTTTTATGTTTTGAGTATTTAAGTAATTAAATTTGTCATGAAACTATTAGATTGTGCCATTCTTGTGTAATATGTAAAATGGCAACAAGAATATTGGATCATGGAAGTACATAATATATCATTTTATAAATATGATCATGTGTCTATGTAAAGTGGAATATGTTCATTTGATTACCTTTTTCATTTCATTCTTCAATGATACCGAATTAGTTTGCTGGGAAAACAATGCTCTTTTAAATTGATCGATGATTCGCCGTTGAGGATTAAATTCCAATGATGGTGGTAGCTGAAAAAACGTTATTATATTAATATTTCGTATATATGATAGGAACTATAATACGATAGAATGAAAGAGAGGGAGATAGAAGAGGACAGTTGAATGGGCAAGTTTATTACTGTAAAATTCATTTGAGCACATTACTAATGATTAACTCCAAACATTTCAGGAACAGGGGAGGGGGGTGCCAACTTTAATTAAGAAATTTGCCCTTCAAACTGATTTTTTCTCCTTAAAAAAATTATTTTATCGACGCATATTTGAAAATCGATAACAGCTTCATCAGTTTACATCAACCTCTCTTATACCTCGAATATTTTGAAAATTCTGAAATATATAGGCTAGCTCAAAATCAAGAAACGAAATAAAAAAGAACATGTTACGGTACCCTCAATAAATGAAACGTCCCCGTATACCAATCATTTCAATCCACCTCCCTACCCGGGGAACTGACTAACTAAGAATTAATATAAAAGAGAAAATTACAACAAATATAATAGCAGGGTTGAAAATCAAACGTCCTGGGACATTTTTATATCTAAGAGCGAACGCTGTCGCTATGCCAATAGCCCGGCTAATAGCATACATATTTGTAATTTCGACAGTTAACAGCAACTCATAGACTCAAAATCTGCTCAAAGATAGAACAAAGCCACAAGTAATGTCTCACCTGTGATATATAAACTATTTTATGTAAAATTGTTAAGATTTGCATGATAGGATCGTTGATCTGTCTAACTTTACGTGGTGAGATTGTTAACGTGGCTGTAGCTGAAGCTGAAAGAGAACAACAAAATAAAAAGAATAAAATGTAGCAAACGATTGGTTTATCAGTTGGTTTCTTCATTCCAAACGGGTATAGATGGAGAACCTCCTGAGTTCACGTCAAGAGCATGATTATTGCTCGTTAAAGGTATGCCACCCGCATATATTAGGGCACGCAATCAAGACGGAATGCAATGCAAATCGGAAAAGCAAGCAACTTTGTTTCAAAACTTTAATTAATCACATTGCACAGAATTTGGTCCAACTTTGTTAATGCGACCAAAATCCCGGGGACTATAGTGCATTATCAATTTGATAGAGATTCTCAATCCATATAGAAAATATATCATTTCTATACAATGTATGGGTTAGATAATTCAAAATTTCTATCAAATTTGGTGCTCTAACGAAAGAAAAAACTTGCCGCACACACTGTTCATAATATAAACAGTTTGTTAGGGAAACTGATTTTTTTTTTAAATCCAGAACATGTAGGCACTGAATTTACCCAACTCAAACATCCACGAACGTGCTTGAGCGAAATAATGGCAAGGAACGCAAGAAGGGTATTGTTAAAACCTATAGTAGCCGTATCAGATTGCAATTTGATTGTTGAATTCGTAAAAAGGTCCTTAACTTTCTTGTATTGATCTAGGCACAACACGATGCTTTGATCAATATACTGGCGCATATCATCTGAGAATTGAATTAGATGGACAGCAGAGTACACTCACTTGGTCTTAACTTATTTGATGATGATGATTTTCGTCTTCTCATCTCATATGTTGAACTAAACAAAAATAACCAATGCTGTTTAGAGAAAGATTGATCGAATGATTACATAAGAGTTATTTGCACATTGACATGTTTTTGAATACAAATTATGTAGAAGTTAGCAACATGTACGTACCAACGATTAAAAAAACAATGAACTACAGGGAGATATAAATAGACTATCAATACTATTATATTTCGAAGTGATAGCAGCTTGACGTATGTATTTGAACCATTTTGAGCCACTGATTCCAGATTAATTTTGTTGCAATTTGAGGTTTCGATCAGGTACACAATTTAAAATTCCAAATACCATAGAAAAATCTAAACAATTCACAGTACAATGTGATAGTAAATATGTCCATGTGATCGGTTGCTGTTTCTTTATGGGTTAATAGATTACACAGGCATTTTTTTAATTCAAGCGATACTACTTTGCTTGTTTCAAAGTTTCCATAAGTTGTTTTGAGCGAGCCAAAACTTTCTGTTTTGATTGGCCGCGTCTAATTTCCAAGTAACTTGGAGTCGCAAGTCAAAATCGCTAGATATGTATAATAAATTTTGCTTGAAACAGGTAAAATGATACGAGTAGAATAAATTAGTCTCGTGAAGAAAGTGAATCAAGTAATAAAGTAAAATTATATTAAAATAAATAAATAATATAAATAATAATAATAATATTTCGAGTAAAATGTTCTCATGTTTTTCCTGTGTATAGAATATTTCAAATGGTCTCAAAAGCAATAGCCATTCTAGAACAACGTATGCTTGACGAATTCTTGCAGCAACAAGATGAACAATTTTGAATCATAATTCTAATTTGATTAATATCAAGATATCCTAGCTTCACATGTATATAATTATATAACAAATATGAATCTATAATATGTGGCAACCTATCTTGGATTCCATCATGCTTTGAATACCGATACAGATCGCTAACATTATGGTTTTACCTGCTTTGAGTTCTTTTGACGTTTTCTCGGTTTTCATCCGTTCCAATGTCTTCTTGACTTCTTTGTAATGGGACAGCTGCAAATGGCAATGAACGTTTTGCTTTGCTTCGTGATCTTTTAGTACTAGCCTCATTACTTTGTGAATCAGAGAGAGGTAAACTAAATGGCGAATCATTAGTTGAACTGCTACGTATGCGTGACTGTGAATAGGATTTTTCTGAATCGCTATCTTCGTCATTTGTCGATGAAACAGATGACAGACGATCTTGCTGTTCTTGTGAGGCGAGAAAAAGTCGTTGGTAGTTGCGCATGTTACGATTTGCTTCCAAGAAATGCCTGATACAAGAAAGTAGAATATATCGAGTGGCTAACATTCGGTGAAATGAATGGTCATCACACTACCAACACCAAAACCATTACAATGCCATGGAAGTGTTGTGAAAACAACATGAAAATATAATTGAATGAAACTGCAAAATTTCTAAGGCATGAAAAAGTTTGAAAACATCAATATTCACAATATTAAAATGTGAATTTTCATGATTTTTTCATTGTATCCGCCTCAGTAGCTTTTACGTAGAAAAATCAAGAGCAAAACAAGCATGTGATGTGCACGTAATGGGATCAAATTGTTGATCGTAAGAACAGAGTCAATGTAGAATATAACATTCACAAAAATAACACTGGCAGAGTAAAACCTGCGAAAATGGTCATATCTACAACCATGCTACAGCGGAGCTTGCTAATATTGCCCAATATATCAATACATCAAAACAGTTCTTCCATTTAATCAACCCGGTATATAAAGGCAGGCAGCCTGCGTATAAACTCAATTTTGTAATATACACATTTTATATACAACATACTTTTGCGTACGATTTCGTTCTTTCTCCAATTTCTTTTCTAGATTCAATTGACGTTGTTTGAGCTGATCAACATGGCATAATATGACATCAGATAGTCCAGCAGCAACCTATTTAGTATAAACATCACCATCTTTATAATTTATCCTGAAAAACTATAATAGTTTGATAGAAGAACAAAGGAAAGCTACATCTGCAAAAAGCAGTTCAGGAGTTCATGAACAGTTCATGAAAGTTAACTGACCCCAATTTTCATGATTCTTCATGGACAGTACATGAGCAGTTCATGAAACTTTGTGGCCATTTAACGTTCATGAACCGTTAAGCCTTGTGTTTCCCTCTGTTAAGCAAAGAATGTGGGAGCACATAGAAAAGTTGATTACAAATCATTTTGAAAACATTAGCAAGGGCATTTCAGTTAGCGCAAAGTCAGTCTCTCTTGAATTCAGCTGAAAATGTTTTTGTGAACACATTTTTAAAGAATGTCTGCAGAGGCATGACAGCTGTTGTACCTAGGATGTCCCAAATCTCGAAAAAGAAATATTCAAACAATGATATTCATTGGTTTGGGAGAGGGAACGGTAGATTGTTTAATTGTTTAATTTGATTAATAATGCAGCTTTGATGAAATTAGATGTTGTCACATCGTGCTTTCAGTAGTACACCGATTAGATCAAACAAATTCAATATACACTTAATTAATATATGGCACCGAAGGAAATAGTGACCATTTTTTACCAAGAAGGTCTGAGGTCCTCGGAGGAACCCGAGGGGAAATTAATCTCATTATTTTCCGAGGCAGTCATACATTAAGTGTTTTAGTATATTGATGGTTATTAACTAGACAATAAAGACGCAGTCAATATTGACAATATAATTGAATTATTCATAATACAATACTACAAAACGCAACAATAACGATGACGCGTAAGATAATCGAGAACTTCGCATGATTAAAATTTGAAACATTTTTAACATGCTTGAAAGGTGACATGATTTCGATTAAAGGAATTGGTTGATAAATGTTCATTGCTATACGTTTGCTTGGGTAGAAGCCCTTGCGTTAAAGCAGAGGAGCAGTAGTGCAACAAGAGGTAATCAATAGTTTTTAAAGAATACCCAACATTTCTTTCTGTATGTACTCTGTTAGACTATTGAATACTGTATGAGAGTATATGCTCCTTACACTATACATTTCCTCCATATAAACTCTGTGAAAGTGCTAAATACAAGCTTTGTTGCATTCTTTGTGTTACACAAGTCTTTACTTTCAACGAATAAAATATTGGAAAATCGTTGTGTACTTTGTTGATTTGTAATAGTTGCAATAAAGAATTTTGTTGCTACAAGCGACGGGAAAAAAACAACGCATAACCGCTCTCGTAGTGAAATAGTCGATTTGATTTACGTTACGTGACAAGCAATCAACCAATCACATGCGTTGTTAAAAACCATGAAAATGCTAATATAGATTATTGTACTAAGGATCTCAAAATCAAATAATGAATTGATTACCTCAAGGATATCAGGTCTAACATCAGGATCAGCAGTTAAACAACTAAAAAAAGATTATTGAATCAATCGAGTCAATTAATTGCATTTCCAGTATTTCATCGCAAAAAAAAACAGATTTAATACAGCTGTGGAATGTATTGGATATAGTTGGGATTTTCAGCTAAGTGCTATGGGGCCTCTGATTCTGGTGTCGGGAGAAGCACTAGTGACAGGTGTCAATGATGCCACTGGGATATACAATGAGCACACAATGAAAACGTATAATGAACACTAGACTGAAGGGGGTGTATCTTCAGACACTTTTTGATCAAGCTGGGATGCCATTTTATATCATCATAATAGACCTCAAATTTTTATAGTAAGTGATAGTTGATACATGTAAAAAGATAGTTTGGCCTACTTCTTTAGGATGATATCAGTAGCATAAACAAGAGTGTCATAATAATATATCATCATAATAGACCTCAAATTTTTATAGTAAGTGATAGTTGATACATGTAAAAAGATAGTTTGGCCTACTTCTTTAGGATGATATCAGTAGCATAAACAAGAGAGTCATAATAATATATCATCATAATAGACCTCAAATTTTTATAGTAAGTGATAGTTGATACATGTAAAAAGATAGTTTGGCCTACTTTTTTGGGATGATATCAGTAGCATAAACAAGAGAGTTAAAACACAATGAAAAACAATAACAATTTAGAATATTTCTAAATTTCTGAAATCTCTGCCTTAAATTTAAAGAGAATCTTGTCCAATGAAGGGATGCTCTGATATACCTTTTTGCTGATACAAAGTACCGATAGTTTCCGATAATAAATAGTCTAGATTGACTGAAACTTCCCCTGCGAAAACAGTTCAGGAGTTCATGAACAGTTCATGAGCGTTAAAAGGCCCTAATTTACATGAATTGTTCATAAAAAATTGGAGCCATATAACGTACATGAACTGTTCATGAACTCCTGAACTGTTCTTTTCAGGAGCTATACATATATGATACGTATACTGATAATTTACTTGAGTTAAACCTTCAGTTTGAACACTGAATATGGGATTGAAAAAAAATTATACGACTGTGGTTCAAATCACTCAAGGTCAGCTCGGCCTTGACTTTTGTTTATACCTCATGAACTTATGAATGTATTTGTGAGGATACATCATATATTTCTGACAGAAAACAAATACAAATTGCCTTGTAGAAGGTCAACAAAAGATCACTCTAACGCCTTTAAGCTTTGTTGAGTAATTTGAATCATGTTTGAATAGTCATGCGAATTCCCTAATTTGTACAACTATTATGACAAAGAAAAGAATGTTGAGTTATGGATAAATTCTCGGATAACTCACCGGTCAATTGCCTGTCTTAGTTGGGCTGAATAATTTTCAACGGGAATCGGATCGTAGTCTGCTTCGACAATCTAATAATGTAAAACAATTTTATATTAACAATATGTAGTAAGTAGTTGTAATGTTCTTCAGAGTCTGTGGATATAATAGACAGGACCATGGAATATATACTGAATTATAAAACATGTTTTTCGCTCAAGTTGTTGAGTCCTTTGTTCTTACAAACCGGTTTCAGATATAACATCAACTTTCAATCTCTTTTCTGGTAAAGGGATCTACCTGTTCGTCCCCATGCCATCAGCTACTGTCATCGTTCCGTAAATTAATTAAACTAATCCCAGGATTATATTCTGTAGTTTATAGCAACTATATGGCAATTGCAGTAGGCCTACGCTTTGAATGCAGATGCGAATTGAGCGCTTACTGTCGGTTCGAAAAGCTACCATGAATCTTGCTGAAGGAGAATCCAATACTAATGACTCACCTTTGTTGCTAATGACAGCATATTTGATGAATAAAACGGTGGTACAAGTGTCAACATTTGATATAAGACACAACCAAGGGCCCAAATATCAGCCTTTTCACCATATGGCAAACTTTGAACAACTTCAGGGCTGAAATGGAAAGCAAAAACTGAAGTCAATAGTTCGATCATATCAATATGAAAATTAAGCGAAATCGAGCAATTCAGTTGATGGAACATCGGTCCCTTTTAAAGCTGCACTTGACCACTTCTTACCATTATGACAGAAATAAAGAACAGATAATTGTTATAATTATTTTTCAAAATTAACTTGTTAACCATTGACTAAAGCAGTTAATGATCTCAGGCTCAATGAATATCAGCATATTGTCCTTGGTGGGCATTAGTTTGCCAACACGTACACAAATTGTAGAGAAAAACTGCAATAACGATTACCAGAAGCAGGACTGGAATGAGTTGTATATGGGTCATACAACTTCCGAGCATGTTGAAACAAATTAATGCAAACAGTTGATCAATATGTATCATGCCAGTGATGTCTGTTAAGCCCAGCTTTCACCAGTAGTTGCAAGCTTCTTAAAGTTAGAGATCACATAGGGACTAAAGTTTCTTTTATTTCTGAACTTACCAAGAGTACAATATTGTTCCAACAACTGATGTCATAATGCTGGTCTCTGATTGTCTCTGCCTTGCCAATCCAAAGTCAGCTGTAAGAGAACAACAACAATCAACATAGTATAATATCAAAAGTATAGAAACGACATGAAGATTACAGGTATATAGTAATACTGAAATCAGACGTCATACTTATTGTGACTTTGTCATGTTCACCAAGCATTATATTATTTGGTGTAAGATCTCGATGCACGATGTGCTTTTCTTTGTGGATGTAACGTAGAGCAAGTATCATCTACAGATATAAATCAAAGACAAGTTGTTTATCTGCCAATCACGGACATATTGCCTTTCAGTTATCAGGCTTCTGATCCTACCCATAGACGCTGATTATTTAATGGAGAAACATATCAAGCAATACAAACCCTTCAACGAGAACAGACATCTGGCCATCTTTGAACATATGGTATGAATATCATTTTGCATATTTTCTTCATATTTTCCACTGTTTCCCAGGATTTTAAGGAATATCATAGGAGTTGATTACCAAAGTTAGGCAATCAATCAATACGTGATTATGAACAGGAATTTTCTTTCCTTCTATCCGTTTGGCGTGGGTAGGATTAGCTCAGATGGCAGAGGAACCAAAATTATATTGTATGATCATAGGATGTGATCGACTGTAGTTCAACTCAGCCTTGACTTTATCTGAAACATCAAATAAGTACCATCTTCTGATGGGGGATGGAATTATCAAAAGGGAATTGCATTGTGAATAGCTGCTGCACATCATTGTTCATTGATAATCGAGGCCCAATCGTTATTAAATCTGTTGAAATTGATCTGAGGGGTCGAGGCTGATATCAATATAGAGCATTTATAATCACTGCTCGTAGAGAAAACAGCCACTCATTTAGAAATAGAAGAGTGGTACTGGTACCTTCTGTAGGAACCACTTTGGCAGGCAGAATCCCATGCTAATTATGCATCATGAAAAGCGATTGTATGACTTGATTCTTGTATACATCAACAGGTGATAAAACTCAAATGACATTAACATACAAGTCAGAAACACATGTCATAATTATAGTCGTCTGACTACCAATAATTGAGTTTCATATTGCACAATTAAAACTGGAAGTGTATGCTTATAGGAAACCACAAGCGGTGTGTTTGTTTTGCAATCGTGTAATCTTATAATTGTTTGTACCCATGAAGTCTTTCAATTACCTGAGTAAATATGTTCCAAACTCTATCTTCTGAAAAGAGCTCTTTCTTCTCACTCAGAGATTTAAAATGTTCCCCCAATGGAGCACCATCAATCAAATCCATAATAATGTAAAGTTTGCCAGCTAAAGTGATAATAAACAAAAGACACAAATTGAAAATGTTACATGTATCCCAAGCAAAAATAGTTCAGGAGTTCATGAACAGTTCAGGAGTTCATGATCAGTTCATGAACAGTTCATGAATGTTAAATGGCCCCAATTTTCATGAACTGATGTGGAACTGTCGCTGAACTGTTCATAAACAGTTCATGAACCTTCAAAGACAGTTCATGAACAGTTCATGTAAATTTGGGGCCATTTAACATTCATGGACTGTTCATGAACTCCTGAACTGTCGTTCACAGGGGATATCTTGATTTTCATGTAATATACTACTTTTTTTATTGTATAGTTGGAGTATGAAGATAAACGTATGTTGCACATCTCTAAATGACCAAGTCTTATAATATGTGTTGAGCTAATCATGAGCGACATAGAAATACTTGAAACTGCAAACATTGGAATTGATCTGTGGATTTGTCTGGCAACATTATGTGTAACCCAGAGCTGCAAATAGATTTACCTTCTTCAAATGCTTTATAATAGCGAACAACATTGGCATGACGAAGCTACAAGAACAGAACAGATAATTTATTATCAAACAGTAAGCCTATGAGCGGAACATAACATATAAAAAGTTATAAAGAGTCACTCTTACGAATGTATATATGCTCAGAACAATCGTGTTGATTGAGGTATGTCCATTGCCTAATTAGATGGTGTAGAAGGAGATGTCAATCGACAGGAGAATAGAAGTGGTGCCAGTTTCTGATAAATTTTCACATAGAATTTATTGTAGATCAATCTCAAATTTTAAGTCTGTCAAGGTTTAGTCTGTAAATCAGCAAATATCAATATTTTCTGAACTTGCCGGTTATCAACTATATCAGCAATGACACTGTCATTATTTTCCAATTGTTTGTCATTCATTTTGTTTTCTACAAGGACGTCATTTAATAACAAGAGAGACTTTGATTCATTGTAAAATTCTTTCTAGAATAATTCTCTGGTTACACATTCTATGGTATTTTATTCCATGTCATTCATTACAATTAGAATGGTTGTTTCTTACTTGTTCTTGTACAAAAGCACATTCATTGATGATCTCTCCAGCACTTTGATCTTTGTCTTTTTTTGATTTTCCAAAAGCAGGATTGAAAAGTTGAATCTGAAAAAAACATTAAAACACATACATAATACCTAAGCAAAAACAGTTCATGGACGTAAAATGGCCCCAAATTTTTATCAATTGCTCAGAAATTGTTCATGAACTATCTGTAAAGATTAATTAATTGTTCATGAACAGTTCATCAAAATTGAGGCCATTTAATTTTCATGAACTGTTCATGAACTCCTGAACTGCTTTTTGCAGGGGAAATTCATAACTGCAGAATCATAGATTATTATGAACTTAAAATATGCATAAAGATAATAATATGATATAAACTAGAGGATTAATTCTTGGTCGATAAACTTGTCTGAAAAAATCCAAAGCAATTCTGCAATATAATCACTAGGTTAATAGTTATTGATATGTGATGAAAGTTATATAGGATGATTTTAATTTGGATAACCAAAAACTATTTAACATAAATGGTTGGCTTCCAATACATATCATTACAAATAAAGGAGGATACTAAAATTGATTTTCATAGATTTCCTTCTCCTATCTAAACTATTTCAACTGGGAAAGGGTATTGTATAAGGTAATCGTTAGCCATTGCCCCGTAGAAGGAATGCAGAATTATGTTCCCGTCACAAAATATTCAGAAGCTGTCTGATGTTCCATACCTCTTTCATCGCTAAAAATGTTTGCATGCCAGTTTTCTTAACCTTGAAGTAGAAAAAGCATTAATAACGTTTCGCAAATCAAACAGTAGATGACAAGCAGGATATAACATTAGAATTGAAAGAATTTTCAGTGCTTAAAATTTTCAATGCAATGCAAAGTTTCTCACAATTTGCTACAAAATTTGTCTCATTGCCTCATTGTCTTTATACGTTGGATTTTTTTACTTCATGAAATTGTAATCAATAAATAAAGCCTTCATCTATTTATAAATTGCTAATACATAATACTTATTAACAGGTAGTCCTAACAATCTCAATTTTTTGTTTGCCATGGCTAAGGTCAGAAGACAGTTGTCATGCTTCTTTCATGGTACAGACAGTCGTGTAATATTACATTGTTTATCACACAATTTGCTAAATGAAAGATGATAATGATGACAATGACCGCCTAGCATAACTCGCTCATAAATTGTCATTGAGATGAATTGAGAAAATTATTTCTATGCTATTCAGCAAATATTTCTCAGAATCGGCATCATGATAGTATTTCTGTGTTACAGTATCTACCTTGTATACACTACCAAAGGCACCAGTGCCTAGATGTTCATAAACAGCATATTGACTGATGAAATGCGTTGGTGCTCTGTTCTGATTGGTTGATTCGATTCTTTGGCGGATTTCATCACGTTCTTCCTCCTTGAGTTTATAAAAAACAGATAATAATCTTCATATTATAGATAGGGTGGCTAAGGTACCTGTATGGAAATATTGACAGGTTGAAATAATTACTGACAGGTGAGCCTAGATAATGCAATGTTCTGTGGATTCACAATTTGCTAAAAGGTACGTTCTTGGAAATTTTTTAATTACATACATTGAGTTGTCATCAGAAAAGAATGCCATGTAAAATATTTAATTATCTAAAGGCGAAAATGGGTGCTATTTTTAAGAAAACCCAAAAAATATCTACATCTTACAATATACATACTGATTTTAAAGTTTTATTTAGATCAACTATTACCGGTAAACAATGTATTATACTAGCCAGCTTGCCATAAGCATCAAGATCTTTCTTGTAGTGGCCGATATCAATGAACTCTTCAAATAGTGCTGGTGGGAATAACCTATAATAGATGAAAACGTATCATATGTTGAAGCATGAACAACAATAATTAATAACGAATCTGGTTCTTAAATTCATAAAATGTACATACCTTTTGAAAACTTGACGATTTCTTTCCATACTAAACAAAAACCTATGGACATAAACATATACATCATTGAAATTAAATCAACTGCAAACAAAAGCAGAATTTTCCTTTTCATTTTGATTCACTCCATACAGCACAATTACTTGATTGAGACATACCTGAGAGTACGAAGAGCATTTTTCTGTCAAAAAAGAATAACAAATAAAACAATTAAATGCATATAGACATTATAACAACAACAAATGCAACATTGACTGTATGTTGCTACAAGCTCAATTTGAATTAAGCTTAGCGTAAATTCAACGATCTATGTCAGTCATAGCCTGCGCGCAGACCTTACTTGAAAACCTTTCTTCCTTGTTAAAGGTCTGCGCATCCGAGCAAAATCTCTTGTTCTGACAGGAAGTGCTGAGACGACCAAAGATGGACACACTCTGCGTGAAACGCATACCTTTGCAATGTCGACCTTTCGTGTGAAAACAACACATCCAGAAACAAGAAAATATACTTTTTAATATAAAAAAGGTTTTAATTTATTTATTTTTATATACACAGCTCCACTTTTACTGAACTTTTCGATTTTCTTTCAGGGAAATTACCAGAAAATAATTCATCAAGAATTGGTTTTGTTAGAAATTCAGTTGAGTTCAGTAGGTTTAGCTATTAAATAAGCCAAATCCAAGTTATTATCGGTGACACTGTGGTGTTTCTGTCTCTAAATAATGTTTCTCGACTTGAGTATTCTTTCAATTTTAACCGGCAATGAATATTTGACCGAAATTATCAATAAAAGGACAGTGATTTAGGCCTACTGTTTTATTAATCAGTTGCTTTCAAGTCAATTCTTTGAAATATTTGTAAACAGCAAACACGGCAGTCCAAATAAATTAAGCTTGATAAACCTTTCTTATATTTGATAATTATGTAAACCAACGAGAAAATGATAGCATCTTTGTTGTAAATTCAAGATTTGATATGTCAATCCCGTTCCGTAAACTGCGTAAATTGTTTATCATCTATCGTTACATGTTGATGCGAAGACAATTTTGAATGTTTGATGTAAAAATATTTGCTAAAAAATAGCGGAAAACATCAACAAATCATTGACCATTACAAGATGTGTTGTACTCAACAACGATTGGTTGATATCACAATAGCTTTTAATTATGACACTTCCTCTCAGAACAAGAGAATTTGCTCGGATGAGCAGACCTTACTAACAAGGAAGAACAGTTTTCAAGTAAGGTCTGCGCACAGGCTATGTCAGTCATGGCTTCAGCATGGCTTAAAATTTTAAGTTTCAGGATGGTTTCAGGTACAGAAACAATACAAATGACAAACACGCATGTGACCCACCGGTCAGATTTGCGCATTTAATCAATCGTGAAAATAAACTAGGATATGAATTAATTGATCTTAATTGATCTTTTATAACATTTCCTTTGTAAGCTCACCTGCATATTTTCCATTGCTTGTATTTCCTCTGTAGATTCAGAGGCTTGTTGAAATAATAGCATTCCAAGGAGAAAAACTCCATTACACTACAGAGGAAATAAAAAAGATTTGTAACAGCAGTTCGTTACCAAAGTGACTTTTCATAGTATTAGATAAAAGTAACTGCAATCAAGCACATGTAACATTTTCCAAGTGCACATTACTTGAGAAATCACCCCTGTGAAAAAATCCATGAGCTCATGAACAGTTCATGAACATCTTTGTGTGGGTTCATGAACAGCTCGTGAACAGTCAAAAGGAGTTCATAAACACTTTAGAACTGGTTCAATGAACTAGTCCATGAATGTGAAATTGCCTGAAAATTCACAAACAAGTCATTAACTCTAAGGCAAGTTCATGAACTCAAGAACTTTGTTCACAGGGGTAACTAAATCAGTTCATTATTATTCTAACTGACTCCAACATCTATTCCAACTGCTTGAATGCCTGATAAACACCTCTAATGCATTTTATAAAAACTTAGATAAACACCTGATATTTAATGTGCAAGTATTGATCAAGGATTATTGTCTACATCAAATGATATGTATGAAGGAGTCCACAACACATATAATATGGAGATAGAAAGTCTTTCTAAGAGCATATGATTTTACCTGGACAACATGATGTGCATTGGTATCGTTGAGAACCAATTCTGTTACAGCAGCTGAGACGGCTATGGAACAAAACATAAAATAAATTTCCTTTTTTCTTTTTTTTTTAATTCTTGATAGATTGAAACAACTCGTCAAATTATTTTGTTGATGGTTAATTCATTTTGAAAATGATGGGTAGTTAATTTCATAGCATGTAATATTAAAAAAATTGTTCACATTTTCAATGAACTATGGTCTCATAGCTTCACGAGCGGCACGTAAGGAGAAAACGAGAATGCATCAAAAAATCACGATCCACCTTGACGAGTGATTTTTGCCTTCGAGTTTTCCCTAAAGTGACCTGAGTTTCTATCTATTTTAGAACATAACTAGTCCTGATTTGTGACTGTTTGGTACGCTTTTTAAGAGAATTTGTTGATCTTACAAATACAAACCCTAATCAACTATGTAATTCTACTATAATTATGACGTCACAAGAAGGAAGCTGAAGCGAGAGTTGTTTGGCACATTGAATTTCAATTTTCAAGCTGCAGTCAGCCATTTTGAAAATGTAATTTCATAGGTTTTTGCCCTGGTTTGTTTTTATTGCCTTGATGTTGTGAATAGCTTCATATGGGTTAATTGCAAGAAATATTTGTAGGAAATTCTTGCAATGTTATTGAGCAATGATGATAATAGACATTTCAGAAGCAGATAGAGTTCAGGCAACCCTAACTATAGCGTTTACCACGCTCTGTTGGTCAGTTTAGAAGATTACTAAATGGCTGTTTGACAACTAAAAGGTTCCATTGCCCATTTGATATCAAATAACTTATACAATTTTTGCTTAACATTTTTTCTAGCATAATATCTGGATGATTAGTAGCACTTTCATCACACTTATCATTCAAGTTTGCATAACGGTAATGCTCCACCTATACTTTGCGGTACACAGGGAGGGGGGTGTATTAATTAAGTAAATTTGACTGTAATACATAATCAATTCATTAATATAAAAACTGAGCAGTACGATTTAGTGAGATTTCTCGTAGTATGCGAGCTATCGTTTGAGAAATTCTTATTTCTTGCTCTGACCTGTGCTGATTTTTGATCAGTCTAGGGACCTGTGCTGCTCTCTCACTACAATTAACCGAATGTTCTCCATATTTCTTAGCTTTTTTACTAAAGTTCTGTATGGCAAATTAACCTCCATTGTGTTCGATTTTTTAAAATGAAGTGACATTTGTCTCCATGACTTTAATTAAAATTATTTATAAGTAAATGTAATGTACTTACTAATAGGAGCTTTTTTTTTCAGTTAGTAATCTTTAAGAGTATTAAAAGTGGATTTGAATTTCGGACATTTGAAAAAAGTCATCTAATCATCTGCCCATAGCAAGGTCTCATTTTTGAACAGGTACTATCGGGCAGCAGTAGGTAGGCTAAATATTCAAATAAGTATTTTTCTAAACCAGATTTCTTGACCTGTCTTTCCGTTATCATCAGGGCTTCTACCTTCAATCGATAGAGGTTATCAGTACATTCATGTTACCCGTTTTGATTTTTATTTACCTGATTTAACATTCAATACTTGAGCCACAAATGAATTACCATTCTGTAACAAACAAACAAACAAAAAGTTATTAATAACAATCAAAATAGTTTTCAAAAGTCACATCAAAATTATAACTGTACTTAACTCATTCTTGTGTTCAATTTATTTATGCTCTGTTTAATTAACATTGAGCATTTTTACATACGTGTTTGAGTACCTCTGCAACATTTAGATCATGAACAACATATTCATAAACTTTGTTCATGAACTTATTATTTCATGAACATTGTTTTAAAATAAAAAATTCAACTTTTGGTTTAATATTTCCAATAATAGTTTTGTCTAATAAATTTAAGAAGAAGTTGATTAAAATGTCATGACCAAGAATGGGTTACATTGTTTTAATTAACATTTTGATAAATAGTTACACAGTTTGGGTAGTTTGGGAAGGAAGTTTTTAATCTTCACAAAGTTCACAATCTGTTACCTTTATGTTCGTACAATTCCTAAAGAATATTTGTTTGAGGGGTATCAAAATTGAAATCGAAATTGTGCATTGAAATTGCTAGAATAATTCAATTTCGATGGTTTACTTCCAGGTTACTTAGAAATTGGCCACAAACAAAGTTTTCAGGTATGATCAGGGTTTGATAAAATAGGGGACTCCTTGGACTGAGAGTCCCGGAAGGCTAGTGCAAAGTCAGAAAGAGGGGGAGGGAATAATATCATCCTAGTTTTCATAATCAGAAAGAAAATGATGTGATTTCTATTCTTTGGAAGATGACTAAAGAGATGCAGCTAGTATAATATTTTCATGACAATAACCCCTACAAATAAAAACCGTGACATGGTGTAACCACATAAAAAATCTTGGAATCCCTGAAGGAAAAATATTCTATCAGACCCTAGGTATGACGGACAAGATAAAAATGTTCTACATTAACTTTGCTGAGACTTTATAGGAGAATGTTTAGTCCTGACGGAACAAGTAGCAGCATTTTTTGCTAGGTATTGGGGCATTTAACACTAGAAAAGAAGGGTGGACACAGAACCAAACAGGATAATACAGGAAAATTACTAGCAGGTCATTCCAGGGCAGGAAAACAAGGAGATTACTACATACAATCTTACAGTTCACAACTTGGCAAACTTTCTATTAAGAGAATTGGTTCAATTATTTTTAACAATGCTATTAAACTTTCACCTGATTTACTAAACTCATCCAGATCAACCTTCTTAGAATGCGTAGCAAACAATAACCTTTTAATCACACCTGTAGTATGGTTTTTTTTTGTTTTTTTTAACTCTTATTAAAGTAAACATTTTATCCACTCTCTTAATGCAGTGTATTTAAATGACTTTTGGTTATTTTATATATGATTTTATTTATTTATTTTTACTTATTCATTATCATACAATTATTTTATACATAGACATTAGGAAATAGATTTTATTTATTTATTTATTTATAAATTTCTGTAATGTAGTTCTTATTAAGTATATAATATAGCATTCTACTCGGTATTCTGTAAAACATACCCTGTAGGGTAACTGCCTGGTTCAACTTGGACCTGCAGTTGAGTTCGAGGCTTTAAATAACACACGATGATGATGATGATGATGATGATGCTTTACTTGATTTTGTCACTTTGAAAAACCTGACTTGTGCTGCAGGGTAGTAGTTAGTTATGATAACGCCTTTCATCCAACATCTATTTGAATGCAGAATGATCATGAAAATATGACCATTGAAACATACAAAGGATTGTTTTCATCAGTGTTTACGTGGAATCAAGGTGCATACGAGTTCTTCTGCATCAACAAAATCAATACTGGATGAACTTTTAATCATTTTTTAAATACCGAACAACTTTTGATGGATTATTAATTTAGTCAAACATCTTTATAAGTGCATACACAGTAATTTCAACTAGAACAAAGCATTTGATGTAAACAATCTTATTCTGTTCATAAAGAAAAACATGACATACGCGTTTCTGCATCCTTGCATATTGCATTGAGTAAAACTTCTTGTCATTCACAACAATTGGTCCACTGGTTGAGCAATGTTAACATCAACAACCCCAATATTGTGTTGATATCTTGTTATTGTAAGTTAAGTTGTGTATTATGTTTATTGTGTTGTGATATATTGATATAATTATAATTCTGTTGCTAGTTGTCAGTAGAAAAATGAATAGATAAGAAGTCAGTCATCATAGCCATGGGTTCTATGGCATGCAAGCTCATTCAGATGAGATGTTGCTTTAAATGTTCAATTGATCAATATCGCTGATCTGTTTCAAACCTCTTTGTTAACCTTACCAGCATCCTAACCACATCAAGTGACCACAAAGGCACTACAGCTGATTGGATTTTTTTGCAATACGCAGTTGCCGAATTAACAAAGCATGGTGATGAAGAGGATAGAGAAGGACGATCTGATGCTGTACAAACAGATTAAGCACCATCACAGCAGCGTCATGTCCAACATCGTCACAGCCAATTGCTTGCCACATAGGAACAGGCTGTAGAGGGCTCACAGTAGTCCTCAACTTGAATCAAATTTAGCAAAGCGCCAAGGTATGCCAGCTGAGTAAGCCAAAAAACTCAAGCAGGACATTAAAATTCATCGGCAAGAGGCACATGACAGGCAAATTTGTTAATAATACTTGCAACCGACGGCAAATTAGTATCAAACAGCATGCCAAAAAACTCCTTGATATCAGTTGCTCTGTCACCAATGACATTGAAAAGAGGATAGTCGATTTGGTATTAACAATCAGATTCAATTGGATTCTAACCAATGTTGTCACACGGACTTAAAATAAGGCAGCTGATTAATTATCTGCCCAATTTGAAATTTAAGCTCCTATCTGTGTGGGAGTACACCAAGCCTCACCTACGTGAGGAGAACCAGGTTGAATCTGCCTGTAAAAGTGACGAAGATGGTGGTGATGATTATAAGAGCGATAATGTCGACGGCGATACCAAGATACAACAACAGTGAGACCAATATACTTGGGGGGGGGTATCGACCGTGCCACTGAAGCCAAAAGCAAAGTCCCACAAGTGTCCACACCCTAAAACCATCAAGGGTAAGAACAACTAACGTTCTAAACGGGTTGAGTCAAATCACAAAGATGACAAAAAGGCAAAGATTGCTAGAGGCAGAAGTTATAACATAAAGAACAAAACACAACTAAAGAACCAAAAACAATGGAACAAGAAGAGTCATACAGATTGACAAGATATTGGTGGTCAAAAGAAGATCAATTATTTATCGTTAAATAATTTCTGTTATCAATTGAAAAAAAATTAAAAATATTTCCCACAAATTAGGGGATATATTAAAACATACACATGTTACATTTGATTTAGTTAATACTTATAACAATTTGGTATTATGCAATTAAATTACAAAATCAATTCATGTGGAATATTTGATCTCTTACATGTACTCAATGGGTATGCTAAGGGGGTGTTTATATGAGCCGGGCTGGCCCGGCAAGGTGAGACGACACCTTTCATTGGGATCAACATCCACTATTGTTATCCATTGTTCTATTGCGGTGCGTTTATATGCTTTCCAGGCTGGCCCACCCAGGTGAAATCTCACCTGACAGGCAGTGGTATCCCACCTGGGTGAGAAAGAAATTTTCCATATAAAAAAATTCCACGGGCTGGCCCGGCATGTCGTTTTATCTGCGAAAACGCACTAACTAGATGAATTTGGCGCAATTGTATGAACATTATTGCAGAAAACATGTGCGTTTATTCAATTTGTCTCTTGGTAAACTTTACCATGTTAGTATTAAAGAATTCATTGAAGCTTCTATATTTAGTTAACTCAAGTTATCAACGTATTATCAAGTTATTATTTATGGTTTATAAGCTTATCAATTTGAAACGAATATATCTTTTTATCAAAATGGAGCAAGAAGATCAACAAAAACGTAAACAGTTTTGCTGGAAAGATGAAATGATCGAATTTTTCATAAAAGGTTTGATAAATTACAAGTCGAAAAAGTCTTTTAAAGGGAAGGATTTTGATGCTGACCGACATTTACAATATAAAGAACTAAGGAAGGTATTGTCAGAAAAGTATGCACATGACGAAAGTCTTTTTGGGCCAGTGGATATTCTGCCAGAGTCACCACCTGGTGAAAACCTCAACAGGGAGGAGTTAGAAGCTGATAAAAAAAGAAGAAAGGAGGAAATGAAATTAACAAATCGTGGGCAACAGAGGGTTCAAGAGAAGGTAAAAGAGATCAGACAGAACTCAAAAGCAGTCATAGCTGAATGGAAGAAGTGGAAGCAGTAGGATCGTATATGACAATTATGATAGCCTAATCACTGTATGGGGAGGGACAGCAGCAGCAGAACCTTTGGCTTTTGGTGTGACGAGTGATTCACTAAGCCAGAGTGTTGTTACGCCTAGGATTATAACGATACTTGAAAATTCAAGCCGTTATAGTCCTATTGATAATGAAAGTTGGCCAGATTCAGACAATGATATAAGCCCCACATATCCATCAACACCAATGGCAACAACTCCTGTATCAACAAAAATTACAACAACTCCTGTATCAACATCTAGTGGAGACCAAGTTCCTGTCATTATTAATAGAAAAAGGAAACATTTAAAAAGAAATCTATCTGCAACATAGAGAGACCAACTTTTACTGGACGAAGAAAAAGACAATAAAATTGCAAAGGTGCGGTTGACAGAGGCGTTAAAAGAATTGAAAAAATTGTTCGAGTTGGCTGTGAACAATATGAGCATGTCGATATATGAAAAACAACATATGTAAAAGCATTGAAATGTTGACACATGCACTAATTGCAGCAAATACCTCTGCTCCTGCCCTTGTTCCCGCCCCTGTACCTTCTCCTCAGTTTTAATATCAACAACAAGCACAGCAACCTCGTCTACCCCAGAGAAGCACAACTCCATTATCATCTAACCCTAATTATATTAACTTGGATACAAACTCTTTCACTAATGGACCACATGGTAGTGGATCATCCAGCTATAGCGATGGCCCAAATGAATAACTATTTTCTTTTTAATATTTATGACAGTATATATGATGTACTTTATAGTATTTTTTGGTGCACACAATTTCATTTACTTGTAATTTACAAATAATAAGGTTACCTTTGTAAATAACCTCAAACGTTGCAATGGAATTAGGTGTAGGCCTTGGGATTTTTAACTTTTAGCAAATAAGTAGCCACATCAAAGTATTTTAAACATTTAATAAATATCAAACTTCAAAGAACATGAAGAGGTTGTTATTAAAATTTTGGAGAAAAGTTCAACAAACAGCATTTTTAAATAAAATTTAGTAAAATTTAAAGAACAGTTGAGGATTTAGAATATGTTCTTAAATATAACACAAGAAGCTAGATAACAGTTCAGTTTTTCATGACTCTTAGTACATACTTTAAATGCTGTTTCTAACAGATTCACCTCCTACATTGTCCTCCTACAGCAGTCAATTTCATAGCCCATCTAGCTTTTAGCCTTCCAAAGGCACATTCAATTGCAGTAAATTATTATAAATAACTTGTGCATTTGTACTACACAATTCAAATTCTTTCAAGCAGAATGGCAAAAGTGGATACGCAGGGTTACCTGTCAAATAATTGGGAATTGATTTTTCCCCAGAGAACAGAGATTTATGAACAACAGGCACAGTACCAATGCAGTTATATAGGTGCTTATTGATAGCTGAATTAGCAAAGACCATTGCATCATATACACTACCAGGCCAACAGCAATCTACATCCATGAAAATGCCTTGGTAATCACAGACAGCTTGTACACTGATTGAGAAGAACCCCTTATAGCAAAAATAGTTTTGAGAATCAACTGATGGCTGTGATATTGGAATATGTGTACCATCGATGCATCCAAAAGCTTGAGGCATACCTGCTGCAATTTTTTCTTGCATTTCAACTTCTGTTTTTGGTAATTTAATGTATTTTGGCTCAAGAACATTTTGAATAGCCGAGCAAACTTCTTCTACGATAACAGAAACAGTGCAAACAGCAACACCAAACGTATTAGCTGTCATTGCCATGGACCCATTATCTTTCAAGTAATATAAAGTAGTTGCAAGCTTTTTTTCAGAATTGATAGCACGATAATTTGGTGTATCTGTTAGGAGCAATTACATGATTGATCTCAGAAACTATTTCAATAAATTCTGCTTTGGGCAGCCTAAAGTTTTTTCACCAAGCTTCTTCTGGGGCTTCGCCCGTAACAAGCTTTTCCCACCTGAATTATCCGTTCAACCTGCATAATAACAAAATCTGAATATATCACTGCTCTACTTATAAACCTATCTACATTTGGCAGAAACATTTATGGAGTTTAATCACGTATTAAGCTCTCACCTGGTAAAAACACATAGATCTCTGCCTTCTTTGGCAACTATTAAATATGCGCTGTTCCGCTTTGCTTTGTGCATAATCCCTGTTAGATAACTCATTTGTTACTAAAGATGAAACAAAATTTCTTCTATTCAATAGCCATATTGAAAATATACCCTGGATTTCACTTACCATTGACAGCAAATCTAGCATCTCCGTCGAGGAAGTTGAAGTTACAATCAAACAAAACTGATAAGAGGTTGGCAAAGCGAGGCCAGCCCGGTGCTCCACGCCGGGCTGAACGTGGGATGAAATTCCCATGTAAACAGACCTCAATAAAAGCCCGTCTCACTGTTGTCCAGGCCAGCCCGACTCATATAAACACCCACCTAAGAGACATGGTCCTGAAAATGTGATTTGTCTCCATACATCTCACAATGTACCTGTCCTCATTGTGGATTGGAAGGCCATTTACTTGGCTGTAGACAAGGAGATAATATGCTATTTCAAGCCCGGCCAAGTGGTGGATGCAGTAATAACCATGCTTGGCTGCGCTGCTACTATTTGTTGGACTGCGACTATCCAAAATGTCATGTTACCGAACTTTCTGTCTTGCAACAAATAATTTGTGGGTATGAAAACTATATTAGCCCATTGGTTGCATATAAAAGTTGTTTTAGAAGACTCTTCAAATTTTAGAAGGCTAAACGAATAGTAATTTTTTATACTTAATTTCATTTCAATAGTATTTAAATTATATTTTTAGATTATTTAAATTGATCATTTTATTAATATAACGTTAGAATATAAATTAATAGTTTGCAAATTGTAATATTATCAGTAGAAAATTAATTATAACAGATAAAAATAAAACTGCTTCATGATACTATGTTGTCATATTTCCGTCAAAAATCAATTTTCATCATTTTATGCTTTGATTTTTCCTCCCTGTTTCATTTTATACTTTGTTTCTGATTCTTTGTCAATCTTGGATGATTTTCCACTCTGTTCCCCGACCATACTGTTTCTCTTCCTGTGCAGAGCAGACTAGTGGCTGTAGCAGGAAGTGGCTGCCAGAAATAAGGGCCGGGTGGGATGAGAGTTGAGACAGAATAGCAGAAAGGAACATAATGATTTGGGTTACTTTATTATTGACTCATTAGCGATCGAATTTCAACATTTTTCTTTCACGCTTACATGTTACCATGAATATTAAAAATGTTAAACAAAACTACAAGGCGTGTGGCTGAGCAGTTATTGACCATCTCAAATCGAGGTACATAATTGTATACTTTTTAATCATAATTAACATAAGATTGATATTTTGTTCTTATTTCAGATTCCCTTGGCAATTCTCGTTCGACCACTAACAATATAAGAAGATTTTGTGCTTTGGTTGGTGTGACCTTTCCTGGGATTGTGTTTGTAACTGGTATGCGTGAAGCTCTTGGACTGCAGTTTAGAAGTATGGTTATAAAAGGCAACTGATTCAGAAATTGTTATGTAAACAATGGAATGGAATATCAAACCCAATAGCTGCTTATAAGCCGTGTGGAAATGATATTGTAGAACGGAACCATAGGATAATTAAGGAACGAGCTGCTTACACTAGGGGTTGTATACACGATTCTGTATATTGGTACAATCATTTACTTGACAAGATTGGGAAGTTGTATCATTAGTATGGTTAAACCCAAACAACAAGTGAGTTGCACAGTACCTTGGTTCAATAGAATTTTATTGAAGCAGCTTTTACTATTTGAATTTGAAGCTATTGGTCAAAATATTTGTTAAAATGTTTGTTCCCCAGCATACTGTTCCTCTTCCTGTGCACAGCAGACTAGTGGCTGTAATAGGAATTGGCTGCTAGAAGTGAGGGTCGGGTGAGATGATATCCGCATTAAAATTTAAAATTACCTGCATGGGGAATGTACATCATACTGACTAATGTATACCTGTTATTGGAGATGATGTTAAAAATGAAACGAATGGAGATACTATATTAAAGAAAGTTTCTTGTTCAAAATGATTGGACAAGTATTGTAATGATTGTAATGATAGTACTTTATTGCTTTAAACATTATGAGTTAGCATTACAAGATAGGAATATATTTTGGGGACGTCGTGTTTGTAGTAATCTTATATAATTAGACATAAATTATCTTGTCACTATTAGTCTATTACCAGACCTCTTACACCTAAATCACTAGACACACTAAGATGGATGACTGACAACACGTGTCTCGTGGCTCTGCCTCTACTTACCTCGTATTTAATAACATAAGAACATTACAGTTTGTTATTCCTTTATCTTTAAAAGAACAAGTATTAGATGAATTGATGTGGAGGAGGAGTGGAGGGTGTGTCAGAATGAAAATGCTGGCTCGTCTTCGTTGCTGGGGGCCAAAAATCAACCAGGACACTGAAGAACTGGTGAAAAATTGTGACTTATGTCAGGAATCACGTCATCGTCCACTAAGGGAGGCAATGCTACCATGGGTATGGCCAGATCAACCATGGCAATGGATCCACATCGACTAATTCTGCTAGACTCTCATTCTAAATGCCCAGAAGTAGCTGTGATAACGATACTACAAAAACTGTCAAAATCTTTCTTAAAACATTGGTATTCTAGATACCAAAACCTCAAAGTTATTTTCTCGGATAACTGTCCGCAGTTTTTGTCAATTGAATTTTCATATTTTATTAAAGTATTAGTGCGAGGTATGTCCCTCCTCCACATCATCCGTCATCAAACAGCGTGCAAACTGTAAAAAATGGTCCAGTAAGATTATTAAAGGAGCACCAGAGTAAGTATTTGGAAGAGCTCATTGATGAATCCGCTCTGAGCTACCGATCTACTCCTCATACAGCTACTCATGTTAGGCCAGCAGAACTCTTTTTATTACACTCGGTCAAAGTTCAATTAAGCTTCTTATCAGAAGTAAAACAGAGTCTGTCAACTTGAAATGTTGAGTTTTTTCCGAGTTCAAAATATACGGAAGGAGATTCGGTTTGAAAAGATCAGAGGTTATAAACAAAATACCGTCAAATGGTCTGAGGGTACTATTGAGGAAGTACAGGGTCCAACAAATGCAACTGTTAAAGATAATGATGGTGTATCACACCACCAACACCAAGATCAACTCATTAATCACTGACTAGTGATGTCTAAACGTAGTCCAAGCTATTACTGCTGTAAAGATAATACTAAAGATAATAAGCGAAATAAATAGCTCGTTTTTCTGATAGATTTGAATAGTTATTTTTCAATTTTTATTCATACTCTATAATTGAATTATGTAGTTAGTTAAGGACATTAATGTTAAGTAATTATGTAGGTAGTTATCTTCTGTTTTAATGATATACTTTATTAAGTTTATTTGTAATGTAAAAGGGGAGAAGTGTAATGTATGTAAGCTACCTCCTACTATGCCACACCTATATAGTGTTGATGGTTCTTAAGTTAATGTGAGCCGCGATTGCAGCTCAGTTTAAGAATTGTTATCTTAGAAGTATAGGTAAATGCTGTATTTTACTGTGTTCAATGCTCTTTCCTTCAACATTCTTTATGTAGCTAAATACATAACAATTTGAGAGCCTGTGAGCCGAGACTGACCCTTCTGTCTTGCCAATGCGTTGTGTATCATTTTATGTGTGATTTATGTGATGCGGATTATGTCAGTTTTACACGACGACACCTCCATCAACCCATTGGTGATCATGGTGGGTAGGCTGCCAACAGAAACTTGAAAACCTATAACAAAGATGAGGCCAAGGAACTGGCTCAAATTGAGAAGGAGAAACAGAGAAAGGAAGCGTACCAATGAGCTAACTAAGCAAGTAGTTGGCCTAAAAGAAAACTTAAAGATAGCAAGAAATAGTGATTCTGTCAAAATCCTACAAATGAAAATAACGAACATGCCGAATCGTTTTTCATATTGGTAAGAAAAGTGAATGAAACGATCCAAGGAAATGGGAACAAAACCGTAGAACAGGATTTAGAACCAACTGCACTTCAAGAACAAGTACAATTAACAGTTGCACAAATAGAAAAATTGCATGGAAATAAAGAAAAATATAAAAGGCTAAGGGAGAAAATGAAAATTGAGTTAAAAAAATATCAAGATCTGGTAAAAATAAATGTAGTTGAAAAATCACCACTTAATCAGCAGAAAATAGGAAAATTGAGGAAAAGATGAAAAATGTAACTGAGATCAATAAGCACTTAGAAACCACGCTAGTGAAACTCAACAAACGGAGTAAAAATCAAAAGAGTACAATGGCCACTCCAAAAAGCACGGATGAAAACTCAGAAAGCGTGAATCGCGACAGAGTATGTCGAGACTATGCAAAGAATAAAAAGTGCAGATTCAACGACAAATGCAGATACAAACACAAAATAATGTGCAACTATTTTCTGAAAAGCAAATGCGATAACCAAGCATGCAAATATACACACAATGAAAGTGTAGTGTGCAGATGGCATAACAATGGAAACTTTCGATTTGGAGACACATGCAAATTCATACATCGACAAACTGAAATTAGTAAACCAGTGGAGGGTACCAAAGATGAAGCAACTAATAAATCAGCTGGGATGGAAGACATTCGTAAGGAAGCAATTGCACAGAGACGCACACTGGAAAATCGGCAAAAATAATGGGAAGAAATGCAAAAAAAATTAAATCAAGCACTGCACGAGACAATTATCAAAGCTGTACAGCAGCAAACACAAGAGGAGAAACAAGGATTCAAGAATGATGTAAGGCAATAGCAAAGAGGGAACACTGCCAGTACGTGGCAACCTATGCAGCAACCCATGTATCCGATATATATAACAATGCCGCTACAAGAACAATGACAAGATATGGAACAGATAGTGGAAAACCAAAACGTGCAAACAGAGAATAATAACAATCACCAACGGAGGAGAAGGAGAAAAACAATAGAAAACAACTTAAAATTGTTGAAACTATACTATGTAAATATCAGAGGATTGAAATCAAAACATGACAATCTATCTGAAATAATACAAAGCATTGATGCAGATATAATCGGTATAGTAGAAACACATACTAGCAATACAGACAAGATAGAAATAGAAGGATATCGCATATACAGAAATGATAGAAATGATGAAGGAGGAGGAGTGTTGATAGCTGTGAAGAAAAAATATAAAAATGTCACAATGGAGGTAAACAAAACAGAGAGCAGCATGGAAATTCTGTTGATAGCAGTTGGTACCAAAACTAAATATCGAGTAGGAGTTGCATATTTCCCTAAAAGTGAGCAAGCAAAAAAGAAAACCCTCTGATCTCAGTACGAAGTGCTAAAGAAAGAAATTAACAAAGGTCAATATTACGGGCAAATAATTATTTTAGTGGGAGATTTTAATTGTACAGTTGGTGAAATAATAACTGGAAACCACAGAGAGATAACCAAGGGTGGACAACTGATAAAAAAATTGATGATAGATTGTGAACTTGCGATGGTAAACAGCTGGAGAAAATGCAAAGGAGTTTGGACAAGAGTTATTAAGAAGGAGATAATCATTCAATATTGGACTACGTTTTTGTAGAAGAAGAGTATGCAAGAAATCTAAAATCAGTATTGATAGATGAGGAAAAGTTATTTACTCCATATAGAGTCCTTAAAATAGACAAATAAGTAATACTAAGATATAGCGATCACAGAGCGTGGCCGTGATAATGGAATGTGACGGAGCAGTGTCACATGGTAAAGAAAGTGAACAGAATGGACTCCTAACCAAAAGAGGTTATGAAAAATTTAACAGATTATTGCATAGAAACAAATTGTCCATAGTATTTGATAGTCAGGAAGAAATACAAGTATAATATTCAGAATGGACAGAAAAAGTAATGTTGATCAAAGAAAAATGTAAACGGAGTGTAAAACTACTATACAGAAATGACAGTAATACAGAATTGTTCAAAGAAAGACAAAGACTTATTACAAATCACATTTACGAAGAACAACATTTTTCACAAAAAAAGAGGATGAAAAATACAGTAAATTTGTTAGAAAAAGGAGAAAATGAAATGAAAGAAGAAAGATTCTGGGAGTTCCGAAGGAGAAAAAAAGGGAGACAAGAAGAATTTCCTATATCCTTGGCTGATACCAACAGTAGAAAACAAGAAAACAAATTTCAAATTCTAAAAATATCTCAAAGCTTTTACAAGAAACTCTTCAACAGAACAAAACCAACAACGAAAGTGCGAAAGAAGATGAATTGAAAATAAAGAAGAAATTAATGGATATAGAAATAGAAGGAAAAAGTCAGAAAAAGCTAGAACACTCTGCGGAGGAATGTAAAAACACAGTTAAATATCTCAAACGTAATAAAGCAGCCGACAGCGAAGGTTGGAAAAACGAAATGTTAATAGAAGGTGGTTCAGAGATGATAAAGTCACTTACTAAATTGTTTAACAAACTTGCATCAGAAAATGTGACACCAGTTGAATGGGAAAGAATGGAAATAAAATCTATATATATGAACAAGGGAATAAAATCTGAAATGAAAAATAGAAGAGGATTATTTTCAATAAACATTTCAAGCAAGAAATATGAAAAATCGATCATGGAGAAAGTAAAGGATGATATTAAATTCAGCACTTTTCAAAATGGAGGGAGAAGAGGAAGATCTACAAAAGACAATTGGCTAGCCCTGATGAGGATTTTAGACAATAATAAAATATTAAACAAAAATACTTATATTTTGTTTGCAGATGCGGAGAAAATTGCTTCGACAAACTCTGGCTAGAGGACTGTCTTGTTGACCTTCACAATGCAGGTATGCGTTCAAGGGAGGTGGCAAAAATCTACAACCTTAACAGAGATGCACGGATTACTATACAGACACCACATGGACCAACTTCTGAGATAGAGATTAAAAACATTGTTAAACAAGGCACTGTGTATGGCCCTCAGCTATGCTGTGTCAGCACTGATCTGATAAATGTTATTGGTAAACTAGCAACTACAATAGTAACACCAAATCCATTATTGATGACATTGCAGCTGCAGGGAGCAAATATACCATAGAAACAGTAGGAGAAAACCTAGGAATAATGGAAAAGAAAAAAAAAAACTTTTAATATCGATAAAACAAGCTACATGATAATAAAATCATGAAGAAAAAAGCAGAAGAAGTAGTAATTAAGTTGAAAAAAGGAAACATCAATGAAACAAAAGAGTATATATACCTTGGAAATTGGATGACAAGTAAAGGAACTGCAGAAAGACAAATTGGGCAAATGGAAAATAATATTTTACGTATGACGTAATGTAATGTCCCGTCTTGATTATGGGACAATGTTTTAATTTTGAAATATATGTCATGGCGCAGTTGATTATTTAACCTACGACCAATTGAAACTACGATTTACTCACCTTCAACATTGCCAAGGCAATAAATACTGGCAAATCACCACAACACTAGTTTACATCACACCATAACCACAATTTATCACTCAAAAACATTGCATTTACATAACAACACGGGTAACACGCCCGCCCAGGTAAGCAGAACAACTCTTGCTTACAGCTACAGCAACCTGAACTATTGTTTCTTGGCTACCACGTCTCCATCGACACACAGGACTTATCTACTGTATAGTACCCCCAAAGCTTCACAAGTTCAACCTTTAATTGACGTTTAAAATCGAAACAAAGTCAACCCAACAGCAACTTTTAACAACACACTGATTTTCGAAAATCCAAGATGGCGGGCAGTAAATACGATCCACGTAATTTTACCCCTAAAGGGGACCCACCCCCTTTTGATATCGAAACAGACAGAGAAAACTTCCATCTATGGAAACTAAGATGGGAAGATTATTTACTTTCTCTGGCCTAGGGCGACTCATTGTTTCAGACACTGATGCAGCTATCCAAGCAGCAAAAACTGATGCTTCTAACAAACTCACACTCTCTGCATTCAGACGAGGATTAAGCACTGAAACACTACGCCTGCTTCAGCACACTGAAAATGATGTATATGCCTACCTAAAAGCCTTAGAGGCAGCAGCGAACCAAGGAACCACACAGTGGATGTATCGCAAGGAGTTTTTCACCAGATATCAACATGAAAATGAGACTATAGACATGTTTATGGTCCACCTTAGGGAAATAGGTCTAAAGTGCAATTTCCCAAATTTAGAGGACAACCTCCTCAACCAATTAATGGTGGGCACAGGCGATGAATATAGCCAACAAAGGCTTCTCGCTCTTGGAAATGAAACCACTCTAGCCGACGCCCTAAAGCTAGCGCTATCCGAAGAATCAGCCAAACGGGATCAGCGAGCTGTGAAACCCAACCCCGCTAATATCACTAGAACTGTTAGCACATACAAACAGAAAAAAAAACGACCAGAAGGCGGCATCCCCAATAAAATGCAACAAATGTGGCCATGTATCCCAAAGAGATAATCAATGTCCTGCTACAAATGCTGTCTGCCGTTGGTGTAACCAGCGTGGCCACTACGATCGGTGCTGCCCAAACCATTCCCAAGGGCAGCAAAACTCAACAACACCCAATGGCAACACAACCCAAACCAGACTAGAGGCAATAGGGGATACAATCGTTCAGATTGTTCTGCACAGGTTAACTGCACTGCAAACAACAATGAATATGACGAAAATGTTGGAACAACCCACATAGGATCAGCAATCGCAATGCGAGCTGACAGTGAAGTTGACACATTAGAAAAACTTCACACTGTTTGTGTGACATTGTCCAGCAAGCTTCTCCCACATCACAAATGTCAAGCAAATTTCCTGCCAGACACTGGAGCAAACATTACTGCCATCACACCTTCAGTGCTTACTGCCATGGGAGCTACCCGCAACCAACTACTTGAGCCCCCCAGCCCCTCCCAAAGGAGCTAATGGAAAGACCGATGGCCTAACTACCTGGGGCTATTTCAAAGGTCTCCTTACCTGTGGCAAGGGAAATTGTATGTTGGACGTCTATGTCATCGAAGGTTTAGCCCAACCAATTCTCTCACTAAAAGCATGTAACGCACTCCATCTAGTCTCACATGATTTCCCCTCAATCCACACACTGAGCAATTACCAACCCCACCCCCGTCAACGGCACCCCCGATATCTGAAAATGAACGCTCTGAAAAATGGAAGAACTCTCTACCAAGTTTCCCCGTCCCTTCGATGGATGTCTACGACAAATGGAAGGACCCCCGTTAACCATCAGACTTCAACCTGGCGCTCAACCTACCCGTATACACTCTACGCACGCTCTTCCTATTCCTTTGAAAGCTGCATTCGACAAGGAGCTGGATGACCAAATACGAGCTGCTATTCTGGAAAATGGGAGCCAACCTGTCCTCTGACGTATTCAATGAAAAGTGGTATGGTAAACTTTCTGGATTGCCAAGAGTAAAATTGATTGTGGAAGATATTCTCATCTACAGCAACACTGTAGAGCAACATTATAACGATGTCGAGCAAGTTCTGGAGGTGTTGTCATCCAACAGCATGGCAATCAATCCAGACAAAGTCCAATTTGCCAAGTCACAGGTATCATTTGGCGGGTTTATGGTCAGTCAAGGTCATTACACCATTGACACCCAGCTGACTGAAGCACTCAGGTGCTTCCCAATCCCCCAAAACCGAACAGATCTAAAGTCGTTCATGGGGCTGGCGCAACAACTTGGTGAATTTACTGATAACTTAACCATGTTAATGGAACCTTTCCGTGACCTCAACAAAGAGCACACTGCCTGGGTATGGACGGCAACGCATGATGCAGCATTCAAGAAGAAAACTTGCAACGCCCTGGCCCGTCCACCCTAATTCACTTATTTCGATCCACGAAGAGAAACTGAGCTTCTCACTGATGCATCACGCCTTCATGGCCTGGGATTCGTGTTGCGCCAGCGATGCCTAGACGGAAAATGGTGCCTTGTGCAATGCGGCTCTCGCACACTTGCCAAACACGAGGCTAACTGGAGTGGCATGGCCGAAATTGAAGCGCTAGCAGTGGCCTGGGCAGTCACGCAGAAATGTAAATTTTTCCTGGACGGTCTCCCCCATTTCACTGTGGTGACCGATTCCGCACCCCTTGCCCACATTTTCAACGACAAAAGACTAGATCAAATCGATAACGACCGCCTATTGAAGCTGAAAACTGCGCTCAGCCGATTTAACTTCACGGCACGTTGGACACCTGGCGCTCAACACAAAGCTGCTGATGCATTCTCTCGCGCACCTCACCGTACAGCTTGTGCTGATCATCAAGTACTGTCACCCACTGATGACGCAAACCGTGAATTCGTTATTCACGTCATCACACAGCTACATAGACCATCCACATCTGACGGATACTGCCCTAATAACACTCTGGATGAACTGGACAGCCATTTACAACACATCCGTGAAGTGGGAACCCACGACCCTGAATACTGTGCCCTTCTTAACGCGATACATGATGGCTGGCCGGCCTCCAAGGCGGATCTGCAAGGCAACGCACTACTGCAACCACATTTCAGGCATCGCTCGTCATTTGCTATTCGAGATGGGATCATTCTTCATGGCCCAAGACTCTTCATTCCCCAACCGCTTCGAAAGACCACCCTTAACTTGCTTCATGCTGCTCACCAAGGCAAAACGAAGACCCTGGAGCGAATGCGTTGCACTGTCTGGTGGCCAACTGCAACGAATGATACACTACAGACCATCCGTCGCTGTCAACCATGCCAAGAACATCTCCCATCACATCCACATGAGGTCAAGCAGTACAACCCTACTGCCACTCGACCATTCCAGAAGGTTCACAGGGATCTATTTGAGTATGGTGGGACTACATGGCTCACTTTAGCAGACGAATATACAGGTTGGCCTCACCTTGTCAAGCTAAAACACCACCCATGTGCTAGTGATATCATCCAAGCCATGCGTCAGTTTTTCGTAAATAACGCTGTTCCGCAAATCTTTCGCCCAGATAATGGCCCACAACTTGTCGCCTCTGCTGTCCGGGACTTCTTGCAAGAATGGGGAGTATACTTGGACCCTTCCTCTCCTCGTCTCTCCACTACTAATGGCCGAGCTGAAGCAGCGGTGAAGGCCATGAAAAAAATTGTATGCGGATCTTATGACCCACACTTGCTCACAGCGCTCGACGGCGTTATTGATGGACTTATTGCTTATTGCAACACACCGAAATATGGAGGCCACTCACCTGCCCAGCTTCTTATGGGACATCCTCTTCGTGAACGACTGCCCGTACATCACTCTGCCTACGACCCGAAATGGACCAAAACTATACTGGAGCTTGATGAAATCACAGAAACGAGAAAACTCTCGTTAGACATGCACTATGATCAACACTCAAAAGCCCTTCAACCTCTTGCAGTCGGTACCCCTGTGGTCATCCAACACCATGCCACTAAAAACTGGACTATTCCGGGATCCATTGTGGAAGTCCTTCCTAGACATGAATACTTTATCAAGACATCCAGTGGCCGAATTTTGCAACGCAACCGACGACTCCTCCGCATTCGACATGCTACCTGTGCAGCACCCTCGACCATACCACATGCCAACGAAATCCCATCCAATGTGATCTTGCCTGCAAATGTCACTCCACCCGCTCCAGCACAAATCCCATCACCCCCTCCTTTACAACCAACATCATTACCAGCACTCCGCACCAGTGGACGCATTGCTAATGCTAATCCCTGCTACAACGGTGACGAATGGGTGCAATGATGCAGACATCACAAGCATTTACTACAATGGAGACGACAGAATACAAGCACCAAAAGCATTTACTACGATGGAGAAATCAACCAACAGACGGATATAAACATTTAATAAAAATAAACAATACCTACCACATAATAACATGTTATAATCCATTCATGTTACATTTAACTCTAGAATATACCATTGACCCATATCACAAAATATGTATTTAGCATCCTGAAAAATCATCTATTTAACTCATTAACGACGAAAAGCCCGCAAAAGCCCGAAATTTGATCACTCCATTATGACGAAAAGCCCGTAGAAGCCCGCGCATCGGTAAGAGTTTTGTTTTTGAAAGTGAGGCAGGGGTGAGGGCCCAGTCCCTTTCATTTTAGTATAAATACAAAACTGAAACGATCAGCTTTCTTCTGATACCAAACTTGTGGCTTTACGACTACGCGCTTTATTTTCTACGAATTATTTTCGCGGATCTATACAATTTGAGGACGTAAGTTTTTGCTACTTTCTGTTTTGGTGATATCGAAGTATACCCCCGTAATTTTATGTTTTCAACGGTCATTTTTTGAATTTCAAAATGAGCAACGACGATACTTCTGATTCAAATTCAGATTCCGAATCTGATTTGCAGCCTTCGTCTCCTGGTAATCAAAATCAAATTGATCAACCGAGGGAGTTTGAAGAAGGATATTTTGATGAAAATGCAAGGTCTTGCGACGAGGAATCTTTTTATGGCTTTTCGTGTCCCAGCGACAGTGATGATTCTGATATTTCCGACGCATCTATTATTTCTGACGATGAGGCTGAGGCAAATAAAAGTAAAACGGCAGCTCAAATTGAAGTTGAAAAAGAACTAGAAAGAAATACGTTAGCTGATAGTTTTCTAATGCAATGGTTTAAAGATTCTGAATGGTCAGACGAGACTCAAGAATTTGAAGTGCCAGACTTTACGGAAATTCCTGGTTCAAATTATGTTATTCCAAACATAGAAGACAGTTCTGCTATTGATTTTTTCCAGTTGTTTTTCACTGCAAATGTTCAAAACCGCATTGTCGAAGAAACAATTCGCTATGCTTATCAACAACATGCTTTTTGGTTTCATTTTACCGTAGAAGAATTGCGTGCTTATTTGGGAATAAATATAGTCATGGGTTTTCACATTTTACCCGCAATTTATGACTATTGGTCAAGCGAGAAATTTCTAGGCGTTCAGTCAATAAAAGACGTTATGACTCGTGATCGTTTCATGATAATATCAAAATTTCTTCACTTGAGAAACAACAAAAAGGCACCTAAAAAAGGTGAACCTGATTACGACAAAATTTATAAAGTCCGTAATATTTTTAACAAAATTAACAAATCATTTCTACGAGTTTACACTCCTGAAAAACAACTTTCGATAGATGAGGGCATGATTAAATTTCGCGGTCGCATTTCCTTCAAGCAGTACATGCCTAAAAAGCCAATAAAACACGGAGTAAAAGTATGGATGATTGCTGAGTCAAAATCAGGCTATGTTTCCAACATGGAGGTCTATTTAGGCCGAAGCAAAGAAAACGATAAGCGAGAAACAGGGCTAGGCAGAAAAGTTGTTTTGAGATTATCGCGACCCTTCTGGTATCAAAATCGACATCTGTATTTCGACAATTATTTCAACTCACCTTCACTACAAAAATCTCTATTGAAACGAGAAACATTTTCTTGCGGCACGCAACTTGTAAATCGAAAAACTTTTCCAGATGATTTGAAAAAACCAAAGAAACTAAAAAAAGGCGAAGTAAGAGTCAGGCAGAAGGGTCCACTGGTTGCAACTCAATGGCGCGACAAGCGTGTTGTAACCATGCTTTCGACTAGCCACACAATCCCGGCGAAAGAAGTTTATTTTGCTGGTGAACAGTTGCCTGGTGGTAAACCTGATATTGTTGAAAGTTACAACTGTTTCATGGGTGGAGTGGATAGAAATGATCAACTACGTTCCTATTATACTGCCGGTCGCCCTGCCAAAAAATGGTGGAAGTATATTTTCTGGTTTCTCTTCAATGTTTCAATGGTAAATGCGTGTATTTTATTAAATCTCAGCGATTCTGCAACAAAACACTCTTCACAGCTAGAATTCAGAAAGCATTGGCAACTCAATTAATTGGGGGCTTTACAAGTAGAAAAAAACGGCACAAGCGGAATTTGTCTTCGATTGCTGATGGCGCTGGTCCATTCAGTCATCACAAATGTATTCGTTGTGAAGGTTCGAAGGCGGACTGCTATAATTGCAGAAGGAAAGGCAAGAAAACACCGAGTGGGTATAATATCAGAACTGTTTACATCTGCTCTCATTGCAATATCCGTTTGTGTCGTGAAACATGTTTCATTGAGCACCACGCATAAATTCAAATAACAACTGAATTTATCCAAAAATTATAAGGCTGGGTGTTTCGTCAATGCTTTTCTCAGGCAAAACAGTTTTCGGCATAACACAATTTTCACCACTCCATCTATAAAATAAAAAATAAACCCCCAAAAAAACAAAAAAAATATCTAGTATTTAGATAAATGAGAGGGAAAATGTTCAAAAAAATGACGTCAAAATCGAACGTAATCATGCAATTTGATTGGTCGGCCCATGTCCATGTCCTCGTGTTTGGAAATTCAAGGATAAACATTTTTCAAAAACTTCTGTCGAAATTCGAAAACACTTCATTGAAAAGCACTCAAAAGTCGGTCAATTAAATAGTGATATTCAATACGATGCGAAAAGTCATTTTCCTAGTTTCTCAAGGATGTATTAATTAACAAGTCGTTATCAATTAAATTCTTGTCTCCTTTAATATAAATAACCATTGTTAAATTGGTCTACTGTCATAGCAACGGTAACTAGTATTAAACCCAGACAGAACAAGAAAACAAAATTCTTACTGAAATCGAAAATTTTGATCTTTTAAATAATCACAAATGTAGTAAAACAATAGTCATGAACATGATGTATAATTTATTGAAAGAAAGCAGTAGCAAATAAATATTCCTGAAAAAATAATAAATTTTAGTTACAAATTAATTTGTTGTTAGGTTTTTAAATTAATTCGAAATTTGAATAAATTAGAATTTTGCAAGCAAAGTTTACCCAGCTGTACAAAGAAATCAACTGTTTTTTATATTTTCAAAACTAGCTCAAAACCAATATCTGTCGTCGCTGAAATAGAAAAGAAAATATCCATGAGTAAAAAATTATCAACTAAAATCTCGAAAATATTTTTGCTGATTTCACTCTAATAAATTTCACACTTCCATGTCAGAGTCATAGCCGACGTCATAGTCTAAGCACCCGCTAGGCAACCGCAGTATTTCTACATTTTTCCAAACAAAGGAAATTTTATTTCAGTTTCTGCAATAAAGTCAAAATTTTTCAAAAATCGTCAAAACTAACCCCTAGGTTATACGCCGTACTTTCGAGAGCCGTACCAACTTTTTTTGGTACGCCGTACCAATTCGACCAAACACAAAAAATTATAAAAGTGAGATTATACGCCGATCCAAAAGTGGCGTCCCAGTTGATTTTTGTTTGAACTTTACCGCTTCCTGTGAGAAGAGCTGTGACATTCTGTTCTGAGAATCCGTAATAGAAAGACTTTTTAATTCGAAATCTGCATAGTTTTTACTGCAAATTATTATTTGTCGACATACGCGTATTTACAAAGCCACTAAAATATATTTGGTTTACAATCACGATGCTCAAGATTATGTTATCTTCATACTTAAAATATTTTTCATATTTAAAGTGCTCAAAAACAATATATCATTGATAGATAGATTATTTGCTTTCGATAAAATCATGATAAAATATAAAAATGGCAAAGAATACACAAATGTGATCACAACAGTAGTTTATTCATTTATTTGAATTTAAAACGTAATACTACACCACCGCTATTGTTATGATACGATTACTAACCACGGTTACTTAGCAACAGGCAGGAAACAATAAGAAATTCATACAGAAACCCCCTGGAAATGACGAAAACATTCCAAATTCGAAATGGTACGCCTCACGAAAGTACGGCGTATATTCCAACTGCTTTTTCAGGCGTACCGGTACGGCTGTTTTCAGTTTGGTACGCCTGGATCAGCCGTACTTTCGATTTTGGGTCGACCCAAAAATTAATCGCCGTACTTTGCCAGATTATACGCCGTACTTTCAGGCGTGCCGATCCATTTTTGATGGATCGCCTCTCGAAAGTACGGCGTATAACTTAGGGGTAAGAAAATTAATAGTTTGAAGCATTAACCGAATTGGTGATAGGATGCAAACTGGAGTGAATGATTTGAATAAGTTTTTTCAAAGTTTGAATCATGATCATATAATTTTAAAAGTTTTAAATGAATGAATGAATTTGTAGTTCTAAATCATCAGATTTTTTGATTGATTGGAGTCAAAAGAAAAAAGTTTGTTTTTATATTCTAGAGATTTTTCAAAAATATTTGAGACCTTCAAGCTTCAAGTTGCAAGGTATTTTATTGAATTTGTGGTTGAGTTGTAATTTGATAAAGTTCACACTTCCGCGGCAAAGACATAAAAAAAATAACTTTCTAGTGTTCAATTATCCGTTGTCAAAGTAACCGTAAATTAGCACTATTCAGAAAGGTTTTTCGTGATTCCAGCGCTTTTGATAAGATTTTAATGATTCCCGAAAAACTGAAATTATTGAAATATTATTTGAATTTCATGGTTGAGGAATAAAAATCGGGTTGAATTTCAAAGAATAAAGCATAACAAACCTGTGAATCAAACTAAATTTAAATTGGAATCAATTATTTGTAAATAATTATTTATTTAATTCGGTTTAAAATATTAATTATATTATTACAAGTTTCACAAAAAACAGTGTCAGAACAGATATAAATAACCAATACAGTAGAATAAATAGAAAACGGTAAAACATAACTTGTTTCAAGAATCAAGAATGTCTCAAATCCTATTTTTGCCGCGAAAACTTGATTCCTGTGGTGAGCTCCCTGTGGATACAGACACTGACTGGGGGTTGAGAAGCGCGAAATTTGAACAGTTTCATGCAAATGCACGATAATTTTTGATGTCCTGACTTCACCGAATTTTCTCGGAGAAGTAAGACACTGATATATACTTATTATGGCACTAATGGAAAGAGGATTTATCAGGCTTCCATGGGGCATGTTTCTTTGAATGATATTTGTTGAAATGACTGAGCTACAGCGCTTTGAAAACATTTAAAAATCATTTTTCTAAAAGAGCTTTGCGGCCTTCGTCATCAGGAGTTGTTTTGAAGGAAATCTCTTCGTTGTTAATGAGTTAATGATTGCATTGATGTAATGTCAACCCTGTCAAGGGGTATGACGTATGACGTAATGTAATGTCCCGTCTTGATTATGGGGCAATGTTTTAATTTTGAAATATATGTCAATATTCATGAAATTATTAAAGAACTGAAAAGAATAGGCAAAGAGGAACATCTCGGTAAATACAGCACTAATGCACAGCTATTCATGTATGAAAAAACTGTAGTGCCAACCATTATTTATAATCTAGAGGTATGGACTATCCTAAGAAAGGTAGACATGGAAAATATAGAAAAAATACAATCAGTGGCATTGAAAAGAATTTTTCAGTTACCAAGTAGCACACCTTACTGGGGCATCTTCAAAGAAACAGGTATTTGGCCGATAAATATGCACATAACCGATCAACGTATCATATTATTACAGAGCATAATGACATCGGATAGCGAAAGGTTGGGAAAAAGATAATATTATAACAGATTAAAGGAAATAGAGAAGACAGTTGGTACGGGGAAACGAAGAGAATGGCAAAATAACTGAGTATAGACAAAATGAAAGCATCCAGGGTGACGAAGAAAGAATGGAAAGAGATAGTAAAAGAAAAGATTCAAGAAGCAGTACAAAGAACAAGTATAGATAAGGAGAAAGTAATGAAAAAGTTAAGACACCAAAAGCACCAGAAGTATCAAAGGCAAAAGTATTTAAATTTAGTAGGAATAAATGAGGCCAGTAAGTTAATGAGATTGAGACTAGAAATGTATGAGGCTGGAAGCAATTTTGGGAAAGAGAGGCTATGTTGTTGTGGTATAGAACTAGAGACTATAGAACATTTAATAGAATGGCCTGACGTGAAGAACTTAAGTAAAACTGGCCGGGAATAAGATGGTGATCATCCAACAATCGATGACATTGATAAAACTGAAACACACTGTCTCCGCAAAGCAAACACGTTTGTAAAAATGTACATAGAAATGAGGAACAAAAATAATTACCGAAAAAGAAAAAAAACATTTGAAAAAAGATATATATCTAAAATTATTAAAAAAAAGAAGTTAAGGTACGTATAATAATAACAGATTAAGTAGCAAATAAAATTTAACAATATATACATCGGAAAAAAAAGTACATTTAGCCTTGCACTCATTATATTATGATGGGCTTGCCATAGCATGGCAAAGAGGGCACGCGGTAATAATAAAATAAAACAAAAATAACCAGTAATCTGTCCACATGTTTTTGGTTGTTCGAAAATGCAATTAAAATTTGACTGGTGCATGAAATGCTGGCAATTAGGAACCTGAAACCGACTCTCAACATTCAAAGTGATTCAACTAGGTTGCGACTTTTAGTTCAATAGTTTTCCTTTTTCACAGTTTTCTATTGTTTTTTTTTTATTATAAATATTTCCTTTTTACCTTGATAATGACAACAGCAATGCCGAAACGCCTCAACAAATTTAACCACGATTTTTCATTGTGATCTTTCATACGAAAATGTTTTCTGAAGAAACTTTTAATTACTGTACTATAGTAAAATATACCACCTTTAAATTGTAAAGCGTTGCTGGATATTACATAGAAACAGTGCTATTTGACTTATTATTATTATTATTGATATTATATTTTATTTGAAAATTATTTTGATGTGATTACAATAGAAATTAATATGATCTCATACATTAAAATTTAGAGCAAATTTTTCTGATATTGCACCCAACTCATTATATAGAATTATTGGGAATGTTTTTAGGTAAATGGTGAAATCCAAATTCTTACCTTTGTAGCTAGATCCACCTGTTTCACAGGCCCTTCTTTTACAAATGCCTTTTCACTAAATAAATATAGAAACAGTAGGGATTTGAATAGAACATTCATTTTATGAATAACTTCATACAGAATGAATGGAAAGAAATTTGAAGTTAATGTACAACAGTACTCAAATCAGACATTACCTGCACTAAGCAAATGAGTAGCCTAACTATTATCGCTTGCATTTTAATTTACCTTAAGAAATTCAAGATTAAGGGAATCCCACCAAGTAATCTGACTTCATCGCTTGTTTCTCTGTCTTCAACGAGAAGCACAAGGATCCAGATCTATAATAAAATTAATTAAATTATTAAAAAGGGATATGAATAAACAATCTAAAAGATGACGTCGCAATCGTCCGTAGTCTAGCAATTTCATTGTTTTTCATTAATGTGTTTGAAAATTCTAGGAAAACAATTTTCAACAATTTCAGTCGAAATCTGTCAATAAAATGTGAAGAAGAATAAGAAACTATAATGTAATAATATCAACAAAACCTGTGTCTAACTTAAGAAAGACAAACACTATAAAGTTTTCATTTAATCTAAGGGAATTTAGTAAGAAAAACATTGAACACAGCAACAACACAGTCTTTAAAGGAGTAACATTGACCAGCAGTCGCTACGAGATCAACTTGAATTAAGCTTAGCTTAAATTCAACAATCATTGTCAGCCATGGCTTCGGCATGGCTTAAAATTTCAAAGTTTTAAAATTGTTTCAGACACAGAAACAATACGATCGACAAACACGCTGTGATTCTAAGCGCATAGAGCCCTTCGGTCATGTTTGCCCCTTTAAACATCCATCTTATCTGACATCATTGTTGCTTTAAAACAATGGCACAGTAGGCACATGACTATAACCCTAAGATGTCAAAACAATAAATTGTATATTGTACAAATATTTATTAACCTTTTTTGGCAACATATTATTTAAGTACAGTCAAACATATTGTAATGATCACTCCTGCAATATCTAAATCAGTAGTTTATATTTAATCAACCATGTATATATATACCACTCTCATATAGCCTTCAATTTATCTACAACTCATAGCTGGCCAATATATACATGTTTCACAACCGTAAATAATTTTATCACTGTGTTTCTTCCAACGACTATAATTGACTACATTCGATGAAAAGGTGGCATCTCAATTCAAGCTTTTTATAAAATTTTGTGTTAAAGGTGAAAGTGGTTAGGGAGCTCTCTACATTAACAGAAGTAGGTAACATGGAGAATTGTGATCATATGATTGAGAAGAGAAAGTGGATGTAAAAACATAAAACTGGTTGATAGTCACGCAATAAGAAAATATTTGAAAATAGTATAAGGAAAAATAGTTTCTAACCCTATAGCCAGACCCCATATGGTAAAGAAAAATAACAATTGTATGAGCAGGGTCCGACAAAAGTAGGAATCCTGGAATCCTAGATTCTGGAAGATTAGAGAAAATGCAGAAGTAAATTGAGATTTTGAATGATTTATCGGTCAAACATCAACAAAAAAATTCAGAAGGTCAGAAGGAAATTTTGAAATGCCTCTAGGATTCCAGAAGGCTGAACATTTTGTCTGAACCTGTATATGTGTTTAATATAGCTATTGAATATTAACATATTTGAGAAACTTGTATGAACTTACAACGTTCCAAAGCAGTTTAATATTCTCAGCATCAAGGAGACTACAAATGCAACCGACAAAACAAAATCAATCCACATTCTAACACTATGAACACCTTACAAGAGTGGATGCAAGTGGCGGTTTCACATTACTCAATATTGCAGAGGAGTAGGCTGCAACATGTTTTAATATTTTAACATTTTTAAATATCTGAGTTGCTAATCACAATTGAAACAATGAATGCTTGCCTTGCTCTACATTAGTCTTCTAATGTCATGATTGATTATTCTGACTAACATAAATGATCTTCTTTCTACTCAATATCTCAAATGTGAAGCATTTTACATCTTTACAAGTTCATTATCTTTGATAGCAAAACGTTGTGGACAGGGTCCGGACTCTGGTTGTGGATTGTTCATGAACTATATGCAAATTGCTGATAAACTATGTACGATGTTTTCAAAAGGAATTTCGTCTAGAAACATTTGTGTGTCATTACAATAATATATTATCTTGATAGGATCCATAGGGTCAACATTAATTTAATCCAAAATATATATTAACAAAATTGGTTGCACAAACTAAACCAAATAGTTATACATAAATAACAAGAGGGATAATATGTCAAACAGTTGGCATGTAGTATACCTTAACAAAACTGGAACACCACTGTTTGCCCTGATCTGCTCTCTAATATGTGAATCAGAAGCAAGCAGTCGTAAAAGAGTAACAGACAATCTATGTAGAGAATAAAAATAAACAATAAAAGTAAAAATATTCACACCGATCTATGTATGGTTTACAAAATTGTCAATGGAATGGTTGATTTAAAAAAAGAAATGTTTTTTGCCTCTCACAAAACCAAAACTAGAGGACATTCTCAGAAATTATATCAAAGACATTTACCTATTAATAATACTGTAGCTAATATATTTGCAAACCGCGTAATACCAATATGGAACCCATTACCAGAATCATTAGTTACTGCTCATTTTGTTACATTTAAAAAAACTTTAGACAGAATAGATTTTTCAAATTTTTGTAGACTTATTAGCTTTTAATTATTATCATGTTGTATTTCAAATTTAGGCTCTAATGTAAGTGTAAGTTATATGTAATTTACAAGTGTTTGCCAGTCAAACTTTTATCTCATTTGACAAATAAAATCAACCAATCAATCAATCAATCAATCAATCAATCAATCAATCAACCAATCAATCAATCAGCAAACAGTTAGTAGCATGAAAATAATAGAATTTGAACAGCTCAACCCTTGCCCCAAAAATACGGAGAGTACGAAGGTACAGCTCTCAGATCATGACAGCAGATTTGTTATCAACATTATTCGCTCTTACTTTTTAAAATCCTACTTAAAGCTATTTCAATTTCACCAAAATATGCTACTAATCTCAGATATGACAAATGAGCTTTTTTCTACACAGCTATAATATCGTCACAGTACTTTAGTATATTTTCCAATTCTATCCTGGCATATCAACTTTGTTTCTGCTTCTTCTTTGAAGGAAATGAAAGACAAAGCTTGAACAACTGATCTAGTTCATCCCTGTAAGAAGTATTCATGAACGTTAAATGGCTTAATTTTCATGTTAACTGTTTATGAACTGTTTATAAGGTGCTCATGAAAAGTTCATGAAATAGCCAATTATTTCGCAAGGGTAGTGATTTCAAATCACAGTTTACAGAAACCATTGTTGACAAATACTCCAACTGAATTGGAAACGATGTAGACTATACTCCCTTCAGAATATTGGATACCCTCTGTATATAAGTTTTCAGAACTGACTTACTGTTTTGAAGTAATGTCATAATCTTGGGCAATAACAATCAACATTTCTGTACAATTCAATTGACCAATCAATGATCTTCTTTCACCACTGAAAAAAAACATATGTTGTAATCATGGTTACAATATATAATGTAACATAACCTGTTTATAAAATACTGTTGAACCCTGTCCTTTCGGACTAATACCTTTCGGACTAATATACTAGCCACACATCTGCCTTTAACTAGATATCGTCAGCTTTAATGTTAACAATTTCAACAGATTCCACTAAATATCCAGAAAATTGTTTTCATAAATAATACCTATCAATGGCTCAAAATGATCTTGAGATCTTACCAAAAAAGTTGCATTATAGTTAAACAATACACCGGCCTAGTGATAGACTGGTGTCTTGATTGAAGATAAGCTATGTAACCCCAATAAAACTAAATTTATCAAACTTTCATTTTTGTTTATTCAAATCTGTAAAGGTTTTTTATCCATTAAAAATAATATGATACAGTAAATGTAGTTAACACAATTCTCCCATTCTCAAAACTCAAAATATTTCACAAGTATAAATCCAGACTAGCAATTAAAGTTCAAAGAGCAACATACAATGTATTGCAATTGATTTCTTACCATTGGGCTAAACCAATCAGAGAGAAGAAACAAGAATGAAGAATCATCACATGATTAGATGCTAACAACAAAACCAAACACTGCAAATGGAATTAAAAAATACAAAATTAAAATTAAACTAATCCTCTATTAGTACAACGGGAAACCAATGGATAACATTCATTCAGCTATGAATATGTGATTGTAATAAACAGATGACCTGACTATAAAGGTCTACTTCAGTAGCACACATTGGTATTTAACAGTCGAACTCGGTTAACCCCTTCCGTGCAAGCTAACAACGGGACATTATCTGAGGTGAGATATTATCCGATTTGAGAAGAAACAAAGGAAATTCGTCAAAACAAAGGAATTCAGTTCATTGTAAACAAATGTTATTCAATCAAAATAAGTAAAATGGTATATGCCACAGACAACCATAGAATGATTTTGAAACAATTCAAATTACACAAAGGTTTTGAAAGTTTCATACAGTTACTTCTTCTTGATTGTGTGATTTTACGAGGCGTGCAATGCAATATTATATAATGCCAATATAGTACGCCTGAGTTGATAACACTTGTACACATGACCTACATCACAACCATATGAACTCAGTCCTCTTTCGTTTGTGAGAAGTAGAAAACGGAAAGAGATTTTGACAAATGGGGATACTAAGCGAGGTGAGATATTAACTGAGTTAGACTGTACTCAACAAATCGTGACCAATAACATGCATTCCATCATGGCCATAAGTGCGAAATTTCTTAGAATTGTTTAAAATCCAATTTCGAAAATGTCAGCATAGATACTCTTTCTCTGATCAAACCACTTGTTACGGAATCCAATATCATATAGGTAGCCCATATATATATATTATAACATATAAAAATGGGCAGTGGGCATATTGGTTTAACACATGCTCTGTGCTTGCCCTATGTGACTTTCTGCTTATTAATTACATGGCTTGTGTAGGAAATTCAATCAAGTGGATGTACAAATTTGAAACTTGACTTATTAAGCAAAATTTTGTAGGCAATGCGACAGAGAAAATGAAACGAAATTGTAACTTGACACCTTGTTGCAGTTAGGGTAATATGATAGCATTCACAATTGATGATAATCTCTTTTTGTTCAAATCTAGCCCCCCTCTACTGTCAACCAATGCCAACTTTCAGCTACCCTGTCATCCTAACATTTGAAAATGTTCAAACAAAATCGCCATTAAAAACACTATAAAATATTTATTGTGTTGCTTTAAGTAAGATATCAAAATGTGTACTTTATTTTAGTAATAACAATCTTGACTTTCTACCTGAAGAACTTATCAAAAACGTTTCTGAGTAGGCCTACATTCACTCTAATTTAGATCATGTGCCTAAATTTTCTTTCATAAAACCCCTTTTTCACTTTCATCATTTGAGTTCATTTGTGAATGCTCCCTTATGTAAATATATTCACTATTGATATATTGAAGGACGATTACTGTCCCTGCGAAAAATAGTTCAGGGGTTCATGAGCTGCCCATGTAGGTTTGTGAGCAGTTCATGAAAATCGGGGCCATTTAACGTTCCTGAACTGTTCCAGAACTGTTCATGAACTCCTAAACTGTTTTTCGCAGAGGTGGGCCTAGTAATATAAGAATAATCCGATCAAAGAATGAATCTGAAACACTGAATATTATAACTGAACATTGATAGTTATTAAGTTCCAAATTACCTTATGAATATTGTGCGCAAATAATTCTTCACTTTGACCAGAACAGGATGATAGCTTTTGGCAAATATCTATGTAATAAACAAAGCATATGGCAATGATTAAAAGATAATGTGATATTCGTAGAAATATTTTAATATCATCATAAATTTGAATAGAGTAAAATAATTCACGTTAGAAGACAATGTCTTTCAGTTGAACGACCAATTCTGAGTTCTATTCCTCTTGTACGTAATTAAGAAACACAAATATATCTGAAAATATTAATATTATGTAGACTACAGTCATAGTCTATGGCTACAACACTAATAACATCACCGTTAAAAAATTCATCATGTAAAACATAGAAAAGATCATTGTCAAATAGCAAATGCTATTCACTTTTCAACTTTACGCCCGCAAGCCGCATCAGTCTTTGGTTTGATCTTTTCAAGATGAAATCTAGGTTAAAATTATTTTGAAATGAGGATGTTCATAAGAATATAGCTACATGTTAAATGTAATGTGTTAGATCTTACTTGTTAGTTCACATAGGACTAAATCTGTGGTTTGCGTACCACCACTTGCTACAAATTGATCAACGTAATGACTCAATATCTAAAATAATAATAAAACGAAACAATAATTGCAAAATTTCAATTAGTAATTAATGAACTACAAATTTTTCAATACATTTATGCCTTTGTTATGAATTTGTGAAAAATAAATTACAAATTGTCTTTGGAAATAAATTTGATTGATTGAATGAAGAAATTCCAAATCGACAAAAGTAAATTATGTCTAGGGTAATATATAAGCTGTTTGATTGATATAATAGTAGCAAGCAAGAAACACTGATGATATGTCTTTGAAAGCTCAATTGAACATGATGATGCAAATTTCAAAAATAGTCTGGAATCGAGGATATCTATATTATTTGTAATGGATTACAATGGCAAAAAGGCAATTTAACTAGAATTAAGGATGGAAATGGTCTAAAATCTGCTAAAAGTCTGAAAATTATTACGTCTGCTTAGTAAAACATTAATCATCCTTAAACATATATAGAAGTAAAATATGCCTCAGTTAATATTAGACATGATTATTAAGTACAATACAAGAGAAACTGTTTATAGTGGCGCCCTTAGGGAACCTTCAAAAATTATTCTATGGGTCATGTACCACTATAGCCAATTATTTATAAGAAGAAAGATACTAAATTTATCAGGAATGTTAGTTAAACAAGGCATGCTATAAACAGCAATCCGCTATAAAAAGTAACGCAATAGACAGTTGGCATCGTACAATTAATGGCAATGGGTTTTCAATCACATAAAACTAGTGCAATTGTAGCTTCGCACATTTCATTTGGTTTTATTAATTGTATTTGCTGCAAGGGCTGTAGTATTCAACAGAAATCTTATGAGTAGCCTACTTTCAGCATTCCACTTGAACAAAAATAGTATTGAAATGTCTGCATTGTTATACTATAACTTGGATAATCCATTACCTGGGAAAAACTTTTCAAACCGTCAGAGTCAAAGAACATTTTCTAAAATAAATGAAATCAATATAAATATGCAGGACTAACTTACGGGATTCAGAATATTATCGGGTACTGCTATAGATAATTCAACTCCCTGCTAGATGAGGATAGCATCCTATTTTAATTAGATTAAAAAAATGCAATTTTTTTGGTGAATTAATGCTGTGTTCTGTCAATATTACAAAGAAAGAAGAGCCTTTACTCTAAAAAATGCTTATTCATTTTGTCAGACAAACCTTGAGCAACTGTTATAGAGTACACGTTCAGTTTCCTTTGTTGAATAAACATTGCGGTCAAATAAAATATACCGTTTTAAAAACATCAATTGCAAATGGACAATTGTAGCTTTTCCATTGTAGAACTGATAAGAAAAGTTGGTGGTAGAATTTAGAGAATGAAATGAACATCAGTTGAAACAGCAAACAGGTACAAAGCATTTTAAGGTAACTCATTGGCTAAAAATGTTACCCCTTGTTAAACTATGAATCGGAGCAACTGAATAATTATAATTATACAAGACAGTTGACCTCTTGATCAGGATCAGACAGAATGAATTTATCAAGTATTTACAATAAATATATGGATGAACTTACAAGGTATTGAGAATCACGTAAAAACAATCGCAGTGTGTTGAGGACTTGCAGAATGTTTTGAGTGGGAGCTGTGTTGATATATTTTCTATAAAAGATAGATGCTGAAAATTTAATAGCTGTAGCATACATGAGTAAAATAAAGATGCATGACTAATTAATACGCTTGAAATGTTACATAGCCTTAAAAAATTACTAGTAGCCTATCATGCGTACTTAGAGTGTTGCAAGACAATTTGCAAGGCGGAGTTAAGGTGTTGAACCGATAAATAGAATACAATCACAGCATGACAGCTTCTACAAGGACAATAATTTTATATAAGTCAAAGCCTTATTAGTTCAACTGCATGTATAATGGAGAGGATTAGCTCAGATGACCGAGCAACCTAACTCCAGATCAGGTCATATCTGATTGACAGTGGTTCAAATCCCCCAAAGGTCAACTCTGCCTTGACATTATCTAAAGCATCAAATGTGTTCCATTTAAGGATGGTGAATGAAATGGTCCAAAAGGAATTGCATTGTGAGTAGCTGTGGCGCATCGTTGCGCATTGACATTCGAGACCAATCTGTCGTGAAATGAAAAGGACGATCAGAAAGAAACTGGCACACAATATCAACATTTTGATATATTATGTCAAAACCAGATACATCATGGACTTTCAACGAACGAAGCTTAAAGTTGGAATAGAATGTGCACTATTCAGCAAAGGCTGGTACTGGATTCTGGAAATGTCTGGTGCTTCATCAGAGCTCCCAGTTGTGTGTAGGCCTATATAATGACTGAATATAATATATGATGATAAATAACTTGAATATGAATAAAGCTCAAATCCTGTGCAAAAAATGTTGACAATAAGAGTAGATATACCTGCAGCAAAGATGATCTTTAACAATAAACTGAAATATCTGTAAAAAAAAGTTTTTACATAAATGCTTGGCTTACATTATAATATAAATATTGCATATGAATGATAGTGGGCATGCATTAAAAGAACGGGGCAGGGAAAGGGTCCGACAGAAGGTCCAGCCATTTGGAATCCTGGAATGTTTCAAAATTTTCTTCTGACTTTTTTGTGTAACACCTTTAAGTGCAATTTGGATAAAATTGTGACAATTCAGAATAACTTCAACATAGCTTTGAGACAATATAAACTATTTTGAAATCAAGTAACGGGTTACATTATAGGTACATATGACCCATTGTCCAACTATCATCATGAACATTGTCATCATTAGGCCTACCAGATAAGTATACCTAAATTTAAATATTTAGAAAAAAAACATACTTTCACAGGGCTGATTACTGGTTTCAGGGGATTGAACTGTGTATCTTTCATTTGTTTTAAAAAAAAATGTACCAAAAACAAAATATCTAAGAATCCTAGCCTATCCATCGATCAACATCAGTTGAGAGTTTGTTGATCAACTAAAGATAAAAAGTGGTTCAGATAAATATTGATGGTATTGTGAAGAGATTATCTACGAAGAAATTGTATAGTAAATATGCTTCGGATTCTTCATTATTGCTGTCCTGTCATAGTATTCTTATTACAGTTGAGCCTGTATATAACAGCCAGCTACAAGAGGTAGATAAATTGACCACTATAGCAGGTGGCCTTGATTCAATAGAAAATATTATTTTGATATTGCAAGAGTGATCATAATAGACAGTTGGCCGCTATATATAACCGTTATAACAGGCTTGACTGCAATCAAAGACAGCCTCAAATGCTAACTGCTACAGAGTTGCTGTTATATGAATTATTAACATACCTGTTTAAATATATCCTCTTGTTCACAAGAAGAGAACGATCGTTTTGATCTATATTCAAATCTAATAGAAAATATTAGATCAAATCACAAAATTATGGTAACAATCAAGATAAAGTGATAGGATAGTCATAGTGTTCAGTTCACAGGTATTACAGTAAAACATAATTTTTATAAACCTTTTATGAAAAGATCATAGTAATTTTCAATTATTTTGGGGGTGTTTATTTTAATTAATTTAAGGATTAATCGATTATGTTTTCATGAATCTTTATGAAATTGTGAATCGATAAATGGTAATAGAAACTTTTGATTCTTACATGTTTTTTTGTACAATAAAATAGTTTATTAATTATATTGTGTTATGTTCTTTCCAAATGTAAATCTTACTGATTGAAAACAAAGCTTCTTTGATTTATTCCTTCGCAGTTAAACGTTTTTGAATAGATTGGAATGTTTGTTTACATCGCTGTTTACATGCAATTTAACTCTGTTAATTTGCCATGCCATTTGACACCATTTTTGATATTGTCTATTGTTATCATGAAGAGGTCATTCATCACCTTTTCAGCGTTACGATAAAAACATGTCCAAAAACATGTGAGAGCAAGATCTGTATACTGCGTACTGTACTTGCGTACGTACATACTTTTCACATAAATTTTCATAGGTTTTCACATTTTACCGCAATCCCAGAAAAGAGGTTGAAGCGGTGCAATATTCACGCCATCTATCCTCACGCGATACGCTAATTGTAGTACATGATGAGTCCAGAATGTATGGACATTTGATCTGATATTCTGATTGTATTTCAGAAGATATTGATAAATTCACTATAATCATTTGAAAATCGACCGAAATAAGGCCTTCAATATCATTTGAGTCAGTTGAGTATATCAAAACTAGCAAGGGGTTTGTATGCAATGGTTATAATGTTTGAGATAGGGATTGCGTGACCACCCTTGGATTCCGAATAAATCGCGGTGATTTTTGTGTCATTCAAATATGAATAAAATGCATTTGGTTTTATAAGAAAAATTTATTATATTTATTTACAAATCAATGTCTCACGAAAACAAACAATCACATAAAACGCTCAAACATCCACGCAGGCTAGACTCATGGATGGTGCGAATATTGCACGGCTTCAGCCTCCTTTCTGGAATAGCAGTAAAATGTGAAAATTAATAAAAATTTATGTGAAAAGTATGCACGTACGCACATACGGAAGTATGCAGTTTACAGGCATACGCATGTACGCAGTTTACAGAGACCGTGTGAGGGAAAGAACAGTATATTTTAATTCAAATAATTCAAATTTATTCTCTTCATTCTAAACATATTCTACACAGCATGTTATTCAATGTTTTCAATAAAGAAAAGGGCATCGAAATATAGAGCTTACAGGAAACAAAGACACGCTACAAAAATAATTACTAGATTCTCACGAATATATTTGAAATGAATGCTTTTTATTTATTTGATAAAGAAGACACCATTCATGTAGACTTTATAATGAATAACTTTGCTGATGACGTAGAAAACTCGAAAACAATAGGTCTAAATTGTTTTCAAACGATTAATCAATCCTGAATCAATTCTTGCCCGCGATCAATCGATCCCAAAAAATCCAAATTGATCCTTTTTATCATTATTTCCTTAATAGTTCAGGAAAGTTTCACAACAAGTTGTAATTTATGAATTAACTTTCACACAAGAATGTTTGAAAAGTTGACAGATTGAGTGAAGATTATCACCAATAGGCCTACTAGAACTTGAAGTAGCATCCATGCGAAAAACAGTCCAGGAGTTCATGAACAGTTCATGAAAACGTAGGGCCATTTAACGTTCATGAACTGTTCGAAAATTATTCATGAACTCTTCATGAACTCCTGGACTGTTTTCCGCAGGGTTAGTATGCGTCTGCTAGCTTTTAGAAGGTCAAATATCTGCTAAACTCGCTGTTTTAATACTAGCCTATACAGGGCAACCCGCTTAACTGCAAATCAACGATGCACTATATTTATCCAAATTTGCTATCAATTAATGAGGATGCAAGCATTATGGCATATAGAGCCGCGTTTTGAGCAGAAAACTATTTTCAATTTGAGCAGGTTAAACTCCTTTAAAATAATTCCAATGTTTGCATTATGTCGTTTTCAAAATGAGTCTAGATACGTAACAGGGTTTTCAGTATTTTCTACATCCCTTTTTTCCAAGACATCATAGTTGCAGATCATTGATGAATATAATCTATAATTAATTTTTTATATGCATTGCATGGACTGTAAGCAACTTCTCTCTGTACATTAATTGAATTTCTAAAGTCATTATTTTGATAGCGATAAATAAACTCACATAAACTTCTTTAGAGCTTGATATTCAATTCCATAATGATGTAGTTGCTGCCGTTGTTGTTCTTTGATATTAGAAACATCAAAATGACTTTGCTGTTATTTAATCAAAAGAAAAAATATCAATGTTTTCTTAACAATGCACTTAATGATAGATTTCATGTTAGCAGTGAAAAGGAGTGCTTCTTTCTGGTCATCAGACATTGTCATAAGTAGCCTACTAATAAATGAAATAGAAGATGAAGGAACGACTATGTCATAAATGCTCTAGATTAAGATGAGCTGGACAAGTTGCCACAAAAATCATTAACTGAAAAAGTATTCTGTTCTAATAGCTTACTGTGGGCGCTCACAACCCCCACTAGATTAGTAGGCTAGGCCTACTGAAAGTCAATGCCCAGGAAAAACACTTCAAAATTAAAAAAAAAATATTGTCAAATCTCAGTAACACACTTTTTAATGTTTTTTCAATGATTATGAAGGTATCTTGATAAGAAGCTGTTGGCTTACACATTTAATAACAAAATTCAAAGGCAACCTTTTTTTCATAATCATAACGTTTCTAACATCATCATCAGATGCTTTTAAAATCAATTTTACTTACAGTTCCATACTGTAAATAAGATTATTAACGATGATGTTAAAAAAGTTGAAACGTTGTGACTATGAATAAAAATATGTCGCAATTCAATTTCTGGTATTAAATACCGTATGAAGGTATCAATCTCAAAATTTCTAGTGTGGCATACAAAAGTACATTGTAACATTGTAAGAGCACCTATGACATAAACATGTTCAAAAGTGATCAATATGGATGTATTTGGCTTCCACTGTGATTGCGACAGATTATGTGATTGTACTGAAACGTCCAGTTGCACATATATAAGATCCATTTTTCGGGCAAAATTACAAATACCCTACAAGGATTTTATTGGATTATTATATCACAATATGGACATCAATTGCATTGTCTTACTTTCATTCACTACATTTATGTTTTTCCGCTGCTAGCAACAGATAAATAGCAGGAGTAATTGGCAGTACACCAACCCGTAGGTATATTCAATAATACAGTATAGCCTCCATTTTGACTCTTCAGTGAATCTCTCCGCAGTCTCCTTCCGTAATCCTCATTTAAGACCTTACACTGGGATTTTCAGGTAAAGTCAAGACTTGATTGACCTTCACTAATTTACTTTTAAATAGAGTGTATCAGCATACCTTGACCAATAGCTGATGTCGACTCAAAATCTTTAGAATATGGATCAGCTGCTTTTCATCTCTGTGTAAGAAATCAGTGGTAAATACAGTAGGTCGTATAGTAACTAGGGACGCACCGAAATTCGGTTTAGCCAAATATTTTCGGTTTTTCGGCCTCTTGTACGAAATTTCGGTTCGAACGAAATTTGACCTTCAGTTTCGGCTGTTTCGGTTATTTCGGCAAGTTTTTAGGAACAAGTGAATTGCAAGCAATAATCATATTTGGTAACCTAAATCAAGATAATTTTCGATTCCATCTTCTTTCCATTATGCACCATAAAGTCTTTGATAGGAGAGGCCTAATAACACCGATTTTCACCGATCGCAGCTATTAACAAGTTTTGCCTCATTTTCATGTCATCCTTGCTTTCAGAAATTCATCTAACCATTGGTTTTGTAAAATTATGTTTGGTGGATTTATTTATTTTTGAATTGATATATAATATTTAGAGCATGGTTTTCTTCAATAAAATTAAATAAATGATGTAAAGAAACAATTGGATCAATTTAATTGTTTATTTTATTGTTCTCAATAAAGACAAGTGTTAGCCTATTTATGATTTACTTCTTTACAAGACAAATAGAATATAATACTGGAGTAGAACAGTAGATCGAGGGGAAATAAAATTGCCTGTCATGGCTTCATCTAAACGCATGATCTAAATATCAGTCAGGAAAATCATCATTATTTATCTTGTGTAGCTAGTTATTTTGTTTTCAAAAACGTTTTGCATCTCAATGTAACATACAAATGATTTTAACTCAGATTTTGCTTGGAAAATTCAAAATAAAGGGACAAAAATCGGCCGAAGTAAAACCGAAATTTCAGCCGGAATTTAGGTTAAAAAAGCTGAAACTGTATTACCTCGGTGACGGCCTAAACGACGTTTCAATGCATCCCTAATAGTAACATTAATAGGCAAATAATCTGCAAAAGTTTACAACTTCACCTACAGATGGAACCTTGAATTCATTGTGTCTTTACTGTTCACAGAATGCCTATCCTATAAAATTGTTCTTCTTAACTGCTGAAATCAAATCCAATAACTACAGGCAGATCAGTTACAGACACTTGATGATATATTAGTATCCTTGTTCATAACAATAGGGGGGTGGAAGGGTCCTTTCAGATACAAGATTTATGCACCCCAGAGATTTTTTGAAAAATGAAACCCTGTAGGCCTAAGCTATCTAATGGCATTTTCAAATACCAGAAAGTTGAATTTATTCAATTATTTTAGAGCATAGAGAAACTCATCTATGCAATCATTTCGTGACTTCTATAATTATATTTGTAGTAGAGCGAACATAGAGTAGGCCTATTGATAAAAACGATTCCTCTAATCATTAAAAAAGATTTACGTCAGTGCGAAGGCTAATCTTTGTGTAACTGGAACTGGAAGCACCAGATTATGTTACTTTCTCGACTTACTTGACTTACTTGACTTAGTTGAAAACGTATAGAAAATTGTAAATGGGTAATTCCATCGTGACCCACTTTTCAATCACCATACTTATAATACTTCCCCCTCCGGTCTATCTTGTCTTCGCTATTGCTATTCAGCGTAAAATGTCTTTGTTTCGGCCATGACTTTAGCAATAAAAGGAGAATTATTCGAGGAAATGATACTGGACATGCGATCGTGACTTTCTTTCAGGGCTTCAAAGTTATTTTAACATTTGGCTTCATTTTTGTTAACAGTTGTTAAGATTGATAAGAGTCAACATTAGGCCTATTATATAAAATAATGGAACAGATATGAAAAATTAAGTAAATTAGAGTGCTTTGAAGAGCCACGACCCACTTACCGCACTCCACCATGTTTCCCAATCAAACACGAAAAACATAAAATTTCTGTGAATTCTTAGCGAAAATTAATAAAATTTCCCTGTCATCGTTTTCTTTAGACATGATAGCTTAGTTATAAAATCGAATTTATTAAATTCCTTTATTCAACATGGAAAAATCAACGAAGTTATGATGTGACCCACTTACACACGTTTTATGATCCACTTACATATTTAGGCCTACTAAGCAGCTTATTATGAGCTTCGACATTTTGTTGTTAAACACAAATATTACGCGATAATCTAAATTTCTGAGAGTATTCCAAATCTCTAATCATCATTGAATGTAGATTAACTGATATAATTGTTCAAAATGCTGTAAGGAATCATAACTTTTCTAAACAACAATGATAACTTTCGTTTTCCTTCCACACCAAAAACGAAAAATATTGTGCAATATCATCGGCTTATTTCAACAACAACGACGTTAAAACTAAACGTGGTGTTAAGGTGTCCAACACACGTGCAAGCGGTCATACTGCGTCTTTGATTCCGTTATCACTGTGGGATTTTCGTTAAACTGCCGATTCATGCGCTCTTAAAAAACTGGCCGAAGCAAATTCTCTGTAAATGGGTCACCCAGATTAAATGAATGACTTTGCCAACAAGGAAGACATTTCCTGCCAGATATGCTAATTAGACGTAATCTACTTTGCATATGAAAGTGTTCTTTGCTGAAGTGTCACGTTGAAGTGTAAACAAAACTTTTATGACTTTCTCGTGATCCACTTACGAGCGGTCGAGGATTATAAAACATTTCTGATGTTTGGAATAAAAGACAAGCTCATTCTGTTAATTCTAATTATTGGGTAATGTAAAACAAGGACTATAACACTGATTCATATAACTTTTGCATTCAGGTAATGCGATTGAAATTTTGATTTTTGATTATTTTGTTTTTGTAGAATTTTAGAGCGGCCATTACAACAGATGTTAGAAAACATTGATGTTCTCGACATTAATTGCAAGAAACGAGGCTAATCCTCTGGATCTGGGTGCAGATTTCAAAGACAAAAATATGCAAAGGCTGCTGGTCATTCTATGGTCTTTAAATCATCTACTTAATTTTGACGCTTTGGTTTAACCTTGGGCTATATGGAATTGCCCAAATACAAGACAAAATATGCGGCCAGAAAGGGTCCATATCAATATTGAAAGTTCTTGCTCTGCATCTAAGATCTTAGCCACCGGCAGCAAACTCTGCAGTCTGGGTTAGGCCTATGCAAGAAAAACCATTTCACAACTGCACAATCGCATGGGCATGGCCAACGCCAAGGAATTGTCACTATCATTGTCATAAAATATAAACCATAATCTTTACTTTGCATTTACCATTAAAATTTCAATGTTTTAAATATATAAATAATATCAATCTATCTATCTAAGTTATAATTCTATTACTCGCATATTAAATCATAACTTAATAGGGCATGACTTCAGTACAACCTATGAACTGTACATACAGGTTAGCTGTAGCCTGTAGTATAGCCTAGAATCCTTAGCCTAGGCCTATTCCCTACTCCTTCTCCCTCTACTCATCTACTCTACCCTAGGAGGAAATAGGACTTGGCCTAGACTAGACATAAAAAAACAAGCTCAAACGAGCCTCAATGACTTACTTTGCAAACTCTTTAATTGAGATTTCTATTCGTTCTTCCTTTCCACCCATTTTGGGATCTACCATTGCAAAGATTTTATCATACGCATGTGATCATTATCCTATCATTTATGTCTAAATGAGTAGATTATGAGTTGAAAGTTGCATGATATGATGATTTTGGCGTGATATCGTCCGGCATTTTGAATTTTGGCGTCTTGTTTGCTTTTTGAGGATTAGGAAAACAAATTGACAACACGAGGTTGGAAAATAAAAGAGGCAAATCACCGAGTCGATCAATTGAGTCGATATCGGCATCGGTGTTCACAGTTTTTACTTACAATGTAAAATCTCTTTTCCGCTATAATCGGATGAAAGCTCATATGGAGCCATCATCCTGGCCATCATTATCAGAGAGGAGCTGGTGTAGGCTACGATTGGACCTGCAACAACAGCGAAAAATTGTTGTTACTGGGGGCATATTAGATAGATGGAAACTTTCGCAATCTTTTTTAAATTTAAACTTCGATAGAATCGCATAGAATCGCTATAGAGAGGATTTAACAGTACCGCATATAGAGTGAACAAATAGAGTGGAATATGCACATGACTTAATGGTTATGGTGAAAAGTATACCATTAAACATTTATTCCAGGTAAACTATTGTAAGCAAATAAATGTGGTTATCGAGTGTCCATAATTCTTCAATTGGACACGTTGCCATTGGAGTTCGTCTTTACTCAACGATCAAACCAACACACAGTTAAAGATAATTAACATAATTAACAAAATAAAACATTACCGTATGAAATGATATCAAATCGCATGTCCAGTATCATTTCCTCGAATAATTCTCCTTTTATTGCTAAAGTCATGGCCGAAACAAAGACATTTTACGCTGAATAGCAATAGCGAAGACAAGATAGACCGGAGGGGGAAGTATTATAAGTATGGTGATTGAAAATGTGTTCATCCATAGCTACGTAGTTAGGCCAATATATATGCATCATCACGTTAACACGGAGAGGAGATCGCACACCAAGAGAATTCCCAAGACATTCAATGGGGGGATGTAATAGTAGTAGTAGGTATATAGACAGTCACACTAAAGGAATGTCCCTCTTTCGCTTCATAAGAAGAACGCTAATTAGCATATTTGCTACACACAACTCCACAAATCACTGTCAGACATAGCAGGCAAAGAAACTTGTAAATTAGACATTTGATTCACGTCACAAAACATTATGAAAATATACTACTTGCCAATGAGCATGAGGGACTGGTGATATGGTTTCACATTGATAAATAATAAGCACGGACCTAGATGTTTGAAGCTTCATCTTCTACGAGATAATACCATTAGAATATTATCAACGAATTGTGCAGAGTTTTTTCTCCTGGGAAAGGAATAAACAATAAGAAATAAGAAACTGACGATTAATTAACTCCCAAGATGCATATTAGTGAATGTGAACCAAGAACGTGACCAAATGGCTCGCCGTTGTCCATGCAGCCCTTCTAAAGTTCGTAGTACACTTTGACAGAGATTATAGATACATAGAATTCAAAGGTGTAAGGTCATATAGAGACCAATAAGCCAGTTTGGAGTGTAAATGTGTTATTGTTTTGACTCGGAGCAGTTCTGGATAATTAAAAAAAATATACCAAATTTTCTCTCTTGGAAACCATGAACAAAATGCACTTTTACATCGGCCATGTTAGTGACAATACAGTCCTGGGATCAGAGCCATCTATTTACAAATTTGTAAATAGATGGCTCTGCCTGGGTTCCTTCACAGTCTCTTCAAAATACACCAGCAACAATAGGGTTATCAATCTCTTCTTCGAATAATTATCGAGGGACTCATTAGGAACCTTATGGGAACCTGTTAAAAATCTCTAATATAGACTTGACATGATGACGTTTTGATAGGGAAAGAAAATTAGAAATAATCGAAGAGCTGAATCAATCTCAATACAAGTTAAATTACTATCAAGATGATACTCATACACATTTTTTGTTGATTAAATTCTCCTATTGGTCGCTGTCCATGTTATGATATACAGACAGATAATTAATATTTTTGTTCGACACAATCGTGAACATGACGACATGTTGTCCGAAATATTCCAATTGCCTTTAAAAAGAATTATTTATTACCATCAATTCACATGAGTCAGCATATTTGAGTTGTTAGATTTATCCCTTGGTAATACATGGCATAAATTATTAGATAAAATATTAATTTTTATGGTGATCTGAGCCTATTCTACTTCTTTAGATCTCTAATCATAGATTGTGCAACATGATTGCAAAGAAATAAAGCCTGAATTGATGTAAAATATGTTTATCTGTTTTCTTAATTTGATTACTATAATCGATGATTGTAAATGGCTCTGAGTGCACATGGCATCATTTGAGCCCCATTGAGCATTACAGAGACAAAAGAAGTATTTCATCTCAATCCCGGAGGGTAGGTAACTGCCATATTTTACGGCTATACAGGAGTCTGCCTCTTTTTTGTCCATATTCAAGCTGAGTAAACACTTTTTGGCTAGGAAATTTCAGCTTCTTGAAACGTTTTGGGTCCTAATCCTTTCTTGACATTCTAGACGGATATTGAAATATGAAGGACTTTGAAGATTTGAAAATATCATTCAACAATTGAAGCAATCTTTTAGATTTTTGGGCAGCGTTTTCATATTTTTAGAGCTTTTTGGGTAGAATTTATACCCGATTTTTGAACTTTCTGTTACAGGATGTTACCTTCCCGGTCCCGCAGGATCTCTATACATTAAAAAAGCTATGTCACCTCATGAAGAATCAATATATTTATTTATCATGCAACCTTTGAACATTTATAAGTTTAAGAATGCTGCAGTGACCGTCGCTTTCGCATCGTTTGAGCTAAACTTAAGCTTGTCTCAACATTGACTTAATCTCCTACACTCAAACTGTCTTAGCTTACATATACAATAGAAAGCCAATTGAAAGTAGATAGACTAACTTGGTGACCATGTATTTCTGTCTCCTTCTTCTATCCAGTGTTAGGGATTTATGTCTAGTGTCGGGAACTACTTGTCTACGTTAAATCACGTTATATTTCAATATATACGTAAAAGCGTAATTCCCAAGCTCAAATAGTCTCATACAGTTTCGTAGTTACTGCATAGAAATGACGTTGCTGATACTGCGCATAACTTACTGCGCATCACAATGATCACATTGCTTACAGCAGTTGGACAACGCTATCTATATCCCGTACGAATGGAATACTGTCCTGTTGAGTTGGGCACATAGTACGTATAAAACTCTTTGGCTGGTAGGCAGCAGTAGATGTCAGTCAAACGATTGGATAAACAACTCAGACGAAGACACCCGAGAGAGAAATTTAAAAATTGAGAGGATTTCTCTTGAATAGGACCCAAAAACGGTTTCCTATCACAAAAAGTTAGAAAATGACATGTCGCATTTCTTTCTGCACGATCATACACTAAATGACATAAGCTCATTCCAATAACCGTATGATAATGCTGCTTTCATAGGGGCTTTTTGATATATTTGTCTATGATAAATGTTGAATTATGATTAACTTTTCTTATGAGATGAGAATATAAAATATCTAAGTCAACGACACCAATCAATTTCAATCATCATTCGTACCAAAGTTACTATAATTGGACATGTAACAATACAAATGTTTTATGTATGGAAATATTTAAATGTACGGTTACACGATGATGATGATGATGTTCATGGTGGAAAATATTGTACACTATATATATCTTACACGTATGATACTACATTTAAACCTATATGAGCATTATAAAACAGCATGTTTTTAAACTTTTACTTCCTATGGTCTCCTCCATTGATACAGATGAAAAGTATATGAGACATTAATAAGCGAGGGTGGATATTAAACGAGTAGCATATGTGAGGATGACTACTGAGAATGGAAGACTTAGAATTCAATTTGTTATAAGAGCATACAAAGCAGCTTCGGTCATTAAAATTTAATATAGGGTTGAATATTATAATAATAATAATAATAATAATAATAATAATATATTTTTATAGCGCCACTTAGTACTGTATAATCCAATGGCGCTTCACAAAAAGATGTCTATTTTTATTTATATTTATCTATGTTTATATATTTTATGTACAAATTAGTTGAAAAACTTAAAAATTATAGAGTTAAATTTTAAATAAAAGACATGTTTGTCGAAGGGTATTGACTTGATAATTAATAGGCTTCCTTGAAGAGGACTGTTTTTATGCTGTTTTTTAATTCAGAAAGTGATTGGCAGCCCCGAATTTCCAGGATTAAATTGTTCCATAATCATATTAACCGAGTTCGGCTATAGTATATTTGGAAAGACATTCATGGATTTGCTAAATCTTTATTCATAAAATTTGAACTTTTCTAATCAAGCAGCAAAACAAATCAACAACGCAAAAATGAAATATAGAATCCAAGTTCTGAGGCTGAATACATTTTTTTTTATCTTAAACACTGCCTACAATATTTATTAATTCGTTCTTGGTACACTGGCACATTTGCATGATGCAACATATAATTTTTCTGTGTCCAGGTGTATACATAATATAGAGAATACCGTTATAGAAGACTCCACGCACGATTTCAGCTTTTAAATGGATTCACAAATCACTTTCTATGTAAGATGATTGGGTTTATATCATTAGCTATAGTTAAATGCAGTCAGATATTTTAACTTTGAAATTGGTTTTGTCAATTTTGAAGACCGTCATGGATCGCTGTCTGTCTGAGCTTAAGGATGATCTTTCTCTTGTGACGCCACTGTCAATATTAACGTTGTCATGTCCCCATTTTGACGGCGTAAAAATACGTCTTTTATACTTACTACGCCAGGTGTATCGATGTCTGCTATTTGAGATTGAATTTTATTGAGCAAGATATTATCATGCATAAACCAGTAGTATAGGTTTGGCTTTGAAAGCTTTTGATGAGAGAATAATATTAATACTAAAGCCTTCCATTTGCATTTCCTCACGATGCTGCTGGCATTCTAAGTGCCGATTGCTTATCGTGATAGGGGGAAGCTAGGAGGTTCTGTATTTCGACATGTTTAATTGAAATAGTTTCAAGATTATAGGCATTAAATTCAGCATAGATTAAAAGTAATATTTACAGCTATAGTGGATATATGCCATATATGTTCTGACACAGACCTTCCAATGTAAAGACAAAACATCCTCTCAATTCAAACCTAGATTTTAAGTGGAGTGGGAGACATTTAAATCATTAGAGTATTATACGCAATTGCTGATACAGATATTATATATGCTAAGCAATAATTATTTTCATTAATAAATAGCGCTGAGATTTATAATTGGAAATTTTCTCCGTGAAATAATTTACGTTATATGTCGAGGACGTCTAAACAATATGCTATATCCTTTGTTATACATTATTGCGCATAGTGGCAAATCCCCGTCGTTCTATTAAAAAGGCCACCATCTCTGATTGGTTGTTTCATCTTTGTATTGTTTATGTCTGTCGTTGATATAATACATTATGAGTTTAGATCGTTCAAATTGATTTTGATGTTTATGCTGAGTGTTGATATCATTAGATCTGAATTGATATGCTATAAATAATTATTATACATGACAGTAATAAATATGTTACCTACAAATACTGGAGGATATCAATCACATTATATACATCAAAGAGATTATACACATACTTTTCAATATTTTCCACCACCAACACCAACATCATCATCATCATCATCATCATCATCATCAACGTGTAATCAGGCATCGCAGAATAATCGTATTAATGAGTATTCAACTTCAGTATTTCCATATACAACAAACTCATATTATTATCCATGTCATTATAATCGTGGTGGTGTTGAAAATGAGAAAATAAAAGTTGATTATGACAAAGAAAAATATGATGAAACTCCTTGTCTTGAACGTGGTAATCGGTATTCAAAAAATAAAAGTGCACAACAGAGAAGATGTTGGAATACTGCTAATTTTCAATGGATGAATATTAAAAGGGAAAGAAAACTTGCTACAGGTAATTAATTACATAGGAAAGTTATTAGATTCTTGAAAAATAGGTTTATTTTTATTGTTTCAATCTATGTATGTTCTTGTTTACGTCCAACAAAGTTATTTGACGTGCAAGCCTAGAAAGGCAACTTACGAGCTGATTTTGCTTGAAAATTGGAAATAAATAATCATTTTCTACAGAGAAAATACACATTGAATCAATAAAAATATGTTGCAAGAATCAAAATTTGTTTTTGCATATTAATAAACAGAAGTCATGTATATCATTGCCACCTTTTTCTGTTCCAATATTTATACCAAATCAAATATACCACTGGCATTTAATTACTATCCTTTTCCTATTTTTATAACTGATGTTTACTCACTCCTATATTCAGTTGATGATCTTTATACCCTTACGTAAATTATGTTATTGTATTATGTATAGGTTATTAATTTATACGTTGAATCGTAATGGATGCTCTACATATCTCTGGCCTGTATATCGATCTGGCTCCAATTATAAACAGCAACTCAGTCGAAATATTTGCGGAAAAATCTATGAATATTTTACAATCATCTTTAAGAAAACTTCACATAGTCGTGTACATCCTGCTATAAAAATGATCGATGTAGTATATGGACCTACCTCGGCCTAGAAGCAGGAGATTAATACATTCCTCTAATATAAGAGATTACCATGCTCCATTTTATACATACTTCATGGCAACCTAAAATCACTTTCTGTTCCTCTCTGTCCATACTCGATCAATCTATTTATTGTCAAAATGCCGTCCTCTCTTGGGAAAAACGTACTGCCATTGATATATGCAATTATAGATGCGTGTAGGTTTCAAATCTGCATTACTCAGGCAATATTTCGTCCGTTTATATTTATAGTTGCAGTTTTTGATCAACGTGTTTGAAATTCCAAAAATATCTTTTAGGACAATACTGTCTGATCCTTTCGTTCTTGGTATAACAGTACTGTCAATAATGTATTTGATAATTATGATAGGAAATTCGCATGTAACTTTTAGCGTTAAACATTTTCCTCTAATGACCCTTGATTAAATCAGAACAATAATATATATACAATCAAGACCTCTGTGAGACGACAGGTAAATAGATATAATAATTAAATACAATCTAAATGGTGATGACAACATTTTTAGTGTTCACTCATTGCATTGTAATACTTCTCTCTTCTAACGTTAAACGTCTATCAGCAGATGAGATGTAAGATGAGTATAGAATAATATACACATTATAGTTATAGATATGTTAGGGATATGCTATCTTCTGAGGTTCTGTATAACCAGATTATATCTGTAGAAAATGATAATATACTCTACAAGAAGTATCCGAGAGAAAACCAAACAATATGCTATACTGGAGAGTGGATAGTTAGGAATTACTGTATAGCCTTTTCTATAACTACTGAAAGCGTTCACAGATGTGGTGAATGCTACTTGGTTCAAATCAATTATATGCTAAGAAGCAAGGCTATGATTTTTACTGCGCCCTGACCTGGAATATGCTTTCTTTTCAAAGGTCTGTGAATCCTATAGGAACTTCTCAGATGAAGGGTATATGACATCAATTGAATTATCAAAATAATTAGGAAAATCATGTAACTGAAGCCATATAGCAATAATACAGACTTTCAATTTAGTCAGTTGGTTATACATATATAATATGAGTGTTAGACTCAATAGGTATATTTATATGAGATGATTTCATCAACCGTAATGACTTGGAGTTGCTTGTATGAAAATAAAAATATAATTGTTCATGTAATGTCTCTGATAAGAGCATTCCAAACTATTGTAATAATTATGTTGAACAACTATCTTTATCTATAGTTAACGTCAAGAAATTAAATAAATGTTCATATTTATTAATTCTCCTTGAATGAGTTAACTACTTTACCTTCACTTGGCACTCTAATTAAATACGTCCCGAACGGGAATAAGCAAAATGTTCATGCTATTTACAACAAAAGTTAAATTATTTTGATTCAACATGTTTCAATGGTGAAATTTCTTACACAAAAATTATGATTGTGTATTACCAAAGTATTTGAAGATTATATCATGTTTACCATAGATCAACATGAATCTCAACGGAACACAAGGACTGTATAGCTATATACCAGACAAGCAGTTTGTTATCACAAGAAGAGGCATTTTATACAGCAAGCATTTTACAGACTAGAACATTTTAGCTATAGAAATTTGTAGCAATTTCAGTCTCAAACGCCGTTTGTTTTAATATGAATAAAATATAATTTTGACTATTGATAAAACAAAGCACGTGAATTATCTTAGCATGCGGTATATCGATTCAAATTCTTACAAATTTGAAAATTAAATTATTGCAATTTATTGTTAAAACACTTATGTAATATACGATATAATTTATTGAAAGCGGTATATAATACTAAAATCATAATTTATAAATTAAAACCGCGTGTATATATACTTCATTTTTAATGGATTATCAATTAAATCGGATCGGTGTCCCTTCATATAAACGCTATCAGAGACAAAAATCCATAGTTAAGGTATTCCGCCCGCTTTGTTAATCCAGACATTGGCTGTTTTAGTAAAAGCAAAACATAAGCCCTAATATGTTGGATAATAGCTAGCTCAACTACCATAAGAGTTATATAGCAATGAATTTTTCAACTGGCGTCGTTTTTCGGCTGATCTGAAAAGCGGCACATTCTATACAGTAACTTGTAGAGTCGTTGAAGTCACGTTAACTCATTGTAGAGGTCATCTATCGGAAATTGTACATAGCAGCAATCTTAGGAGCATGAAAGGCAACCAGCTGCTACATAGAGTTCTCTAGATCTTATCTTTTACCTTGTAATGGGATGTTGGGCAAGCACATATTATGGATCGCTTGTGTTGTGTCAGTTAGAGACTTATACATGAACATTCTCATATACAACTCTCTGGTGTGAGTTGATTTTTAAGTTGGAGAGGAAAGTCTCTTGAATTCATAGCAGTAAATAAATATGGTACTGAATACTTGAGTTTACTCGTGTCAATTGCTTACCACGATTGGCAAGCACTATCTACTTGCAAAAAGGGCTTATAAGGCAAGATCGGGACTCCGTAAGCGTGCTACTACTCGAGAGTAAAATATTGAACGTGCCATATATTTTTTAGGTATACTTATACTTCTAAAGTTTTTAATATTTAAATATTATACCCGTGGGACGGCGAAATTACATATAAAGATGAAGATAAGATCTGAAGATCTGCTCAGGATTCGGCTTAATTATATAGTTAATCTCTCATTACACAGTAAAATTACCCCGGGAAAATTACCAAAGTCATCAGCTCCATGGTTGAATAGTAATTGTGATCTCCATTAAGTGCTTGATCGCCACATCATTCCAGATTCTCATAATAGATATAGGTATCAATTTATCTCCGCATTATAAACTAGATATAGATAGTTTCATACTTCCATTTTCAGTTTTTATTTTTCGTAGGAAATCTGTTAATTGACTGAGAAACGCTTACATCTCTGTTTGACCTGTGCAGATTTAATTACAATTAATTACCTTACCACAATCAACTCAATCAATTCAATAAAGACAGATTAAATGACCTTTTTACTCAAATTCCTTACATACAATCGTCATTAATAAGCCAGTCAAATGTTCGAATCGATAAGCTTGGTCCATAATAACGGTTCTTCTGAGAATAAAACCACCAGGCAAAACTTCAAAACTATTTCCAAAGAAATGTAACGTGTGAGATAATTAAGCAAGAAAAAGTAATCTTCATGAGTTTTCTTTTAATCTTATGATTTATTTCATTTTAGAACTGCACATTTCTTTCTAAAAGCTCTTGCGTACAATTTCTTTACGAAATGTTTCAATTTTCATGCAAATCAGGTTACATCAAAGTCAGACTTACGTCGCATCATTGACTTCAGTTCTGTGTTTCAATTTAACGATAATACGAGTCCAAGATATTGTTATCTTTTCTTTACGAGTAGTCTGAGTACCACTTTTGATTACTTTTAAGAGAAAACTTTTTGAAGCAAACAATGTACATTTTCAGTCAACTATGTTCACGGAGGTATAACTACATGTCTAGATAGGAGGTGCATTTCAAATTTTGCGTGGCATATGCTCAATTTGAAGCTATATTACTTCAATATCTTCAAATATGCCTGATTTTTTTCAATTTTACGTTCAAAATTTGCTAACTAAATTTCTTCAAGATATTTATTGGGGTTTCACACGTCCCTACATCACTACATGATAACTGATAGTCACCCCCATAAGCACAGGTGCTTGTTTATTAGGGGACAGCCAAACAAATTAACAGACAGATATATACACATATATATATGTGTGTGCACCGACATGAGCTAACAGTGAACACCAGATGCCACACATGCATGTTGGCTATATAGACCCACCACATCAATTGAAGAAATATTAAATTTCCGAACATTATTCCAATGTATTTATCTTTGTAGAAGAGAAAGAACTAGAGAGAACAAATCATTTACCACCAAGAGAGACAAATTCATCAACCGAACAAGAAACAAATGATAATAATAAAAAAAGAATCTGTTTCTCACAAAAACAAATTGTTGAATTAGAAAAAGAATTTCATTTTAATAAATATCTAACGAGAGCAAGAAGAGTAGAGATCTCAGCTTTGTTACGATTGAGTGAAGCACAAATAAAAATATGGTTTCAAAATCGAAGAATGAAATATAAAAGAGAACAAAAGGAAAGACCATATATGGATAAAAGATACACCATTGATGCATCACGGAATTATCATTCCCAGACTCTTCAATCGCGATATCATTTAAATCATAAATGTCTAAGTCAATCATGCATGTATTGTTCGTGTACTTATCAAGAACAGCCTCCGTTGTTACCCCCTATTACGCCACTACAATCTCTGTAAAAGGTACCATGAAACGCCCATCTAGCGTAATAAATATGAACACAGTAATATTATAAGCGGAATATGCGAGTGGTACGTAAACGAGATCAGTTCTTAACTTGAATTGAAATTCATTAACTGTGTATATGTATTTGATTGTATTATAATCCTCTTTAGCGAGAAGATGTTGTCGTATTTTATCTGAGTTACAAGCCTTCGGTTTGCGGCCTGAGCCAGGGGAACTTCCTTGAAATGACACGCGATTTTGGAAATAATTTTAATCGCAATTTATGAGCAATTTATAGCATTTTAAACTGTAAAAACAAAACGTCGGATAGCCAAAGGCCTATAGATAACCCAGAAGCGTATAAGAAGTTTGGAAAGTGCTCTGCGGAAAAAGAGTTTTGAACGTCTATGTAACAGTAATGAAACAATGGTGATTTGATCACCGACACGGTTTGCGTATTATTATTATTATTAATAGCTATACACATCTTTTAAATGAGAAAGTATGCAATACAAGAGGTACAATTTGGTGAAACACTTAATAAGTGTAGAGTTCAAGCTTGAAAGGATAGAGAAACTATCAAGTAAGAGTCCTTTCAGGAGAAAATTACCTGAAGGCGAAAATCACTCACCCCGGCAGCTCATGATTTTCTGATGCTTTCTTGTTTTCTCCTTTCGTGACTCTTGATCGATTGTGATTTCGAACCTAGTTTTGCTATAGTGATTTGGCGTCAAACTCTAAACCAATCACATTATTCGAATCATTTTCGTTATAATACAATCTCTGTTATACCATGTCATATATTAGTGATTTAATGTACATTGTAAAACTTTGGAACATTATTTGGCAATGCATTTGATAGTATCTTTCAGGGAGTAAAAAGTATTACTATAATTAACAATTAGACAACGAGCCCGAGTTGGCTACCGTCGAATAGTCACCGAGGTCCTTGTTTTAGTTGAAACCAATTACTAGTGGTACAAGCCAAACACATCAAAAGAAATAAATTCCAAATATTTATTCGCTTCTTGCATAATTAATTTTTAACACAACCGTCTATCAAAGGCATCCATGACGACTGCAGCGTCGTGATTTGGAGGATGAATTTTAATTTGACTTGATTCAGACTTAATTTTTAAAACAAAAAAGTTGGATATCAATACTGGCTACAAATTTACAGCCTCACAAAATAGCAAACTTGAGCAAGGTAACTATTGAATATCTAAAAATACATAAATGTTTGCAGTTTTTAATATAAACGTTTGTTGTTTATAAACTTTTGCTGACTAGTGAACTAATTTATATCTGCAATAAAGTAGTGACGAAAAAAATGCGAGAAGATTGTTAAATAAGATTAAAATTGTATATGCATAGCCTACCATTAAACAACTCCATCTCATATTTTGTTGCTTGCTTTGTTTTCTCGGGCACATAATTTATAAGACTCTCGTATAAAATTGATTCAAAAACATTTGTGAATCGCTTGTTTACTTTAGAATTTTGAGAGGGAACTTGCCAGCGTTCACTATGAGAAAATAGTGAACGATTGAGCAACCAATCAGAATGCAGATCATCGAATAGCACCCTAGTCGGTTTCGACTAATACCAGATAGAGAATGTATGTACAAACGATCCATATATGATATAATGTTGCATATGGACAATTATTTTATTCGAAATAATAATCCAAATTACATTGATATACACCTTTGAACTTGAGTTATTGAGAATAGGATAAAAAGTTGCAGGGGGTATAACAAAGGCGCCTTTCTCTCGCAATAGCTCATTTAAACTGTCCATAAGATACAATAGGGAATATAAGGACAACTATGTTCCCTTCAATTTAAGCTTTTAAAAATAATTACAGGGTTGAGTGTGACAAATGATGCTGGTTTAGCATGCAGTATACAAATTTAGTCATAATATTTACAATTCTAAATAGACAAAGCACACCTAGCTCGCATAATATTTAACTCTATTTTACGAGGCTATTTACTATATTTTACAGGTTTAGATTAGGGTAATTTAGATCCTCGTGTTTAAGTCAATATTCAACGAATATACAACGTGATAAATTAAAAATAATCTAATACTTTATCCATATATGTGACCATTGAAGGCTGATTTCTACTATAGGAGGATCTACGGATTATTCCGTGAGAGCAAATCTTACGCATGCGCTGTGGACTGAATGCAGTTTGACGCATGTCCATTGCATGGCATTTAGGAAATGTTTATTTGAGCGGAAATATCTCACCTACAGTGGAAATCAGCCTTACAAACATGTCAACGTTGATAAAGCATCTGATTAAATCAATCTTCATGCATCGATACGTCCGTTTCAATATGTCTTTCAGTGGAAGTAGCAAGTACGGTCTCAGTTACTTCATCTAGAGTTTGATGTAATCGTTCAACATCATCTAAATCATTAGTTGTTGATATATCTTGTGATACTAATGCTAATTCATTATGATGATGATGATCAGTATCATCAGTATCATCAGTATCTTCATCAACAATAATATGTTCATTATTACTATCATTATTATTATTATTTAATAAATTATTAGTTGATTGTTGTTGTACATGTAACAGATTTTGATGATGTGTTGTTGGTGATATTGGTAATTGTGTTAAATTTGTTAATGATGGATGCAAATTTGGTTGTGTTATATATGCTTGACTTACAACTGTATTCCCATTACCACCAGCATTACCAATTCCAACTTGATTAACCAATGATATCGATGGTAATATAGGTACTTGTGTTAATACAACACCAGATGGTAATAAACGTGCTGCACCTTGTTGATGTGGTGAGGCTACTATGGCAACACCATCTTGATTAATATATAATGGAATTGTTGTAATTGTACCTTGTTGTCCAACCATATGTTGTTGATCTTCGCTGTTGTGATGATGTTCATCTTCTTTGTTATTATCTTTATCTAAATCCATTTTCATATCAGGATTAATTGTACGCCGTAAACTTTGTTTACGATTACAAAACCATATTCTTATTGTATTTGGTTCTAGAGTCATTCTATTAGCCATTTCTTGTATATCATCCGGAGTTGGCTTGGGATTTTTTTTAAATGTTTCAATTAACATCTCAAGAACTTCAGGTGAAAAACTTGTTCGACGGCGTCTTTTTTTGCCTGGTTTTAAACCATCACCACTTTCAATTTGTTTACGACGTATCCATGATTCTAATGTTGGTTTCATTCTTAAGGCTGTCTTCATCCCGAGTTGCCTTCCCTCAAATCTGTAACAAAAAGAATATATACAACTTATTAACAAACATTTGATCAATCACTTAATTTAGCATATAGTATCACTTTGCACAAATAACATCGACTAATTCTAGAGTAAGCTTGCTGCTTCCCTATAAACAACTGGACTAAAATTTAGGTACGACGTAAAATGTAGAAACTATCTACTAATTAAAAGAACTACAGAAGTCAAGGGTATACGATCCCACTTTAAACAAATTCGATTTTAAGAATGGGAAAATGTAATGTAGCTTGCGTGGTGTGAATACGACCACAACGTATATATTCTTTCGCAATTAGTTTAAAGAGTAGCGGATGGCTATGCCATCAATATGGGTTTCTTGGTTGATTTATTTTTGAAACTAGTTTCAGTCACTTTAAGAGAATAATGACCATAAATATAACGAGTAAATAGGTTATTTGCCCAAAGCGAAAAAGTTCCAACTTCAAACGCCTTTTGTAAAAACAACAACAATCGACTTGCTTCCTGACCTGTCTAGGAGCCTGCAAAAATGTGCATTGGTTAACTATCATGCTAACATTCCTGCAACAAGCCATATCTATCATCGACAACAACCTAGTACATGATTATCCTTTCAGATCATCCGCTGTTGAAAATGATATCACTTGATCCAAGTATACAACAACAACAAGTAAAGAAAATCAATTAACCTTGATATGATAGACTGGCTGTATGATGGTCCGTTCATTTCTGATAATTCTTTCCCAACATCTTCTTGACTATGACCAAGTGCCATACGACTCCCTTTGAAGAATTTAATGAAATCTTGCATCTCGTATGTCAATGCACTGTCATCTTTGGACTCACTTTGACTACGTTGTCGTGTACCATTTGGGCTATGTAACGGTTCTACATTGCCAGCAGCATCTAATGCTAACTTGATTTGCGAACAGTTCAATTTATTTGTATTAACAGAAGAGAAACCAGGTAAGATTTGTGCCACAGTTGTAATCTGTGTTGATTGACCAAGTGATGTTGGTGAATGAAGCTACGAAGAATGAAAGGAAAATGTCAACATCCCTTTGTAGGAAATATAAGAAGCATTCATTTTTAATTTATTTATTTAAGAGTCAAGTAATAAAGCTGGCATTGCCTACTGAAGATGATTGCATCACTCTTCTAATTCAAGCAATATGGTAAATGCTTATCACCGATCTCAGACGCACAACTGCACATCCATTTCAACAGATTTCATGGCACATCGACATTGATTGTTGATGATCAGCAATACACAAAACACTTCATAATTCCATAAGCCAGCAGATTATATAGCATGCATGTTGAATGATAACATCAGATAGGGTTTAGACTTGACTTTCATGAGCCTTTATGAAATTACTTGAATTGTTCAAGATTATTTGCTACTAGCAGTTTCGACAAAATATTTATATTTCTGGGATACCAGACCATTGCAGCATTTTCTTCTGAAATTTTTGTTGAAGGTTGACCTAGCAATCATACAAATATCCATTTTCTTCTGAATTTGCTCCAGCCTTCCAGAATCTACAATTGGAAGGATTCCAATTATTTTCTGACCCTGAAAATGATGCTACACATTCTTTTGAGCCAAATTATCTTTGACCTAATCGATCTTAAGCTACCTCCTTCACAACCAACTGCACACCCCAATTAAAAATTTGTTTCTTATACAATATTCATTTCACGCTTGCTACAATAGCTCAATATCCAATGTGTGGTCAATGTCGTTGAGCTGCTGAGAAGCGTCGCAACGCTTTCTTGTGTATAATATTTTGTTTTGTGATTAGGCCTACTGTAGCTATTTTGAGTTGGAGGAGAGGAAGGCCGAAAATGTTTCCTCTAGTGTACACTCTACATCTTGGTTCATATGGTTGGGATGGCTGAAAAGAAACTATTGATTGTTTGTGAGTATGATTGACCTTATTTACATCGCCACATCCTGCAGGAACCAGTTGATGAATTGAATACATTAATAGCTATTCTATAGACCTCGTGATTTGATTACAAAAATTCATGCTAGTAAGGACATTTATTGTCCAGGAACACTATGTTATTGTCCTATGTTATCCAAATTCTTCTCTACTCTTCTTCATTCACCACAAAAACTCACTCCTCAAAAAATATTATGACATATACATCAAACACAGCCATCGCAACTCTTCCCAGTCAGCTGGTGTTTGTTTGTAGAACAATCTGTCATCCTCAATAAAAGCAACCGCTGACAGTTCGACTTATAGCAAAATGTGCAAAATTATCTTATTGCAAATTGACAAATTATTTAATCTTGGTATTTAAAAAAACACTATATTGTATTTTTTATAATGAGACCTTTGAAAAAGCCTGTTTATGCTTAAAGGTTCATCTCAATGAATGATGATGAAGAATAACACTTCGAAGTGCACCTCTTATTACACGTCAATCTAGCTACCATCCACGATCAAGCACTTGTCTCAAATATCACAGTAACGAGATAAGCCTAACTTCATTTAATTCATTGATTCATTTAGCAAAGAGAAACAAGTTAAAACTTGTGAACCCCCTTATGCACCAGTCAATTGTTGGCATCACTGTCCCTAGAGGTCCAGATCCCCAGGAAATCGTCGGACATTAACGTCATTCTAACATGATTTAAACAGCTTTAATGCACAGGTACCCGAAATGATGCGATGCTGTTAATATAAATTTGAAAGGAGCCAATAGAAGTGCAGGAAATTAACATTCCTTAGCATTTTAAAAATATATATCTTTTCTGCGATAAATGGTTGTCAATTTGTGCAATCTGTTGGCAACATAGAAAAACAGGAAAATCTTTCTGCAATGTGGTTATCCAATTTGGAATCAATATTACAGACGGTTCATTTTAGAAGCTTTGCTAAAATCAAAAACTGATACTTTAGTGTATAACAAGTATGCAATTTAGGGTTGGTGTTTAAACAAGCAAGTCTCCCCTGATACTGGGGAATTTAATGGATTTCAACACGTGATAATTTGAGAAACTCTATGGATACTTCCCAGGGTCAGGAGGCTGTGACGTCAATTGACATGGAACATTGTAACAACAAACATGATGGTTCATTACCTGTGATGTCGTAAGTAATTGTTGTGGTGTTGATTCAACAACAGTAGAGTTTCCATCTTGAGATCCTACAGCAACAACAACAAAAAGCAATTATTAGTCTATCGAAAATTGAGCCAAATATTTTGACTATAATAGCTTAGATTTGAATAGAAATATTTTATGATTGGTAGAAATCAGCAAAAAAACACTTACTCGTTTGATCATAGTTCAATAGTGCCTATGCTAGATTATCTAGCATGTTTCTCTGGGGGGAGGGTATGTATGTTACCGCTGATCAATGAAGTAAGAGCTTATTGAATTGCATTAATTGCTAAGAATGCATAATTCTTACACATAAATGTTTATCAAGCATACATAGAGTTGGCTGTTATCTTAACACCTGGGGGGGGGGGGGTAGCAAAGTAGGCCTAATGTAGACGGGGGGTACTTCAATACCCTTTTGTACGGAGTGATCCATTTTGAAAATCCCGCCAGTACCCCAAAATTATTATAAAAAATTTCCTGGCATTTTTTATGGAAAATGCCAATTTGGTGCCTCATAGAAGGTGTCCAGGCACCTCACAGCGGGAATATTTCCGGTTTTCACGGCTTGAAACCAAAAATTTTGCAGCAGAATTCCAAAATTTAAAATTTGATACCCCAATAGTACCAGCATGGTGCCAAAATGATACACCAAAATAATGGCACATCCCCGTATAGCGCCTACATGGAAGTACCCCCCGCTTAACAGCCAGAGTGCCATTAAACCTTTGTGTAGTGGTAAGAGTGTTGGACCTCAGCCTGCAGGGTCTTGGGTTCACTCCTTGGCAGAAGCACCATTGGTTTGCATCAGGAAGGGCAAACAGCCATTAAACTCACGCATGCTCTAATACACTAACCAAAGTAAACAACCACCCGATGAAAAAAGCTACTACCTTACCCGGTTCGCGACAAAATGTCAAGTCAAAAAAAAATCCAAACCTGAAATAAATTGACCACTATGTGCAGGTGGCATTTATATATGGGATTGCTTCAATGGAAAATACTATTTTAGACATAACAAGAGTGACCATTATTGACAGGTGGCCGCTGTGTAGAGGTGACCATTATAACAGGCTTGACTGTATATATGTTTCTTGGTGTGAAAGATGAGCTCTTAACTGTACTCTAGTTTGCAATCTACCATTCTTTTTGGCAAAAACATACACTGGTCCATGTTTATCTATTGTCTTACAGTCTGTAAAGATGTCATTGTGTCATAAACAATACCTGATGCATTGGCTATGAATTGCATATGACGCCGCACTAATTCAGTAACAATCTTTTCTTCAATTTCTTTGCCAACATCATGTTCACTTTCAGCCATCCAGATTGCCTGTTCTTCATATGGTGTCACTAGAACAACAGTCTTTCTTCTTGTTTGCAAAATATTTGAAACAACAACCTAAGAAAGACAAGCAAGGAAATAAAGTCAAAATCATCATAAAAAGTATCCTACATCAACTCATTGCTAGTTAATATGGTAGCTTAATCAGTATTCTATTCCGATTTCAGGATTATTTCAAGGCATGTGCCCTTTTCAAATTATCTAGGATTATTGAATCCCCATGTTTGTTGGATCCTGCTCATGCAATAGCCTTGTTTTACCAAGATTAATTTTCATGGTCTATATGTCATCAGGATTTGGGCTTACATGAGACTTCACTGCTATCTTGATAAGCATCTAGGTGAGACCGGGGAGACTTGGACCACTTTTCACATTTTTAATTATTAAAATTATTGTGGTTGTGCAAATGTAACAAATTTTATGTCATTAATTAGCCAACATGCTCAATTCAAAAGGGTAAGAATATCAATTACATAAATGTAGCAATTTTTCAAATATTTTGTGCGGAAGATCGACATTTTAGAGGGGAGACTTGGGACACAGTGGGGTGACATGGATCAGGCATATTTTCTCAAAATTTCATCAAATAACTGACAAATTTACTTTCCAGTACCAGACACTACAGCTGTTGCTTTGACCTAGGGAATTTATTTGATCAAAGTTAAGCCAGCAACAAGTAATTTTAGCATTAATAAAGAACATTAATTTTTGACACACCTGTCATCAATCTAATTGTAATTAATTTAGCAACTTTATCTCCACAAAGCAAAAAAGTCAAATGCTGCGCATATAAATAAAAACAAACTGATATTTCAACCAAATGCAATTAGTTTCCCATTCGTTGTGTATGCTAAAACGCGCTGTTCCATGTCTCCCCGTTTGACTTCCCAGCAAAAAATGAGGTGGCACTCCTCATCAACAGGAATGTATTCAAAAATTTTATGTCAAAAGATTCATCAAAATAAAACTGTTGCAATGGCACCACTCAAAATGACAATTAAACACTAATTTTAAAATTAATTGAATCAAAAGAGGAATGGCAAAACGCATGACGATCAACGTAAGCTGTACACTAAAATTTCTTGATAATTAGTTCTTGTTGGTTATTGAAATTTAGGGAAACAACATGAATTGAAGTGATATACAGCATATTAGAAGATAATTGACATGGGTAATCAGGAACGCTCTTGTCCCATGTCTCCCTAGGTCCAAGTCTCCCCGGTCTCCCCTACATAAAAGCGGATCAAATTTCCATTTTCTATATCAAATAGATTTGACCTGAGCTATAGAAAATTATATATCTCCTAGTTTGCCGGCCTTAAATATAAAGTCACAGTAGAGATAAACAGACGTAAGGCCTATTATTAATCTGTGAGTTTGCTAATACTTGACAAAACATTCATATACCTGGTGATTATATTTGTTCAAGGCATCTCTTGCTTTTCGTGATATTATATTAACATCAGTTTCAAGCTGAAATTAGAACAAATGAATGCAATTGCTTGAAGAAGTGATGCACAGTAACAACTATAGCAAACTACTGTAACAAAAGAGATTATTAGTCATTTCATTACATTCTAATTAGCCATGCTTATCCCCTGTCAATATCCAATTAACTGGATTTACATCCTGATTTATATTATAACTTTAATTAGTTTCGTTGTGAAGCATGAAATTTTGTTGACATAAAAATAAGTTGTCGTTTCTAAGTTCATTAAAATAGTTCTTCCTTGAAGTGTATTACATGTCCAAAGTTGATTACACTACACTTTTAAATATAAATCTTATTATGCTATGTTTTGGTAATTTTTCTTTTAAAGCCATTGTTTTAAGACACTTGTAACACTTTGTTGGAATAATAATTAACAGACACAGAGGATCATATAAAAGATCAAGTAAAGAAGATCTCCAAAAAGTCTAATGAAGTCTTCTTATGATTATAATTTCATTGCAACATATATAACTCAAATACAGTAACTTGCTTGAAAAGTTACTTCCAGAAAACAGCAGAATACTGGACAACCACACATATGCAACTTCCCCATTTGTAGCTGATATGCATAGATGGAATTAAGTAATCTCATAATCCAGTAATCTCATTCACTAATGATCCTCTAATTAGCAGTTTAAATTCATATTGTGTTTAAAGTTTACTGTCTTGCTTTCGGGCCCAAAATTGTTTCTTGCTCCAATCGGAAACTTAATTCTAAAAAAACCTCATAATTACAATCAAAATGTAGCAACAAAACCCTGCAGGCCCTATAGCGTTCAGGGACCTGGGGAAATAGCCCCGCTTAAAGTGTACATCCAGGATATTGAGAGATTGCTTCTTTAGATAGAAACAAAATTCTATTTGCAGATTTTGTTCTGGTGTTTTTGTTTGCGCGATCATTACCCCTCCAAAATGCAGTCAAAGTGTGACGATTTTGTGTCTCAATCTTTTTCCAGGAACCTGTTTATTTTACAGGAAGGAAAGAGGTTTACACAGGAAGAAACACTCAACATTTCATGCTTTTGTCTTTACCAAAACTTCCCCAGTTGTATGTTCTCTCTGACTAGGGGGCTGTATATCTAGTCTCCCCTGCCCCACCCCACTAGAGCCAACCCCTGGATAAATTGCTGTTGTATATGGAGAGATACTTCTACCATTTGATTAATTTGTCAATATAAATTACCTTAAATGAAACAACGAATGCGTTTTTCGCCCATTCTCTAACCAAAGGACTGATCATTTTTGGTGTTGGTTGCATTGTCAGCATTATAGCTCCTTCTGATGATTGGATCTTGTGCTCCTCCTGACAATAAATTAATGATCATAAATACAAACATTTAGAATCCAGATTCGATAATTTCTAAAAACATGGTATATCAATTAAGTAATAGGATAATGATATGATACTTTGTACTTTGACATAGAACATAAACTTATTAAGTAAATAACTTAGGCGGTATTCCCCTACCGAAGACGCCCGTATCACTCTTCTACTTCTAGAAGAGTGGCTCATTTCGCTAAGAGATTTGATAGTAAATGATCTTTACTGATCTAATTTGTTTGTAGATAAATCAAGGCTGAGACCTTTGGGGGGATTTGAGCTACAGTCAACCAGATTTGACCAGATCTGAAGTTTGGTTGCTCTTAAATCTGAGCTAGCCCTTCATTTACACAAAACAAGTGTTAGACCTATAGCTTATAATATAACTTATAATAAACAATATCAGCATTTACTGAGAGGAATAATGCTTAATTCAGAGTAAAACTCAATAATAAAGTTCTTTTCAGATTTCACTCACCAAATCTTGTTGTGGGATGTAGAAATCTGAAACTGCTGCAGCTAAATAGAAAATGACATTGGAAGCAAGGGGAGATAATGCTTCAGCAGATGCTTTTAGCAGAAATAGATAATCTGAAAGGGTCATAAAACCAATCTTTAACAACAGACAAGAATTCTGAACCTGAAAACAAAAATAATTGAGCAATCAAGCAGGCCTGCCGTATTGGTCACCTGTCAACAAAGGTCAAATCTAAATTACAAATATAGATTCGATGGTGTTAACCCTGCCAATAAAGGCCACATTGTCCATAATGGTCAAATAAATGTTGTCCTAGATTGAAATACTGTAGTTATAGATATACCTTTCATCGCATGAACCTATGTACAGTATAATGAAGAAAGCTTCATGGGTGAATACACACGATGTGCGACAGATCAGATTTTTTATGTAAATAATTGACCATGGGTTGGGTAATAACATGATTTGGTCAAACCATCAACAAATGTTGTTAATATCAGTATGAACTAAAATAAATCAAAAATATAAACAAGTTTCTCAAAATCCAATCTATTTCAACATAAACAGGACAGTTAGATTTTAACGCAATGTCAATACGGTTAGATCAGTTCAGGATAAGGGTTCAACTCGGGCACCTTTAATACATCTAGGCAAATTATAGATAGCAAATCCGTTATTGGTCAAATTAAATTACAGTAAACAGTAAAACCTGTATATAACAGCCATCTATGATAAGTAGATAAATTGACCAGTATATGAGGTGGCCTTTATACACAGGGTTATTTCAATAGAAAATACTATTTTTGACATTTCAAGACCACTATAGAGAGGTGGTTGCTATTTAGAGATGACAGTTAAAACAGGTTTGATTATATATAGAATTATGAGAATAGCACAACCGTTAATCAGTGTCACTCAGTAATAACCTATGCTTTTTTCTCTAAATGGTAGAAAACATTAATTTGGTAACACTCTCTTTGAATCATATTTGCAAAGTCATGACTGAAAGTGGTGTAATGAAGACATCTTCAACATTATTGATTTTGTGCCACATGTTTGTTTATTTGATTTGTTTACGCTAGAGTGCCTCAGATAATTATTCAAATAACATTTCTGAGTCCACATCTTTAAATTAAATTTACCTCTTTGTATCTCCTTACAATATCTTGCAAGCCAGGAGCTCTATTTTCATCAACTAAAACAATAAGTATTCAAGAAACGGTTCTGATTATAATTGCAAGCATCTGTGTTATAAATTGAAGGGTTTTTAGAGATGGGAATAAGTTTACATTAACAGGGCTGTAAGTAATGAAATAAATTATTTCTCAGTAATCTTTACCTGTACCGTAATCAATTATTATCTGAATTAGTATTTTCTTATCTGTAATCATTACTATTTTTCGTAACTGGAACGGATTACTTTTTTGGTTGCCTAGCAATTATTGGATTACTTTTTTGGCACAGGAACAATAGCATAGCTGTCACTGACATTTTGAATGCTTAACAACTCTGTAACAATAAGTCTTGAGTAAATATCTCTTTAAAATGAATTAACACCACAATAATATTAACAATAGAAATAGAAGCAACTATCAGAATATCACACACTATCTATTATAACTAGTCACACATTTAAAGGTATGATTTCCTAGCAACACAATCTTTGGAGCATAATAATAGTTATTTAGTTCAAAGTTCTCAAATAGTCTATATAACGTTATCTGATAAACTATAAACTTTGGATCATGCAATCGAAAAGAGGGGTGGACCCTTTAATATATCAAAGAGATGGATATAAACATGCTTTAAGCCAGTGTCACAGTGTGCAAGATAGAAGCATAACATAGAAGACAAAGTAAATGATAAAGCTACCATAACACCATTTAAAAATGATTGTATTTGTATCTTGCTGTGTGATATTTTATTAATAGCCTAGACGTGCCTTTAACTGTAATTACATTACTTTATTTAGTTATGAAGTTACTTGTAAGACAATTAGGGTCCATGCGAGGGAGACAGAAAAGACACACTTTTTCTTGCTCAACTTTTATTGACTGTACTCAACGAGTGCCTTCTTGAGACTCTCTTTTACCTTAACAAAACTCTGTTTTTCATTCACATAAACTATCTTTACAATATTACCATTACAATGCATAAACAATAGGTAATACCTCACAATCACAATATCACATCCTTTAGCTACACAATCAACAGTAGACAAACAATACAATAATAAATACATCCGGAAGCCAACAGTGACTGGCACATATAGCCATAATTGCAATAACATTCCCATTTGTCCACATAATAATAATATCCACATACATTACATATAACTATTAAACAATAGGCCTACACATTAACTATCTATCCCACATACACATTTATTATCTATACATTGAACCACATTGGGTGATTGGCTCAGTTGGCAGAGCAACCGAACTTCAGATCGTATCATATCTGATCGACTGTGGTTCAAATCCCCCTTAGGTCAACTCAGCCTTGACTTTATCTGAAACATCAAATGAGTACCATCTAAGGATGGCGGATGGAATGGTTCAGAAGGAATTGCATTGTGAGTAGCTGCGGCGCATCGTTGCGCATTGACAATCAAGGCCTATCTGCCATGAAATCTGTTGAAATTGATCTGCAGTGTCGCGGCTGAGATCTAAGGAGCGTTTAACATCATTGCTCTTAGCGAAAAGAGCCACTTCTCTAGGAATAGAGGAGTGGTACGGGTGCCTTCGGTAGGGCGACACCGTCCACATTACTTATTAAACCACATTACTACACGCCATCCTGATCCCAAGATCACACATACATTGTTACATTTACATCATCATGCAATCTAATCTTTAACACGTAACATATACCATATAATACTGATTGAGAGTGTCAGTTCCACTATAGCCTATTATGCGAGGATTGGTTGAGTAGAATTATGATGCCGAAAACCTTTCAAAAATTAAAGAAGATGTTAAGTTTCTATTGGCCTTTATGAGAATAAGTTGTTATAAATGAATTATTGAATTATTATTGATGAATTATAAATTGACATTTTTGCATAAAATTATTTTACATTAATATACTCTGGAAGACATCTGGGAAGTGTTGACAGCACTTTCTTCAGTCCAACAAAACACTCTCCGTATGATAATAATGACTATAGATATGACCAGTTAGTTAATAGATAGCTTACCCACGACTTGACATGCTCCATTATTATCCAACTGAAGATCTAAGATATCCAATGCATTGTGACCTTCAAAATGTCTACAAAATGGTTCTAAAGAACGTTGTCTATGCAGAAATACAACAGCATATCCATGTGACAAGAAATATCTAGATAAAAGTCAAGGTAGACAATAGACATGCAAGGAGAATTGTCCTACATGCAAATAAATAAAAATCTCATAGATCTATCTAAGTAATCATGATACAATGGAGGATAACAGCTAAGCTAGTTTATACACATAAAGAAGTTCTGGGTAAACTTATATAAATCCATACAATTCTTAAGGCACGGGCGAGCATGTTGAACCGCTTAAACAATAGAATCACACTAGGACAGCTATGACAAGGACAGTCATTTTATTGTAAACCCCGTCTTAGCTCAAATGCATATAAAATGGTCATAAAAATAGAAAAAGGATTACAAAAATGTGTAGGCTATAGGTTATGATCATACTCTAAATATTCGCTATGGACTTTCAACACAGTCTAAAATGGGATTGGAATGTGAATGGAATTGCAATATTTAGCATAAGGTTTGTACTGGCTGGAACTGTTCTGTGCTTCAAAAAGAATTCCAATTGTGTGTCAATATCTTGCGAATAGCCATTTTATGAACTATTTTATGGTATCACACACAACAATTAAAAGTTCTAGATATGGTTCTTATCATATATCATTTTTGATCGTCGTACCATCGTCACATCAAAAACTTTGCAAACATTTAAAAAACATCTCAATCAACACGATCTAACTGGCATGTGCACAGTGCATAATGCAGTAAATGGATACAAATAAAATAAAATAATCTAAATTGTATATCATTACTTTTTTTTTCACACTCCTATAGTAAAGATTATTAGTATAGTTATCTTATACATTAGTTATAGTTAATAACCAATTTAATTTTTTTGTATCTCGTAATTTCTGTATGTATTTGTAAATTATGTAATTGCGGCAATATGTAAGTGGAAGTTTACTTCCCTTTATTTGCCAGTCAGAATTTTTGACAAATAAATCAACATAATGATCAGTAATATTCAGTTAAGGTTTCTTCGAAAAATAATTCAAGATAAAGGATAGCAGCAAAAAATAAACAGACTTAGGTTTAAACAACATTCCGCAATAGCTTGCTGAAGATGCAATTAAGCTATTGCAAAACGTTGTTTAAACCTAAGTCTGTTTATTTTTTGTCGCTATCCTTCATCTTGAAATGATCAGTAATATCAAATCAAAAATAAATGCGAGCCTAAAATCTGCCTAGCGGATTCGCAATAACTTCCGCAAGACAATGATGGTAGGTCACCAACAAATAGGCTAATATCCGAGAGGGGTCCTATAAATAATTTTTCAAAACTTCAGTGATTGATTACCTATCTATGCCCCTGCAAAAAACAGTTAAACGGCCCAAAATATTTATGAACTACTTATGAACTGACAGTGAGAGTTCATAAAAATTGGGGCCATTTAATGTTAATGAACTGTTTATGGACTGTTTAAAAACTCCTAAACTGTTTATCGCAGGAGTGCCTTATTGTACGGAATTTCCAAGCAAAATATAGCAAGTCCTGAACAGTTTTGAAGGATTCAAGAGTTCTAAAAAGTAGAAATTTGACAATGATTTTCGAGAGAATGTAAGGTACAATGAATTCTATTGTGTAGTTTGCAAAAACCAAATTGAAATTAGCAGTAGGCCTATAAATTGTTATTTCTCAATAATTTTCTTAGAATCAGTAGGCTACCCATTGCTTTACACTCATATTTCTATCAATTGTTGTGTTGCATAGGCCTATCAATCCCACAGTTAAAAATTTCATCATCAATTTTTATCAAGTTTATCATACTCGATAAACATCTCTGTCAATCATTATTTATAAACAAACTTTCATGAACTGTCCACAAAACGTTATTCATGAACTGTAGATGAATGTTATTTAAGAACTGTTCATGAATGTTGAATGGAATTTTCATGAACTTGCTTATGAACTTGTAATGCTTATTCATGAACTTTTATGAACAGTTCAGCAATTGCAATCAAAGTTCATGATTGTTATGAAAATTGGGTCGTTTAACTTTTATGAATAGTCCATGAACCATCTAAGAACATGAAATGGTGAACTGAATTTCACAGCGTTAATTTTAACTTAGCTTATCGACCGGAGTAACTTACTCGTTGCTAGCATTCCTAAATTCCTTTAAGGTCAAGGGGATGTAGGCTATCCCCTGTAATGTTAATAGATAAAAGGATACTCTGCAGAAGCAGCACCTCTTGTTCCTTGGCTGAAGTTGTCTACATATCTGACTGTATTGCTTTCAAGAGGAACAGTTGTACCTCCACTCTGTGAATAAATCATATTGGTGATAAGACACAGCTTATAACCCTTAACCTACGAGGTAGGCTACTGGTCATTAAAACTTTTACTGAAAGGATGACCTTTTCAACAGGTATGACGGGTCTTGAAATGATCTTGAATCAATCAGTCAGCTATCTAGCTTAGAGCAAACTCCATCCCAAAAGTTACGAAAAATAAGAAGCGGAACTTAGTCTCAGGCCTTTTTGTTGTCAAAATTCAGTAGGTCATCTTGATTCATGAAACACAAACACAAATGTGTAAATTTTGTTTCAACTGATTTCCAATTTTACTTTTTATCTGATACTTTTGTGCATATTTAAAATCAAATCTTCTGCACGCTTTTTAAACACAATAAGAAATGCAGAAATTCACTTAACAGCAATAATAATTTGCACTGGTTAACTAAAATACAATCCATATATATTTCATTCAAATTATGTAGTCAACATACTGATGAGAACTGTAGAATTATGTTGAAGAAATAATAATAACAACGTAGGTTGAATTGATTTGTATGGTATATTTCTTCTTATGAATAATAATATTAATTCCAAGTTGACATGTTGATAGTAGACTGTACATTCAGTTCTCATAGTTTTCATAGTTTTCATTTACTGTATTTATAGTGTTTAGATAAATGCTAGAAGCTGCTAGATCATGCATGGTCATTGTGAGTCATGCGGGGAGTCATGTAGGTTCTCCTATGTTCTAGAATGTTCTAGATGGTTCAGGAAGGTTCCTACAATACCATTTACTTATACACAACGCATATTTTTGACTCATGGTTACGTTAGTGACCTTGCAGACCAAAATTTATTTGACAATATTATGACTTGACAAAAATTTATTTCCATTGCCCGCCATGATGGCCGACTCGCAGCTTAGCGAGATTACAATTGCATTATTAAATGAAATGTTTTCTAATACTCCTGGATTAGTTTACATCGTGATTATCTCTTCATTGGTAGAACACATGATTGTTTTCTTCTTCTCGTCATTTGAAATGGTTAATGAAAGGTTTTAATCGTTCTGTAACATCACTATTTGAGGTGAAACTTCGAAGACAATTGTTGTTGTGTTTTGACCATGAGAACTTTAAACCGACAATTCATCATTTGTTTGGGGGCGTAGACAAGACAGTATTATATATTTATTGTTTGTATTGTTTTCTGAAGTTATTTATCACATCAAACTGCTAAGCCAGTCGTCATGGTTTTATTTGTTTTATTAAAATGTTTTAATTCTGCTGCGACATCACCTTAAGAAGAGACAATTTCGCACGTCATTTACAACTCACACCTGTATTGTAAGTAGTGAAAATCACTTCTTTCGATATATCTTTGTATGGTCTAGTTGTGGAGCGTCTGCATAAGGCCCGCTGGGTCTGGGGTTCAATCCCATCAGTTTGCATCAACGTTTTTTTCTTTTTTCTTTGATTTATTATTTGGATATATTTTTCTTTATATTATTATATTATTTGGATAATGTTATAATTTATTTTGTTTGATTGAAGTTGATCTTTTTATTTGATCTGATTTTTATATCATTCGATTGGATTGATTTAATTTTTCGAATTTGATTTGATTTGATTTTTCTTTGCATGATGATTTGATTGATTTGATATTCTAGTGAATTTGATTTCGATTGGTTTATTTTGATTATTATATTATTCACCATGAGTCCGAGCGTAGCGGAGCTATTTTTTACTTTGTAATATGTAGTAGGCCTACAATAGAGTAGCCTATCAATCTCATTTTTACTATACTATACATGTATGTAAGGATTTAAAGGGAGAATACTGACCGGGGAACGTTGCGCGCGGAACTTGAATTCTTCATACCAAATTCAAGTACTCGTTTTGAAACAGAGTCGGCCTCGCCTTAATTCTATTGTTTTGAGCGAAATAATCAAAAGCACGAGACAGAAACAAATGTCGAAGCCGTGAACTCGTGACAATCATCAACGAATCAATGTTTTTGAACAACGATTTATTCCATGCATTTAACTCAGATTCGCATAGTTTTATTGAATTATCACATTAGTTTGCTTTTGGTATATTTATCCTTGGTTATATTTACTGAAGTTGCCTTGTTATTAGTTGGCAAGCTTTTATGGACCGATCGTTACATCAAAAACATGAAAAAGAACGATAGTCGATACGCAAGATAACCTAAGATGTCAAGAAACACAAGGATTTTGCTTTATAACGAAAATAAAAATGTTAAACAAGGTTCTTGTTTAGTGTTACTTTCGTTCAACATATCAATCGAACTGATCGAACTAAAACCGCTTCTGCACATCATACTTTTTATACTGTCGATCACATAGTAAACAATACATTAAAGTCCAGGACGTGATAAAATAAGTACGTAGTAGGCCCTATAGCTCCCAAATTGTGATTTTAATTTGTTCATTTGAAATGCTTTACCATAAAATCAACATACGGCCAGAATAATAAAACGAAGCTCACTCGGAACTCACACGCACAGCAGCTTTTCTCGAAACTTTGTTTAAATTGATGACGTATGAGTTGGTTGAGCGCGCAATGTTCCCCGGTCAGTATTCTCCCTTTAATTATCAAACTTGATCTCCATTATCAGTGTTGTTCTGCATTTACACATTTGAGACAATAGCCTAATAAAGAAAGAAACCCAGGAGCAGGAGAACACAACAGAAATCACGACCGAGTGGCGTGACAACGGTCGTAAGAAACAGGTTTCAAAGGAGGCCAAATTATGAGAAATTAAAAAAAGAGGCACGCAAGCACACAGTCATGCATGTTGACAACACAGATAGAAGCGTGAAAATCAACATTGGTCAAACCTTTTTTAGCCTAGTCAAAAAGGACTTCCAGAAGTCAAATAAGCTACACAAACTTTTTTGGTCAAAAACACACTAAAAGTCAGAGCTAAAGCTGCATGTCAAATGTGAAAATAATCATTATGGAGCAACAACAAAAAATTAAGGAATAATGAAAACGATGATCCTGAAAACACCCAACTACTGTAACCAGCTGCCGGAAAATGGAAGGTTTAATTTCCAATACAAGACGCAGCACATGAGTACATTCCGGACTCAAATTCAAATTTCAAATAGAACTTTATCTCAACATATTAGGCCTATAGGAAATCAAATATAAATTAAATGTCTTGCAGAATGGTCTGTAATGTAGCAATAATTTCGCCGAAAAGTGAACAACTGAACTTTGGCCACACTCGAAAACAGTTAAGTGAAGCAAATAAAAAGTACATATATGATATTATAAGAAGTCCTATATTAAAAGATAATAATAAATAGGCTACAGAGCAATTCTCTTACGGGTGAGTTTGAAGAACAAAGTTCAGCTAGCCGATGTCTACATTTTTGCATAGCATAGCCAAGATGTTAGAGGCTTCAGTACTCGTGCAAAATCGAACTTGAATGGGCGATAATTTTCTACGTTGAACACAGCATATATCTCAATCCTCACATTACTTTTAAATTGTGACAAAATAAGGATGTAAGATCATGATATTGCTAGTCAGCAACAGAAGTATCAACAACGTGGTGCAGTCATTTATCGATTCACTCAATGTTTATCATGTTGCCAAGTCAGACGGCAGAGTAATGTATGCTTATGCAATTATTCTTAAAACAGACGCGAACGAGAAATCGCTTGTCTTCGCCTAATTTATAACTAGACGGATGGCTAATTAAGATGTGGGCAGAAATATTTAACACATAAAAATGACTCAAAACATAACTTAATACAAATTTCCTCACCGTAACAAGTACTATATTTCTACCAAGTTGTCTATGCTTGACTGCAAAGTCTTGAATAGTTCTTTTTGCTTCATCTAAATTCGAAGGCGGGCGAGACTTTGAAAAGTAATCAATCCAGTCAGCCATTTTGACAAAAAGCGAAGGGAAACGTAGTGCGTAATTATGCTAATTTTGCCCAGAGTTAATCCATCTCATTATTACAAGAGTTTATTGGCTGAAATGAATACGTCAGCTACACTTAAGCTGTACTTTACGATTATGATTTTACAAGAGAATTTCAAAAGAGTCGGATTATTCCACACGAGAAAGATATGAAAGTGAATTACTGTACAGTAAAATAAATAAAATAAAATAAAATAAAATAAAATAAAATAAAATAAAATAAAATAAAATAAAATAAAATAAAATAAAATAAAATAAAATAAAATAAAATAAAATAAAATAAAATAAAATAAAATAAAATAAAATAAAATAAAATAAAATAAAATAAAATAAAATAAAATAAAATAAAATAAAATAAAATAAAATAAAATAAAATAAAATAAAATAAAATAAAATAAAATAAAATAAAATAAAATAAAATAAAATAAAATAAAATAAAATAAAATAAAATAAAATAAAATAAAATAAAATAAAATAAAATAAAATAAAATAAAATAAAATAAAATAAAATAAAATAAAATAAAATAAAATAAAATAAAATAAAATAAAATAAAATAAAATAAAATAAAATAAAATAAAATAAAATAAAATAAAATAAAAAAAAATTAAATAAAAAATAAAAAAATAAAATAAATGTAAATTTTAATGTCATGGTTATCTGATAATGAATTGAATGCAACAAAGAACATAGCATATTTTTAGTAGAAATTTAGTATCAATTAATAATAATCAAGTAAACAAGTACTTATTAAATCAGTCAAAAACTTTCTAAAATTTCAATTTTCAAAATGTGCTCATTGAAAAAGCAAACTACACCGCACATCACTTTCTACAAGACAGTTCACGACAAATCTATTAGCAGTTTTGTTTTCCTGTAGGGCCCTGTATGGCGAATCTCATGTGTAGTGAGAGTACTTGTGGGCCATCGTGATCTAGTAACCATAGGTGGAATGTATATTTTATAAGATCTCAGTAAGATCCTAGCTAGAGGTCGCTTGAAGCATATTCATTATAAAACTTTGGCTAAGCTATAACTGGATTTTATACCAAAATTAGTATTTTATTGAAGTTTCACCTATAAATCATAAAAATATCAATATTCTCTGAATATGCTCTAGCCTTCAATATTTGGAATCCCCGGATTAATACTTTTGCCAGTCGCTGTATATTATATAAAGTCTATTACCCAAAATAAAGGGTTATTGCACGGCAGCCGTGTTTGGGTTCTCTGATACCAACACGCGGGATGTTGGGAACTAATTGGGAGACATGAGAAAGCATAAAAAACAAGAGCCCGTGGGGCGAGTGTTTTTCAGCTTTCGAGTGTCTCCCAACATCCTAAGTGTTGGTATCAGATAACCCAAACACAAGGCTGCCGACAGGCACAAGGCTAATCCTTTTGTGAAATAAAACATATCTTTACTATTTTTAAACGAATTTAACATAAAAGATTTGAGTGATTAGATCAATTTTCTCCTATAAATCTTCACGTCTTCATCATATCTTGCCTTTCTTCGAATCACAGATCCAGAGTTCTACTTTCGAAATACTTTCGATTCTTTCGAACCCTATGATTTTGATCTGTCTTGATTCTCTTTTCTGATGTGTCGCAAGCTTTTGCCGGTTTTGTAGGGCATTTTTCTCTCGGAATAGCCAACCATAACGAAACAAATGACGCAAAGAAGAAGAATGCATTGAATTATAATACCATGTACTCTGAAATATATATCATCAACGATGTTAATAATGCATATTTTTATTTGCAATTATTTAGAAAGTTTGGATGTTTTTTGTGGTCTCGTGATGTCCAAGTTGTTTTGGCTTGCGTGATCCAAACACGGGAGTAAGTCAATCCTCTTAGTCAATCAAATCAGAGCCATCTATTTACAAATTTATCAAATTTACAAATTTATTTGTAAATAGATGGCTCTGAATCAAATCACTAGCACAGCATTCGAAAATCTCTCGAGTTTTACAAAGGTCTATCCTAAGTTAATATGTTGTACATTTGAAATTCTAGTATGCTCCGGTTTCAGCTTTCTGAGCTGAACGAAGTATTTTCCACTGCTAGAGCTTCTACCACATCAGCCACATGATCAATTGGTTAGGGATGCCTATTCCAATATTGCTACTACCGTACTATATTAGATAGACTACTAAAACTATGACTCAATGATGTATGTCTATATAATCACATAAATAGGCATGTTTCATCAATAAATTAATGTTAACATTTGAATATTCGTGAAATGTTCATAAACAAATTATAAATCAACTCAGTAGTTCATGAACTGCTCATAAATTGTTCATGAAACTTTATGAACTATTTTCACAAGGAAGATTATTATATTATAGATTTGATAGATCCCCTGCGAAAAACAGTTCAGGAGTTCATGAATAGTTCATGAAAACTTTGGGCCAATTAACCTTCATTGACTTTTAATTCATAAACTCCTGAACTGTTAATTATCGCAGGGATATTATGAATATGTAGTTTTACAGTTTTACTCACTAATGTATTCAAAATTACAAAAAAGCGATTATTAATGCAAGGAAAGTGAATGGTTGGGGAATTTTGCAAATTTCAAAAGTGGAGCAACCAATTATTTTCTTCATACAAGTTTCCCCTGTCTGCTTAGACGAACCAATGACCAGAAAACGAAAAATTACCAAAAATGCAGCCAAGCTCATCAATCTTTGATTCAATAGAGAATACTATTTTAAGACATTGCAAGAGTGACCACTTTGGTTAGGAGGTCACGATGACTGTTCTGGTAGGTTTGATTGTATATGGATATAGGATATAATCAACATTTTGGGCATAACCATTAGGTGAAGCTTTTGGGCTCAATTTTCATTCCATGGTTGAATTGCTAATATGAACAACGGAGTAACTTTCTTCTATGCTATATGAAGCTACATTGATGTCCTGCCAAGGAGTAAATAATCTATTAGTTCTTTAGTTTAATTTTATTTAACATTTTTAATGGATATATTTTTCTACTGTTTTTCTGTCAAAAATAATTGCGACCATGAACATCCCTAGTCATTTGTCTGAAATTGTTCATTGTGTATAATGTACATATCTACAATAGCTGTATTTTCTAAATAAGATAAATTTAAGTTATTTACATGACACATGGTCTATACTGCTAGTGGAATGTTAAAACATAATTTTTTACTGACTATGTATATGCTTTTCTCGTTTTTCTATGTCGATTTGTGTATCTTCGTACATAGCCTCGTTTTGGTAATTTAATTGATACATAGTGACAGTAAAGAAATTTTAAGCACATTATATGAGCGAAATGATGCAGAGCTACTATGTCTGATGATATTCCCTCAAATTAAATCACATGATTGCACTGAAACTTGACAGACTCGCTTTCATGTTTCTACTGGGAATACCATCAATCAAATTGCAAAAGTAAGGCATTTTTCCTGTTCCGATTTGGAAACATTTTGGATATGTTGTTAACCATAAAATTTGACCCTAGAATTGATGTAAAATGCTTTTGTTTCAATTTAAAATGACTGTACTATCACCTTTTCTATACATCAGCCAGCTGTGTGGTCACTTAATAATGTTTTTCTATATAAATATATATATATATATATCCGAAACTGCCATCGCATGACAATACCTTACAACTTTCTGAAACTTTTGTCGATTTCTTCGATGGAAAGATTCAACGAATACGTGAAAAATTAGACATGTTCTCCACCGTACTTGACACTCAAGAATTTACTGCTACAAGCAAACTGGAAGAACTCACCATCACTTCGCCTATGGAGTTATCTTCCATTCTTGGCTCTATGTCTGCTAAATCATGCATGTTAGATCCATTGCCAGGGTCAATCATGAACATTGCTATCAATCATTACTACCAGTATTGACAGGCATCATCAACCTTTCCTTCAATACTTCCACAGTACCTTCTGGTTTCAAGAATACTATTCTAAACCCATCGCTAAAGAAAGGTAAAAAAAGATCATGAAGCTTTTCAAAATTATCGACCGATTTCTAATCTCTCGTTCATTGCCAAGGCAACAGAAAAGGTAGTCGCAATCCGCCTAAATAATCATATAAAAAACAACAACTTACAAGAGGTATTCCAGTTTTCATACAAGCAGTGGCATAGTACTGAGACTGCACTTACACGCATTCAAAATACATTCTCTGTGCGATCGATAGCTGTCAATGCGTAATACTACTATTGCTTGATCTATTGGCAGCGTTTGACACCGTTGACCATATAATATTACTCAAAAAACTGGAAAAGCATTATGGAATAACAGGAAAATCCTTGGATGGTTTAGGTCATATTTGTCCAATCGTACACAGTCTGTTAAAATAGAAAAAACATTATCATCTCCTCGTCCTCTAACATGTGGAGTACCGCAGGGCTCAGTACTTGGACCATTGCTTTATACAATATACACTGCATCACTTAGCTGAAATTATAAAAAAACATGAAATGTCATACCATTTTTATGCTGATGACACTCTGATATATGTCATTCAACTCCAAAAAAGATGATGAAGCAAAAATTTCTAAGTCAAGAATTGAAGCTTGCATTCATGATATCGAGGAATGATTTTCAACCGTCTTAAGCTGAACAATGAGAAAACGGAAATCCTTATATTCAACGCCTCGCATCGACCAACACCATCTGTAGATGCCATTGAAAATCGGCCAGAATAAAATTTCAGTCTCTAAAAAGCAAAGAACATCGGTGTATGGCTAGACGATGAATTGACAATGAACAACCAAGTCAATAGCATTTGCAATTCAGCATTCTATCCCCTTAAAAATATCAATAAAATCAAAAAATACGTTTCTTTCGAACATTGTGCAATATTTATACATGCTTTTATCACCTCAAAATTAGACCACTGTAATATTCTTCTAGCTGGCATTAAAAAACACCAACTATGCAAGTTACAATGTATTTAAAATGCCGTAGCACGTGTACTAAGATCTACCAAAGCACGAGATCACATCACACCTGTACTCCGTGACTTACACTGGCTAAATGTTGAGTATCGTATTATTTTCAAACTCCTCATCACAACATTCAAAATTCTAAACAACATTGCACCATTATACCTCAACGAACTGATACAACCATATACTACAACAAGAACCCTACGCTCAAGTGACAAAAACTTGCTTCAACAACCATCATTTAAACTAAAATCGTACGGAGAAAGATCATTTTCATTTTCAAGTCCAAAATACTGGAATTAATTACTACCTAATAAAATCAGGAACTGCTTTACATTAGATGACTTTAAATCAAAAACAAAGACTTATCTATTTTCGAAGCAAAACTATTTATCTTAATCTAGCCAATAGTGACATTTTAAAAACAGTTTTTATCTATTAGTTCTACTTTTTACTCCAATTTTAGTTCATTCAAGTTTATTCTGAATAGTTCTCTTACTTTTAAACATACTTTTAATTCAATTACTATATACATTTAAAAATAATAATGTAAAGCGCTCTTGGATTAACGTTAGAAAGAGCGCTATAAATGTAGTTATTATTATTATGTTATTATTATCATACATATTTTTTTTTCAACATATTATTAGCAAGTACTTTTTAAAACTTATTAAAAACTAAACATACATTATTTAACTAAATTAAACTAACTTGAAACTTATGTTAAATTGAATATTTCGTACATGCTATCTGGTTTGTTGATAGTGCCCATAATAGATATGGCATTCTTTCTTTGTATGCATATACTTAATCTTTGTAGCAGAAAATGTCCTGCTCTTTTATCATTTGAAATGTCAATTAATGAACGTCCTAACTTGTACAAACTTTCTTGTTGATTCACCCATTACTCCTGTTGTTTCTATCGCTAAAGGTTGGATAATGTGTGTGTCTGCAAAATTTTGGTATGTTTTTTATTTTTTAGTTTCTGCCTTCCGAGCCGCTGAACCCGCTAAACTTGAAGATTGCTGGACTGCAGTTGGAGCGAATGCTCTGTGCAAAATAACTCCCATACAAGATATTTGCCATTTTTCCATGGGATCTGGGACAAACCGTCAGGTCTTTTATCGTCTTCCCTTGAAAGCCCAGGTGATTCTAATATGTAAGGGATATTTGCAGATGATAAGGCTTTTTGAAAAATATTATTGCATTCATTATGACGCAGCCATCGATCAGCTGAAAATTTACAGGAAAGGCCATGATGACCGTTGCTTTGAATTTGTATGTCACAGTGTTGACATGGATGTCGTTGACAGACGCATGCAGATTGCGATGGATAATTGATCATCTTGCAAATGAAGACCAAGTGGAACAGATGGAATTGCTTGAATCCCGATTCTTTCTCGAAATTTGCAAGTAGTCGGGCTTTATTGATCATATCTGAATTTTGTTTGAGTAAAGATGTTTTTCTTTTTTCACAAAGAGGGGTGTCCCATTCTTTCTGCTTGCCTGATGTTGTTGTGACTTGTTCTTCTATGATTTCTGTCCATTGTTTGATAGCTTCAGCAAAACCCGGTACGGTACATCCAGTAAAGGATGCAGGAAGTATCGATTGTACCATGTCTTCAGTGCTTCTCACAGATGAAAGAAAGGCTGGTAGTGCAATATCATTTGCTGATCTTAAACCTAGACCACCAAAGGATACTGGTAATGTAGCTTGTGCCCACGCATTTTGATGGATGTTTACATTGGTAATTTCTTGAAAAATATCCTTTAGAATAGAATCCCAAATGAATAGTTCGTTGCTTTGAAAACATGGCGAGCATCGTAAAACATGCATCGACTTAGGTGCTGCAAAACAGTTATTGAGTAAATAGAAAGCGACATTAATGCGACATTAATAACATTTCTTGGTTTGCAAACAAAGAAAAACTAGTATTAAAAACGAAAATCGATAAGTCAAAAAGTTAGTAGATTAAAAATGCAATCAGCTTTACTGATGTATGTGACTATGTCTGTATCATATATTTGATTTAGTGTCTGGTGTATGGTCAGCATGGTTCATATTCAGGTCATGCAGTGTAACCTGTGGAGGTGGAACTCAACAGCATAATCGTGCATGTGAGAATCCTCCTCCTTGTAATGGGGGTCCTGAATGTCCTGGTATTGATGAAAAGACAGTAAGCTGCAATGAAAATCCATGTCCAGATTGGTTCACGTGACTCTTTAATTATCAAATACAAATAGATATATCTCATAATCCAAGCTCTGGAAAGCTCTCCATTAAAGTTAGAAAGAAAACATTGCATATTAAACAATAATGGTGTCGATCAACAAATCAGTAAGATTAGGAATTCACCTATAGCTCTACAGATGGAGCTGAAGGCTGTTATTGTATTATATTTCATATCATGTAACGACTGGAAATGATCAGAATAGTTCAGTTTTGGGTTATTGAAGTGTAAGTTGTGATGAAGGAATTCAACAGAATACTCATACTTGTGACAATTATCCTCTTATTGATGGAGGTCCTACATGTCTTGGAATTAACGAAAGGCAGTAAGAACGTTGAATCAACATTGGAAAAAATCAGCAGTTCCTTTGAACCATCAAAGTGGTGACACTCGCAAAATTATTCTTACAAGTAAAAAGAGCACTAAGATCTCACCCACACTGTCTCGTGATTGTCAGTCATCTTAAGAATTCTTGCCTCTGCAATCTAGATGATTAATCTTGATGTGGCAGAGTCAAAGTCTACGTAAATCTATGGTTAACTAAACTGTGATTTTAAATTCTATTTCTAAAAAATTCTTTCATATGACATTTGTATATATAAAATCAATCCAATGAAAGCATTTTACGGAAAATTGCAGAATTAATAATATTAATAACATTATGTTAGCCAATATATCCACAAGTCGTCGTAAGTGGTAGGGAAGACTTGCTTTGCAACTTAGTAATCAGAATCTTGTTTTCTACTCTAGGTTTTATCAAATCTGGAGAATTTTTGATCGATTACCCAGGTAAAAATTCAAGTCGAACTTATATTCTGGCTCCTAAAGTGGGAAAATTGCTCTTTTAAATGAGATCCCAAGACTGGAAAAATGATATCATATAAGAACTGCGTATACTGCGTATGAGTTATTGTTATATTAAACAGAGCATAATCTAGAATATCAAAAGATAGATGAAGCAGAAGTTTTTTTCAGAACCCTCATCTTTGTTTCCTATTTTATAACGGGTCTTGAAGATATAAAATCTTTGTTCTCATTAATCATCATAAATATAGCGCAGAGAGCTTTCAAGCATTATTACGCCTGAAATACGCAACAAATACGCCCTTTTTGAACAGGTTAATATTCCAAAAATAACGCTTGATCAGGCATTTGAATGCAAATACGCCTTCGAACCTCTCATAGACGCCTAAAAATGTGTTCTTGATAATCTTCAATCGATATTTCTTGAGGAGTGTATGTTTATTTCTTCTGTATCTTGATTATTCTCAGCAGTGGCTTCACTGCAGAAAAAGCGAAGGATCTCCTTCCTAAGTCCAAGAAGGGTTTGTTTCTGTAAAACGCATTAATGCTTACTTGGAAAAAGGTAGAGTGATGAATTGAGGATTTGTACTTTTCTTGATGTCGAACCTCGTGGAACAAATGAAAAGGACTATATCAAATTGAATTAATTCAAAGTCAAGAATAGCAAAATCTAATCATCAAGTTCATGCAATGAGACCATAGAAGGAACAACAAGAAGAGAAACATCAATTAAACCGAATTTCTTGATTTTATTTTATTAAAAAGGCATGTCTCTTATGGCCACAAATACAAGAATGAGTATAACCAGTGGATGCACCAGTATGGGCAAAGCCTTGCTTCATTTGTCATACTTTACAACCAACCAATTACAAAATAGCACAATACAATCACGTATTTCATCAAAAGAACAATCAAAACAAATTAATTTGATAATATGTAAACTGTTGACAACAAAAAATATTTTATTACAATTGCCTTATCTTCGCTCAAAATACGCCGATATGGAGTTTTTTTCACTAGTTTTATGGGTGACATTTCCATCTCAGTTTTGATTAATCGGGGAAGAAATAAAAGGTTTTCTAGTTCTTATTGTATCATACTTGTATTTGTTTAACAATCTTTGAATTCAATAAGAGTCTTCTTGGACATTGATTTGATCAATAGCTAACAGAAAATAGATTTATTAATAAAGAACAACGTTTCGGATTCTTAACTGAGCCCATTTTCAAATTAAATATAAGGTAAAAAAGTAATCTAATTTATAGTTTTTACATAATAAATAGCTATAATAATAAAAATGCATCCTTGGGGATGAAATTTACGAAAATATTTTTGATCTTATTGAATCAGATTGTCCATTCAGGCAAGGATTCAGTTCTGTAATGAAATCATTTCATACAGCAAACAATCGAATTTGTCCTTGCAGCGACGTAGAATGGAGAATTGATTACCGATATCCTTAGGGGCGAGACCGTAAGCATTTTCTAAATGTTGACCAACAGCAGAAGATTGTCTTACATGCTCTTTAACGTGTTCGTGTAGATGCCGGCAAGTAAAACCGACATAGTTTGCTTCACACAAACAACACTGAAATTGGTACATTACGCTTTGTTGATTTAAAATCTTTGGTTTTCCTCATGGTATCTGAGAACATCGATAATTTTTGCACTTTTAAAAACAGGTCTAAAATTTAAGTTGATGTTGTTGCTTAATCGGCTGAGTTCTGTTCGTACATGATCGGCAGATCGCTGTTCTTTAAAAGGTAATATAATATTTACAGTTTTATCATCTACATTATTTACAGTGTTTGAAACATTTTTATCATCATTAAAATTTGGAAGAAAACTAAATTTACATAAAATAGAATTTAAAAGAGAAGCTGGATATTTAAGTTGGTTAAAAATACGTTTTATATTTACACACTCTTCCTTAAAAAGACGTTCAGAGGAGCATAAGTGCGTTGCACGGTTTATCATTGTTTTTAAAAGCCCTGTCTTATAGCATTGGTCGACATAGCTCTGGTGATGAAGAAGTAAACCGCTATCAGTTGATTTTCGGTGAATACTAGTTTCAAAACTGTTTCCGAGCTTTGAAATTGGAATTCCAACAAAAGACAATCGATTACTATTCTCCATTTCCATTGTAGAGGACAATGATGGATGAATGTTATTTAAAATAGATAAAAACCTTTCTGCCTCGGTATGGCTATTAAGAAAAACTAGAGTGTCATCTCCATACCGTCTATATAGAATAATGGTGGAGAGCTTTCATTCAACAACCACGTTTTTCAATGTGACACATGAATACATTAGCCAGAAGAGGGCCCAAGGGGGACTCCATGGCCACGCCGTCAACTTGTTCATACAATTACTTGTTCAACTGGAATAGCTGATTTTTTGTAAAAATTACCAGTAAATGCACACGGTCTAACCCCTAAGGATATCGGTAATCAATTCTCCGTTCTACGTCGCTGCAAGGACAAATTAGATTGTTTGCTTTATGAAATGATTTTCAATAGAGAACTGAATCCGTGCCTGAACATGGACAATCTGATTCAATAAGATCAAAAATATTTTTGTAAATTCCATCCCCAAGGATGCATTTTTATTATTATAGCTATTTATTATGTAAAAACTATAAATTAGTTTACTTTTTTACTGTGTATTTAACTTGAAAATGGGCTCAGTTAAGAACCTGAAACGTTGTTCTTTATTAATAAATCCATTTGCTGTTAGCTATTGCGTCAATTCTTTGAATTATTGGAAGAAAAAAATAATAAGAGAAAAGAAAAAAAAAAGAAAAAGTTCCGTGGAAGAATTGAAGAAGGCGTACGCCGAAATTGATAAAAAAAATAACTTTGATAAGGTTTCCATTTATTTTAACAAAATGAGCTAGCAGTATATTCGAAGTATTCTCAGTCTCTTCCCTTCACGAATTTTAGTTAATGAGTGAATACTTAAAATTAATTTTATAATTTCAAAGTACCGTATATGTTTTTTGGATTTAGAGCTGTAACTGGATCTCGATTGATTATATCTTTCGTTTGCTGCCCAGATCTATGTGATGATAAAAGGACGACCGTTATTGATTTGTTCATCACGAGATATACTCAAAGTCATATATGCATTATATTATTACGAGACTCGTATTCAAATGAGAACAAGTTTCAGACGTGAGATTCAAAATGTTTTGTCTACTCAAAGATGAGATCCAACATGTGAAGAAATATCTATGTTTATGTAATTCAATCTATGTGGAGTGGGTATCCAGAAATCCAAAGTGAAAATAGTTATACAGGTTTTTTACAGTTAGTTTTGTGAAATAATTAATTGGTTTATTTGACCTCAAATACAGGAAAAATAACTTACAGCTAAGGCTGCACAACATTCCTGCAATGTACATAAAATAATGCTTGTACCAGAAAACATATCAAACATATTTTTTCAAGATGTTAAAAGTAGACTATAAACATTTATTTAATGATATTTTGAATTTTTATAGGGAAGTCATTCACAATGCATCTATGCTGAAACCCTGCACTAGCAGTTGGCCTAGCTGGTATTGATGTAATATCCATAGACATAATAGATATAGACCGCTGATGGGGTCACGTGACGCGTGGCACTCATGGGCAGACAAAATGGTAGACACATGCTCCCAAAAGTTACAGTTGTATGTTGTAAACTGACCGCAAAAGTCTAAATTTCAATACAAGTTGGTATTTGAAGTTAGCACAGAGGACTTGAATTGATTTAAATCGCTGCATATATCTATTTGTCTTGCTTTTGGGCATTTTTAATATGGATTTAATGATACGGAAACATTGATTATAATAAAAATTAGCAAATTTTGATATGAATTGGTATCGGATACGCTTGTTTTGCGATCGTATTGCTGGTTGTGAGACTTAGTTTATGACTATCTTCATCAATCTTAGATTTAATAACTATTATCACTATGGGGTGTAAAATATTTGGATATTTGGTGAATTAAATTTGAATATTTTTCGTAGCATTATTGTAATTTTTTTGTTATTGTTTCAATATCAACTTTTCTACGCTCATTCTGATTCTGCCTCCCGTGTTTTGCTGTAACCAGCAGTAAACATGCCCATTGTCCTGTAAATACAGCTTGGATGATTAATAAATGTTAAATCTGAGCAAACTCTGAAATTTTGATGTCTTATTGTTACAAAAGCGGCGAAATATCTACTTACAAAATTGGAATATTTCAGTGAAAATTTGATAAAATAATTAAGCGGATTTGATTCGAAATTGAGTGATACACAACAAACCTATTAAATTCAATCATATTAACTTCCTTTAAAAGTAGCTCGAAATAATCCGGCTCATCTATTCTTTTATTTTCTAACAACAATATTGGGTCAAAACACTGCTTTTCCCGCCACTTTGGGAGCATGTGTCAGCCATTATGGATCCCCATAGGTGCTACGTTTTAAGCCCGCTTTCGAACGTCATCAGCAGTCTATATCTATTATGTCTATGGTAATATCACTCGTTGGAAGTTCACCATTGGTATTCAATTTGATATCATCAGGTCTTGCAGGAAGTGGAATCATCTCCTTATGCTCCATTGCACGGCAAATGTGCAAGAAACTATGGCTATAGGCTAAATGATTCATATTTTTATATTAAATAATAAATTATAAAAATATTTTTGTGCAATGCCTTGATTGATTCTGAACTCTGTAATTTTAGACTGTAGACTGGTAATCTCTTCGAACTTAAAATATTTTTTAGAATTAGTCGAGCGCCAACGTCAGTTTGAAATTTCTTGCAAGCTCATTTATTTTTATGCCACGCGAAAGATTGTTGATTTCCAAAACAGATTGCTTGATCAGTGTTCTCATAAATTATACAAATTATATAATAAAATTGTCTTTTTAAAAGTGAAATGTTTATATTTTGATATTAAGAAAAGTAATCAACGGCATTTGATTCATTAATAAATTAAAGACCTAAAGTCTGTTTAAATTTCATAGCGTTTATGCTTCGCTCTATAGATTGCTAGTATCACCACAACATGAATATGTCTACGTCTCTTTGATTTCAAAACATATTTTGTTTGGCTTAGTTATTCTGGTAATTCAATGTAATTCAGTATTTCGTATGGTTTCAATTATCATAAAACTGATTCAGTTTTTAGTTTCACTTGTTACAGCCATTTACAAGCAGCTTTTAAATTAGTAATTAAAAGTTTCTTCGAAAAACATTTTAGTATGAAATATAAAAAACCACGATTAAATTTGTTCCGACGTTTCGACATTGCTGTTGTCGTTTTCAAGGTTAAAAGAAATATTACATGAAATTACAAGATATATATAGGTAATATTGTGCTAAGATATAAATTTAACATATGGTTATTGTTTACAAAGAGAGAATTACGAAAATCTACAGATATAAAAACAATAGAACTCTGTGACAAAAGAAACAATTAAACTAAACGTCGCGACTTAATTAGATCACTTTAAATGTTAAGAGTCGGTTTTAGCTTCCCGATTGCCAATATATTATGCACCAAACAATCAAATTTTGAGTTACATTTTCGAACAACTGAAATCAATATAGTGATATATAAACAGACAGTATTATTAGTATAAGGAGATAATCTATACATTAAAAGCTGTTTTGAAAAGACAAGCTTTTATTTGAGTTTTAAAAATGTCAAGGGAATTTATGTTTCGTAAGTCGGGGGGTAGAATGTCCCACAAGGGTGGAGATGCATATTTGAAGAATCTACCTCCATGCTTTGAGCACATATGACTACTCTAGGGTAATCTAGCAATAGTCTACCATTATTCGATAGTAGTGAATAAGATGATAATTCTTTTATTGACATTAGGCCACTCAAGTACTCTTGTTCAGCCAATGACCTACCAATACGTATATTGCAGTTGTAAACTTTGGTGAGTTGCTGCTTTGTCCCAATAAGTAGAATCTCAGTTTTATCTTCAGTCATCCACCTCTTCACATCGACAGTGAAGATGTTCCAGTTTAGGAATGATGTGAGAATACTTTGATGCACCCATCAGCAGTTTAGCAGTGGCAGTTTGAATGTGTTGCATCTTGCTGATCTGTGACTGAGGAAGACCAAACAGTAGACTATTGCAATAGTCAATCCTTGATGTGATAAAGGCATGAATGAGAGTAGATAAAGACTCCCTAGATAAATATTGGCAATACGTATTACATTGTGCAGATGAAAAAAACGAACTTCTATAGATATTCTTGATTTGGGTGGACATCGTCATTTTGCTGTCAAACCATACTCCTTGATTTGAAAGTTGATTTAATAGGTTATCACCAATACGATATCTCAGTTGTCGACTTTAGTGAGTTGCTGTTTCATCCCAATAAATAGAATCTCAGTTTTATCGTCAATTAATAGCAGTCTATCTTCAGTCATCCACCTCTTCATCTCTTCACATCGATAATGGATTTTTCCATAACAGAACGGCTAGATGTTGATCTTAGTCATTGGGCTTAAAACTTATATACGACTGAGTGGGAGAGAAAGCAAAGAAAATCATCAGCAAAGAAATGGACATGTGGGAGATGATTTTCTTACTGATCTCGTCTCGTCAAAAAATCTAAACCTCCCTAGTAATGAAGTCTGGCAGAACATCAATAAAATATGATTTCGAACTTCATTTCATTCTTACAACTGGCTTAATACCTTAAATAAAGATGACGAATTTATGAATGATAGCTCAAGATGCTGAATGTCGGCTTCCATTGATGGTCGTTGCGCCGAAAGTCCGTTGCGTTGAATGGTCGTTGCGACGAAAAGTCATAACAGGCGTTGCGCCGAAAACGACATTCGGCGCAACGACCTTTCGACGTATCGGACTTTCGGTGCAACGCCTGTAGCCCTGTTGAACTAAGCCCATTGAGTCTATAGGTCCAATAGTCTCAATCCATCATTATCATTAGGAGTCTCAACATGAATATTAAAATCCCCCGTAATCAGAATTTTTTAGATGACATAATAACTGATTCAAGATATTTGGTAAATTCTTTTCAAAAAATGCACCAGCTGCTATGGGGTGGCTTTGTTAGTATGGTAGCTGGTAGATGATTAGGATCCTAATTTTAGATGAACAACATTAAACCACCCATTCAGAATATTCAAAGGATATACGTTCTCCAGAATCAATTTTGTTAACGTTAAATCCATCTTTTACTAACAGTGCAGTACCACCACCTTTCTTACCAGTATGGAATTGATCATATAATTTATATCCTTGAGGAGTAGCTTCTATTCTATGGGCAATGTCAAGCTCTGTAAACCAGGTCTCAGATGAAATAAATTAATCACCAATCTGGAGAACAAGAAACTATAGCAGTATTTGATACACAAAGTTATTCCAGAAAAAGGCATTGTGCTAAATTTTGCCCACAGCTAGTTCATCTCCATCTTACCAGATTTTATTGGCTGAATTGAATGCATCAGCTGCATTTAAGATGTCCTTTACGGTTGTGAATTTAACTCCAACTCAAAGTTTAATGTTCAACATATTATCCTCCTTAGTTTCCAATTAATTTAGATTTATATCAAAGTTTTGATATTGTAAATAAATAGTTTTCTTTTTGTATAATGTAGGCTTGTACTTATTTTTATTATGAATAGATTTTTCATTTTTCAAAATGATTTATGTTGCATTGTATAATAAAATCAGAACTTAAATTAACTTTAAGAAAACTCTCATAAAAGTGTAAACATGCAATCTGTTTTTTAAAAAAATGTGCTCACTAAATTACGTGTCCCCTTAATTTAAAGTAATATTGACCGACCCCTTAATTTAAGCAAATTTTCAAAACTGTTTTTCTCCCTATTTTCAAAGAAGAACGAAAACACAAAATGATGTCATACAGACCGGACAACCAGAACATACAGACGTCTTCGTTGGTGTTTTCTAAGTGATAGAGTTTTTTACGAGTACGGTCATGCTGAGTCAACGCTTGTAAAATTGCTTTTGTTAAATAACATGATATTCACATGCAGAGAAGTAAATGACAAGATATCATTTCTATATATAATAATAGGACAAAAAGCATGATTTTCTTGAAAACAACTGAAACTATTCAGAGACCATTTTGGTTCGCAACAGCCCTTTGAGGCCCTTCTTTGTGGATAAATTTCACCACTCAATCTAGAACCAACTGACAGATCGAAAAATAATCACCATGTGTGATTCTGTTGTTCTATGAGGGATCATTTTAATTCAATATATAAGCATAGAGATTTTTCAAACCGGCCGTATTTGTGTGTTATAAAAATACATCCCAGGGTCATACACAAACCGGTTTATCAATCTTTTCTTTAAATTATTCTCGAGGGACTAATTGGGAACCTGTGGAAATAGTTCTATTAATGTTATCTCTTTGAATAATTGATTTGAGGGTTCACAGTGAATCGAATTTTAGCGTTGTTTTTGAACCCGTGTTGTGAACTAACCAATCGATACGCGACAAAGGAAGTGGGAAAGCAGCAGAACAAGCTGAAGAAAAAAAGATTAAAAATTACGCAGGATTATCCGCTAACTACATCATACAACCAGTCGCTTTCGAAACTTTGGGACCATTCAGCGAAGGAACAAAGAATTTTATTGATAGCATTGCCAAGAAGCTAACCATTGCAACTGGTAAAAAGCGCTCAAGACCTTTTCTGATGCAAAAATTGAGCATCGCAATTCAGAGAGGTAACTGCACAAGCATTATTGGGACTTTACCGACTTGTGATGGCATTACAGAAATTTTTAACATGTAGATAATATGCAAAGTTCAAAGTTGTAAATAATTTTTTAGATCTTACATCTTCGCAGCTTTTTTCTTTTTTTTAGAAAATGAAATATAGCATACATAGCATACATTAATTTTCTTCTCAATACAAGTGATTCCAGAAGTTGGACTTTTTCTAGTACTTTCGTGTCTTTTAGTAGCTTCGTACTGAATACGAGCGTACAGCATATTCCAATATCGGGCCTACATGAAAAGCATATGCACGACTGAGAATGTTATAGTCAGTGCTGCGGAATACTCTCAAAATAGTATTAACAGTAAATAATGCTTTTCTTGTCACGATTTTATGATGAACACTCGGCTTCAGATCAGGTGCAATTACTATGCAAACATCTCGTACAATACTTTTCAGAATGTGTATATTGTTACCGTTTCAGTTTCGAAGTTAATTGTCCATTGTTTTTATTTAAATAAAAGGTGAAACATCTGTCAAATGTGATTTGTATTTGCCACTCTTTCGACCAAATTAAAAATTTGATTTAACTTGGAGAGTTCTTCGATTTGAGACGATTCTTCAAGGAAATAAACACTGTATAATTTACATCGTCTGCAAACAATTTGCAGTTCACGGGGCCCAACAAGGCAGGTACGTCATTTATATAAATCAAAAATAGGAGTGGCCTCAAAACGGAGCCTTGAGGAACTCCATTCGAGCAAGACACCACTTCAAAAAGACATTTACCAACACGAACCTGTTGCTTTCTATCGCTTAAAAATGATGTTAATCAGCGCAATAATGGGTTATATAAGCCACATGACTTTATCTTTAGCAATAGTTTTGGATGTGATACAGAGTGAAATGCCTTCGAAAATTTATGTAAACTGCGTCGCTTTTATCATTTAGAGCACATTACCAGCCATTTAATGGTTCCAACAGTTGTGTGCATGTTGAACTAAATTTGAGAAAACCAAATTGGTCATCACTGATAAAAGACTGTTCATATATAAAACTGGACATGCTATCATTCATTACTACGCTCATTCATTCAAGTTGCAATTCAGAGAAACGGGGCGATAATTTGATGGTTTGTCAGGCAGGTCGCAATTTTAAAAATAGGGCCTATCAAAGCAGTATTTCAACGTCATGGAATATTGCCTGTCATAAAAGAGCTAAAAAATATACTAAACAGGTTTATCAATATTGCAGGTTTAAAACTTTTAATCAAAAAGGATGGTAACTGATCAGATGTGTATGACAGCTTGTTTGGCAGTTAAGACAAAGCCCCCTGGACAGCTTGAAAATCGAACATTACATCTGTGATAGTTGAGGTTATGAAAGCTGCTACATTCGGTACATATCCATTGCATTTTACATATCCTTGGAATTTTTGTTTGCACATTTTAGCATTTTTAGCATACACTTATTTGCCATTGGGCAAGTAGCACTGCCGCCAAAAACCTTTTTGAACTCGAGAAAATGTGAAATATACTGAGAGTTGTGTAATCCTGAACATTTATGCGTTATGTATTAACAGGTATAAAAGTATCAATGATATTATATACTACATTTCAAAATGCTTCCAGAAGTCATAAAATGAAAAAATAATATCAAAGTAAAAATTGTAATTTGAACGCAACAGTCGCGTGATCACTATTATCGAATGATTCTTCTTCTACGATCAAATCGACGACAGTGAGTTCAGTCAGAACAATATCAAGGATAATTTCCTGCCATGTAAAAAGGTTCACAAGTTCGCAAAGTGCAATCTCATTGCACATTGACATCATTTCCATGGAAACAACTGAGTATTGGCAAGCAGTCTATGAGTGGCTAATTTCAATGTGACTTTGATTTAGATATTTGAGTAAATATCTCTTACGATATACAATCTCATATTTTAGGGGGCCAATAGGCGCACAAAAAAACGAAACTTAATCTAGCAGATCAACTGACACAACATCAATATCTTTGCTTGAGGAATTTAACCTTAATGCATTTTATGGATCCTAATGAAGATTTCACTTAAATTGCAACGCCAATCCCAGTTTTTTTCTTCCCGGTCACATCAGTTCACAGTATCGGTTCTACATCGATTGGCTCAATCGGATTGATTTTGTCGTATTGGAGGTGGAGGGTGCTGAAATACTGACATCAGCTGATCCATTCGGTTTCTCAATGCCAATCCTGTAGCGTTCTGTTGTTGCAGAACACTTTCCCGTGTTGACCCCGTTGGGTTTGGAGGGCACTCTATCAAAGTAGTTTCTTACCAGGAAATGTTGTGTTATACGTTGTTGATTAGAAACAAATGGCGGAGGTGAGATATCTGTTGTGTTCTTGTAATACACGTTAACTGCTTACGACGTATTCCAAACAACAAGTGGTACCCAGGCACGAAACCTTCATCATTTCAAAAATTTAGGGGATTAGCTCGGATGACAGAGCAATCGAACTTCAGATCTGATCATATCTGATCGGCTGTGGTTCAAATTTGACTTTATCTGAAAAATCAAATCAATACATATTAATGAGTAAATAATCCGATTATAACAACGGAAAGATCTATATAGATAACTTGAATCATATCTCATGCTCCCCTATAGTTGTGAGTACCAAAAATCCATCCAATAAGTATGCTCAATTTTGTCTCCTCGATGCTAGATCTGTCAAGATTTCATTGTGAACAATAACATCGATGCCTTAGCTATAACAGAAACATGGTTAATGAAACTGCTTCTGATGACATATTAATTTAAAACATTTGTCCTGCAGGTTTTGTAATGCATCATTTACCTCGCTTAAGCTCTAGGAGTGGTGGCATTACTTTACTTTTTAAAAAACACTTTAAACTTAAGAAATGTTCACTTTATTTATCATATCAATCTTTTGAATTTGCGGATTACTTTATAACTTGCTTCTCGAAAAGTATACATTTAATCGTTATTTACCGGCCACCACCATCTCAAAATAGCAACCTCAATTCTGAAACTTTGACTAATCAGTTAATTATTGTTTGCTGATTTTAATTTTCATCTTGATAATACATATGAGATCAACACTGTGCGATTGCAAAGCATCTTCGATTCCTTTGATTTCAAACATGTTAAAGAACCTACTCACAAAAGTCGATATATTCTAGACTTGATAATCTAGTAGCGTAAGCTCTTGCCTATCCATGCTCAAAAGGATGTCATTCTGCACAGAGAGGAATTCCGCTTCGGTTGAATGGAAATTGCGATATGATGATTGTTTTATGAATTTCTTAGAATAAATTATTCAATATTGTTTCCATTAAATGAATAACAGTATTGCCGTCTTATGTCATTATTAAAAGAATTACATGTAATTGTAATGGTTATGTATAAATATTAGTATATTAGATTGCAGGATAGAAATAGATGATTGTGCTAAATATATTTGCATAAGGTTAATTCAGATGTAAAAAAAACTACGTAAACAATAATTTTCGCTTAACGAGCCCTTTATTGCAAAATTTAGCATACGATAAAAATTTTTTAACTGTTTTTCTGGGCATATCAAAAGCATAAATTTGCTGAATCATGAATTAAATGTAGATTAATAGACGTAGCTAACAATTATTAATCAGTATTGGATCAAATGTTCAAAACGATCTAGATAAATCAACGCATAGAACTTTGTATGGAGACTGTATTATTAAGAAAATAATCAATACTTTGGAAATATTGGTATTCGTATTTTTATCTACACTGTAATTGACTCACCCTTTACTCGCAAGAAAAATTAGAACCTGACTAAACAGTATTGAACTAATCGAGTTACTGCGAAGATTTTTAAAGGAATCTGACGAACAAGATTACAACTAAGAAAAACAAAGATGGCCGACGAAGATATGAAGGGTGGTCAAAGAAATATGGAAAACTATTACATGAACATGATAGATTAGAGACAACTGAATATGTTTCAAAGGAAACATTTAAAGATGCCCTAAAAAGATTATCGAAGGCAAGAAATTAAATAGAGCAAATCGCTCGAAATTACGTTAAGTTACTGGAAGCAAACAACGCCCTTGACGATGCAACAGAAACACATATAGATGAACAATTGGACAAAATAAGCAACAGCCATTGCAAAGCTATGGAGCTGAATGCAAAATTAATCCAAAAAATTGGACAAAGAAGCTACACACAAACAACATCAACGAGAGCTTGAATTATTAGCTGCAACCGCTCAAACCAGCAGATATCAAGGTACAGCTGCCTCGATTTCAAGCATGAACAACTGGACCAACCTCAACGACGTCGCGATGAAGAAGATGACAAGGACGCAATTCCAGATGAAGATCAAGATCAAGATCCAGAAGAAGATCACCAAGAAAAAAAAATGATGTCAATATCAACAAACGAAAAATTGGGAAAAAAATAACAGTGAAAAAAGAAACAATGGAAAAATGAAAAAACAGCAACAAAATATTGACCAAGCTTTCACAATGGAAACAATTACAGAGGTAGCAGTACTTGCAGTTGTAAAAGCAATGCATGTGAATCATCAAGTACCAAAAGAAACCAAAAGCAGAACATCACATGCAGTAAGATTAGCAGGCTTTAAATCAAATTCCTGGAGCTGGGATTTTAAAGGTTTTCCAACATTCAAATAGAGATTCATGTCTGCAATGAAAAATTCCGCAGAAGCAGATGATGATGTCCAATTACAATGGCTCGAAAAGACGATCCCTGAAGAGTACCACACTGTTATAGAAGGATGACCAACTCTTGAAGATGCATGGGAAGCTCTTAAATTAGTGATAACAGACAGAAAGATTGCAGGTAAACTAACCTAAAGCCACTTATTGAAAAGGACACACAATCAATCCAGAAGTTTGCTACAGCAGTACGTACTCATTTGATGTATCTCAATGATTTCGGAAAAATTTATCGCATAGAGGATAAAGAATTTGTTACCTAAAAAGAAAGACTGGCTACGAATTCAAAAATCAGATTGAAGATCAGCTAGCACAAAAAATAGAATGACCCAAAAGTTGAACTTGGTCAGCAAGGAAGAAAAATGGTCAGCAAAATACATTTTGGAATTTTTAGAGAGAAGACTTCACTCATCGAGCAGCAAAAGTGGGAAGAAGAAGCAGCAGCATCAAAAGCAGAAACAATGATCATCAAAAGAAAAGGACACAGTTGGAAATAATCAGCAAAGATAAATACGTTCAAGTCGAACAAAGAGGATGATTTTCTACTCTGTGGAGATGTCAAGCACGACTTGGAAGATTGCCCAAAATTCAAAGATAAGAATATTACAGAAAGAGATGCATATACCAAAGTTAAAGGCTACTGCTTCAGATGTCCTCAAAGAGGTCACATCAAGCCATATTTTCATTCAAACGCAACATGCAAAGAATGTAATAGAGACCACCACAACACTTTTGCATCGACCAACAACAACAATTCAAGAAAGTTCAGAGTCAAGAAGAATATCTATCAACACAATGAATACCAAAAGTATCCAAAACATATTGATGATATATATTGACGATGAATCAACAAGATTGCCAATTCTCAAGATTTGGGTCAGAAGTGGTTACAACAACCCAGATGGTACACCAAGACTGCAACGAGCAACCTGCTTAATAGATGTTGGAGCCGACACCACCTTGGTAAGAACTGAACTTGCGAAGAACCTTGGAATAGAAGGGAAGTATAAAATCATCCAATATGAAGTAGTTGGAGGAAGAAAACATGGAGAAAAAACAAAACAAATAATTGCATGGCTCAGCCCGAGACATTCAATGACAATAAACACCAAAAAAACAAATCAAGCAAGTGGAAGATATGATAAAAGATTGGATAAAAAGAAGACACAAACAAATCATCAAAGATACAAACAGTATTGAGGATGTCTATATCTGGCGAGGAACCCTCATGTCGTACTGTTTTTAGCTATGGTGGTATTGGTTAATCTCATAATTCCTCTGCAAGGACAATGGACAACAGTATTAGCTGAAGTAACATACCTCATCAACTCGTTGGCATCAATTTGGATTGATATTAATAACATATACTTTAATATACATATGTTACTGCACTTGACCGCCTCACTTGATGTTTTCATGTTTTGCAAAGAAATGGAACCATCGTCGTTGTCGAAAATAATCTGAAATGTAAACTGCGTGAGTACGACGATCAGAACAGGAAGTTGTAAATGACATGATCCTATCGTCGTCGCGGTTCAATGAGATCTAAAACTCTCTATTAAATCGCCATCGAAGCTAGATACCTTCCGCAATTATAGAAATTACTCGAATTCCGTGAAGGGAAAGACGATGCATGAATATCTCCAACAGTCAGCAAATTCAAAAACCAATAAATTTCAGCACAATCTTCAACAAGTTGCTGGACTAGGCAACGACAAAAATCACAGTACACCATCGCTTATGCATGAAAATAAATTGTTACTAAATAAAGACTACGCCGTCATCAAAGTCTGAAGTTCTCAGAAAGCATTTTGTTTCTGTTTTACATCCGCAGAAAACTCCTTCAGACGCTGAACTCTGTCACCATCCCAGCATGAAAAAAAATATGGAATTTGATAGATCTACTTTTGCATACACTTCTGATAAAGAAATTTATAAAATTCTCAACAAATTAACAAAGCCAATGGACCTGATAACATAGCTGCTAGCTTTATAAAATCTATTTTTCCTACAGATGCCAACTGCTTACATGATTCCATCATATGATCTTTCTACTACTCGAGATTGTGATATCTTTGCAGATCGTAATAGTTGACGCGTGTTGGTCATTGTAGACTTCAGTAAAAGTGTCCTTGCAGTGTAATGACGCACTGGTGCTGCTGTGTAAATACATTATTTCTTTCCAATATTGACTTGAATAATTCTACGGATTTCATTACCAGTGTCACGATTTTAATTGATGAATACAGAATACTTTCCTCAGCTGATGTAGCTTTCTCTGCAATGCTACGAACACATACTTTGTTTATTACTGTTGTGCTTCCGGCTGATCTGTATATTTTTGCTGTCTGGAAGAGGTGTAATAGAATTATGTAATAAATCATTTGTTGCTTTCACCGACTAAGACATTTAAATTGTGATAGAAACTCTCCATTCATCCACTTTTTGGAGACCAAATCTGCAACTGTGGCAGTTTCTTTTATTGTAAGATCTGCATGATTTAATCCAGTTGGCACATAATCACTGCTGTTTGTTTCTGCTTTCATATTCTCTATTGTGGCTTCAACAAACACATCAAACGAATCATAATGACATAACAATTGTTGTAACACCGTCATTGAATCTGAAAAGAAATAACTATCGGTAACATTAATTTCGTTTGGTAGTAAGTCGATATTTTTCCTCCATAACTAGACTTCTAGTTCAGATCCGAGCAAATCTATCCGAGGAACAGGTCATGGAAATGTGACTGTTCTTGCTTCCCAATACAGGTTAAACATGGTTATAAACCGTACGCTCTTTCAGGTCTTTTTCAAGTTCTTGCTTCCATGAATATTTTTCTGGAATCTTGATGCACACATCACCGTAGATAATTCTTAATTTAATTGCCAATGGCAGGAACAAATCCAGAGGATCAAATATTTGTCCATGGACGGAGAGGACTTCTCTTTTAGTGAAAGACTTTTCAAGTTTTCATCTCGTATTTTCTTTTGTCAAATCTTCTTCTAATCGTCAACCACGATCTTTCCTCCAAAGGTTAAACCAATTTTTTTAAAGATATGCAGTCTGACTTGGCATCCCATAAATACCAAAGTGTTGTTTCCTGCTTTTTAGCGCCAACAGAAGTAAATTCCTCAAGACAAATCCTCCAGGTTCTGCCACTTTTTGCATTGCTTTCTGAAGCGGTTCCAAATGTTCTTCCCACTTCACCGTTGGGATGCAGTTATCAACATGGCCTTGATGTCAAAACGCAATCCTCATATTGCGAAGCTAAATGTGAGAACTTCTCTGCATTTTCAATTCGGATTAGTTGGTTGCATGTATTATTTGACATCGTCAGGAATCGTGAGGTACCAGTAGTCTCCTCAGGCTCATTTCTTTTGATAATTGAAAACTGTCGAAACATTTTGAAAAGTCTCCAATTGAAATATTTTGATACAAAGTGTCAGAAGAACTATAAATAAATCTCCAATTTCAGATGTACCTTGTACCTGTCACATGTTGAGACTAAGTCAATGCTTGTCAGTATTTGAACTGTTTGTGAACAATCGCGCTGGTGTCGATTTATAATAAATATTTTCGTTTACTACCATATTCCAAGGAAAGTTCTATGTTGCAGTCTATCCTCAAGATTTAATTCACCAAAAGCAACCCAATGCTATCTCTCAAATTTTGATGATACTTGATCCTTTACCAGGCTTTAAATGGCCATTACACTGTTCATCACTTTTTCTACTAATTGTAGATCAACTTGTGGCTAATTATATTTCTCAAAATATTTGTAATCTGCGTTCCAACGTCAATCCTTATGGTCTAACGAAGCATAGAGATAAATATTTGCTTTTCAAGCTGCTTATTTAGTGTTTTTCCACATAAATCTACGTTTTCGCAAGTAAGAATGTTCATAAATATATCATGCTTTTCTTTAATTGATTTTAATTTCATTTGCTTGCATAGGACTGTCTTTTGATTTTTATCCGAGCCACCAATCATGACATCCCAGTGATTTACCTCTATAAAGTTCAAGATGATTAATTTCATTGATTAATTCAGGAAGTAATCCATGGTGGTCAAATTCTAACAGGATATCTATTTTTCCGCCCACAGTGTGATAAGATTTTTTTTCTAATATGAGTAAACCAATCTTTAGGGGTTTCCAATGAGCTACTTTCCACACCTGTGAGATTGCCAGCAAGCAAATCCTCCAACTTTTAATGTTCTGTTTTTTCATAGTCGCCATATAGTTGTAAGTCTTCTTGAATTCAAGAATGTTGTGATCATGTGTCTTTCTGGACTCTATCTCTACCAATGGGATTGTAGGTGCATCCGGCTGTTTTGAAAATGAAACTGTTGCTTTAGTAGTAGTTGTGGCCTCTTATATAATTTCATAATTGTATTTACAGAGGCGGAAGTGAGTTTTTTCTTTGCAATGGTTACAGTCGGATGTATTCAACTCTCCTCTTCTAGTACGATATTTTCCATTGCAATTATTTAGGCAGATTTTTTTATATTTTCCACATCTGAAACAAAATTTTAAAATCCTTCAGGGCTTCACAGCTTCGTGTGTAAGTTTTGGCCCTACCACTTGACAATTCCTACTCCCAATAGCATGCTTGCCTTCACACAATGGACACAAATAATGCTTTTCCACATTGTTGCTTGAATTTGTTGCAAAATCATCAACTTAAACTTTTGTAGTACTTCCTTGTTTGCAATCGTATAATTGTCATTATGAAGTGCAAAGTATTTTTGCCGTGATACCATAAGATAGCAATGGTTCTCCTTGAATGCAGTTATTATGAGATCCCATCCATCAATTAATTTTTTCAACTTCCGCCTCTCTGCAGCATAGTCTTTAATATTAGGCTGTAATTTTGCAAATACTTCTTCGATAAGTAGACTCTAGCAAACCATTTCATCACAAACTAACACTTCTGAATTTGTAGCAAAAATTACTTTCTGCATCTCAATGGCTTGAAGATGATCGTTTCCCCGTGGATTTTTGATATATTTAATGCTCTCCATCATAATATTTGAAAGGACTGTCGGTTCCCCGAGTTGAATGTATGGCAAATGGCTCCCATTCAATATTTTTATTTATAGCTCTATTCACAATATCCAATGTATGCGCCAGACAGTTCTTGAAACACGATGTTGAAATAATTAACTTCCGCTTGTGTTTCGCCAGTCTATAATCTTCAGGTGTCTGTAGGGTTTGACGCTTCCATGTCATATAGTGGCCGTAGCTACCATTAAACTCAGGTAGATTTTTTCTGCTGAGTTCAGTTTCTTTTCCATTTCGATCTCTGTGTTTTTTTTCTTTTAGCTTTATTTACCTACTTTTCGACTTGCTCTGGTATGCTATCATTTTCATCTAAATATAGCTCCTGTTCTGACACTTGAGAGTTAACTTTTCCAGTTTTCCTCTGAAACCCTTTCGTTAACAATTTCTTCATCTGTAGCAGTTTTCACCTTCCTCTTCCTCAATTGCTTTACTGTTGCCCGAATTTTATTTACAGCAACTCTTTCTACTTGATTGAGATTTACCAGATCGCTTGAAGTTAAGCTCGATGTTTCACTTCAGGCAGACATGGTAGCTGACACGTTATCAGCCTCATCTGTAAAATATTCATCTCTTGATGGTGACATTCTTCTGGTATGCTCTAATTTTGACTTCAAAAAATCTTTTTTCACTAGATTTGTTATTTCTTTAGGTGGTTGACTCATATTCTTTTGATTGATGGCACGGATAGAATCATTTAATTTTTTATCTTAAGTTCAGTCATGTGTTGATTCATCATCTTTATTTCCTCTACATTCTGAATGCTTACAGCATTAAGTTCAAGCTTTGATTAGATATCATCATCTATTTCATTGAAACCACTCACTGCCCAAGTTAAAAGGGGCTCTGCAAAATCATATTCGTCAGAATAAAGAGCTTCGAGTAGCGTGAGTTCACCTTTTGATGGATCATTTGGGTTGGCATCAGGTCAGTGTCTATCATCAGCTTTGAGTGCAAGTGACTTATATGTAGTCTGAATGTGTTTGTTTTTATCTTTAATGCTTTTTGTCCAGTCAGATAATGTTTCTTGATATTGATATATCTTATGTATTGGTATCAACATGTGGCAATTTGACTTTGTGCATGACTTAAGACATGTTGGCAATATTAAATCTCTGCATTCAGTAATTTTACTCAGCAGTTCACTTCTTATTATCAAGTTCTTCTTCTCCTTTTATTACCCTTTTTTAATGTCTTATAATGAGTATTTTGTTCATGAATAGCTTCTTTATTAGCCAATATTTCTTTTCTAGGGTATTTATTACATCATCTTGTATTTTTTGTGGGGATTGTGGTAAGTAAGTATTTTATAACTTGACCATCAACAATAACATCGATTATATTATCACTTATCTCATCCAACCCTTTTTCCATTTGACTTCTTGTCTTCATTTCTGATTTCTTTTTCTGTTACTGTAAACTCCAACCGGTTATTATAAGGTTAATTCATATTGTACACTAGCATCTCCGTTAAAAGGTATCAAAATTTCAAAGCTTCGCCCATGACAAAATATGGTAATAATCAGAGAAATAAGCGAGATTGTTTCTATGCAATATGATATGTAATAACTTGTAAACACAAATGGTGACTGTGTAATAGTAATAACTGTGTAAAATACAGCTCAACCTATACTTTATTTATCTTCTATAAACTTGTAAAATGTTTATAACATGTGCTCTGCTTTTCTATAACTAATAGAGAGGCTACATAATCTAAACCAAAAGAGGCTATCATTTAAAAATGGTAGCTTCTACCTGTAAACAGATGGTTAAAACAGTCAAATACATAATAATATTGTAGAATATGTGAGCAATGCTGATGGTTTATACAATTGACAATATAGTTAGATTTTCATAATATAATTAGATTTATTCAGTAATGGTTGTGTTATTTAATGTTGTTGTTAGAAAAAACATTATATTATAAATGAGATTTTTTTCTTGAAATCTCTGTGTATTTTAGTTATTCAACTCTTTGCAGGCGCGGATCCAGGAATTATTTTATGGGGGTCAAAATTAATTACGTCATTTGCCACGCACATTTTGTACACCAAAGAAAGATTGAGTAAGAAGAAAGGAGTCAGTCAAAAAATCACATAACGATAAACATACAATGACAATAAATGTTAAATTGTAATGGTTATTTTGAGTTAAATATATATAATTATATTGAGCTTCACTTCATCAAGAATTAGTCTTTAATATCCAATATACAATTCAGCTACAATCTGCAACATTAAAAAAATGACAATCCACAAATAAAACATACATATATGAACTATAAGTGGATATCCACTCTTGAAAGGGTGTAGTGTTATATAAAATTGATGAATTTATCCGGGATTTATATCGATTATAAGCTGTTCCATTTTATTAGAAATCCCTATAGTCCTGGTATTTGAAGTGAGTTTACCACTTTGATCAAGAAATCCACAAAGCTAAGTTCATTGTCTATTCCAGGTATAAAGTTTTCAAGGTAAATAGTTGTAGCATTGAGTTCCATTGCCTTATATTTTATGTTAACAGCTGGGCCGGCTTGTTGTGCTTTCTATTTCCGGTACTCAAGTTTTGATGCCAGGTTAGATTTACAACAATTTGCAAGAGACTAATAGCAGCAAAATGAACCCAAAAAGGACGGACAAGCAGTCAGAAGAATCCAATAGCGTGACAAATTCAAACACAGTAGTGACATGCTTTGAACACATGTCTACGACAACTTACAGTTTCGAGACACGCAATTTTAATTTTGAAATTTCATTCTCATAACACTGTAAATCGAAATTAAATCAAATCAGAACTACAATCACAATTACTTCAAATATAAACAATTGTTATGGCTTATCTGACTTTGCCCTCTTTCTGGTTGCTTTTGTCAGGTTCAAATTTATTTATTCTTTGTCGACCTTGGAAATTGCGACACAATTGATTTCAGGTTGAAATGATATAAACAACGTTATTTATATAACAGACGTACTTACACATTTCCTCCGAGTTCTCTACCAGTTTGTACAATTTCTAATTACTGCGTATAATTTCTGCGTGTAAATCTATCTGCCTTCCAATTCATTCTTCCAAATATATCTCGTTGTTGATTAGGGATCAATTCGTAATAATTCGAAGAAAGTCTTGATAAAATAGGTATTCTCTGTCGTCATGACCATTGCAATAAACATGGTTTGTCTCTTTCTTCATGACCATTGCAATAAACATGGTTTATAGCAGAGTAGATTTGCTTTGAATTTGTTCTGATGCTTCAACACTGATAGTCACACGAGAACAAGACCGTTGAATAAAACTGCAGAAATATCTAGAACCGCCATGTGAAGTTACTTTGAATTTATCCAATCAGATATCAAGACTGAGCACAACGCGTGCAATTTCTGCGAACATATTTGCGAACATATTTTTGAGATTACGACCCTGAAACACAGGCAAAATTTCCTCAAATTCTGTATAGTCCAGTCAATCTAAAATTTGACCAAGGACAAATTGCAACACAAGCTTTTTTTATGGAATATAGGGTAGAATTTTATGCTGAACAACATATCAAAAATCGAGAAAAATCGAAGTGGCGGAAGGTGCTCAATTTTATAGAAATTAGTTACGGTCGGCATGAAAGCGAGGCTGTGTCATTTAGGGCTAAAAACTGAGCGATATTTCAAAAAATAAGAGAATGTACGCAATCAAGAAGAGCACACTCAGAGACACAATATAATTACAGAAAAAAAATCATAAGTTGATCATTATAACAGAAAAAACCATAACGAGGCTGAAAATTATATTAGGGAATTTACTGAACTTTTACTGTACTATCACCAATAACAAATGCGCATTAAAAGAGGCTTGGCATAAGAACACGCATTAACTCCTTGCAAATAGAGGCAAATCGATGTACCTAACGATTATATTAATTAACTACCAGGCAAATATTAAAATATTAAATTCTATTCAAATCGGCAAAATCAAAATAAATCATATATAAATCAAGTAGACCATCCCGTACAAAATAAGGATGCGTCTAATCACCCTCAGTAGTAAAATGGGTATGGTCCAAGAGTCCAATACCAATAATAGGAACATTCCTGAGATCATAAAATCATATCTAGCTTAGATAGAATGTATATATAAATCCATCCCATAGGCATCACAGATACATCTAACCCCCTCAGTAGTATAATAGGTGTGGTCCAAGAGTCCAATACCAAGAACAGGAACATTTCTGACCTCATAAAATCATTCTAGGTTGCATAGAATATATATAAATCAAGTAGACCATTCCATATGCATATTAGATACATCTTATCACCCCTGAGTAGTATAATAGGTGTGGCCCAAGAGTCCAATACCAATAACAGGAACATTCCTGAAATCATAAAATCATATCTAGGTTAGATAGAACGTATATATATAAATTAAGTAGACCATCCCATAGGAATCACAGATACATCTAACCCCCTCAGTAGTATAATAGGTGTGGTCAAAGAGTCCAATACCAAGAACAGGAAAATTTCGGACATCATAAAATCATATCTAGGTTGTATAGAATATAAATATAAATCGAGTAGACCATCCAATATGCATTATAGATACATCTAATCACCCTCAGTAGTATAATAGGTGAGGTCCAAGAGTCCAGTACCAATAACAGGAACATTTCTGACATCATAAAATCATATCTAGGTTGCATAGAATATATATATAAATCGAGTAGACCATCCCATATGCATTATAGATACATCTAATCACCCTCAGTAGTATAATAGGTGTGGTCCAAGAGTCCAATATCAAGAACAGGAACATTTCTGACATCATAAAATCCTATCTAGGTTGTATAGAATATAAATATAAATCGAGTAGACCATCCCATAGGCATGACAGGTACATCTTATCACCCTCAGTAGTATAATAGGTGAGGTCCAAGAGTCCAATACAAATAACAGGAACATTTCTGACATCATAAAATCATATCTAGGTTGCATAGAATATATATATATAAATCGAGTAGACCATCCTATACGCATTATAGATACATCTAATCACCCTCAGTAGTATAATAGGTGTGGTCCAAGAGTCCAATATCAAGAACAGGAACATTTCTGACATCATAAAATCCTATCTAGGTTGTATAGAATATAAATATAAATCGAGTAGACAATCCCATATGCATATTAGATACATTTTATCACCCTCAGTAGTATAATAGGTGTGGCCCAAGAGTCCAATATCAAGAACAGGAACATTTCTGACATCATAAAATCCTATCTAGGTTGTATAGAATATAAATATAAATCGAGTAGACAATCCCATATGCATATTAGATACATTTTATCACCCTCAGTAGTATAATAGGTGTGGTCCAAGATTCCAATATCAAGAACAGGAACATTTCTGACATCATAAAATGATATCTACGTTACATAGAATGTATATATAATTCAAGTTATTGCGTTATCGATGATTTTTGCGTTATATAAAAACAAAAACATGAAGTTTTACAGAATATTTCAGATAAAATCATAGCAAAATTCCCTATTTGGGACGCCAGAATTCAAAAAGTTCTCAAGGGGGTGAATCTCCAGACCCCATTTTAAGACTTCAACCCTGTTTTCCTATTTTTATCATGCAAAATTTTTATTATTTGCAAACACCTTGTTCACCATTCAAACTTTGCATGTTCAGCTAAATATTAATAATACGATTTAAAAGCAAATAGGTCTGAATTGAATCAATTTCATGAAAGCTTTCGTTTGAATGCATGAAATTTGAAACTTTCATTATGCTATGCGTGAAATTGTACAGATTGAGTACGTAAATACGTTATTGCCATGGCATATAGGGGGCCAACAGTTGTGTGCACTGTTATACGGGGTGCATTAATATGCTGCCAAACTATGTCAGAAATAAAGATAATAGGCCAACAAATGTTATTGGTCCTGATTTGGATCACTCTGCATAATTGATGCTATCATGTGTAATACTGTTACAGCAGAGCCCATAGGAATTGGCAATTTTACATGCATTTACATCCAAATATCTGGGAGTCTTACATCCTGTCTAAACCACTGTGTCTTAACAAACAACTGAGAACTGAATCCTTATGATCATTTTTATTTTCACATCATGAATTCATGATCATGCTAGCCTACATATCGAACAAACATTAGAATAATTGAATATAATTCATTGAAAATATGTTTCACTTACTTTTAATTAAAATACTGACCTTGATTTTGGAAAATGGAAAGCCAATACAATAAGTGTTAGGCCCTATTGAATTTCTACAGATTTTTGCTTTGAACCTTGTCCTTGATGATAATGCCTGTCATCCTTCGTTTTCCTCTGCAACATAACACTGGGAGACTTTTCGAACTGATAAAATTCCATTATGAATTAATTCGTGAGAGAGTCTCTTCGAATCAAATATCTTTGAGTACCAAAATTAGGAGGAAAGTGTACCATTTCACCATTAAACCATAAAAAATCATACGCAAACCTGAATGATACCCGAACGATGTCTACCATCTTGTTGCATTGTCTTTCGATCAAAATTTGACAGTTTTTCGAAAACATATCGCGCTCAGCCTGTGCGCAGACGTTTAGATGGAGGCATAATGGCGTTTTAGAAAGGGTTAATAATTTGTGACTTTAAATGCAAATAAAGTAATGTTCCGCCACCTCGATTTTTCTCGATTTTCAGTATGTTGTTAAGCGTTAAATTCTGTTCTAGAATCTGTAAAAAAAGCTTGTGTTGCAATTTGTCCTGGGTTGCGTGTTTTTTCGATCTAGATTGACTGGACTAATAGGTCAAAACTACCACGTGGGTAGGTCAATTGTTATTTTTTCAGCCAATTCACCAATCGGTGACTCGAACGCACAAAAGAAGTGGGATGGGCGGTCAAAATAGCTCCCGGATGAGTAGGTCAGTCCTGTTTTCTCTTTGGCAACGAGCTCGCCGACGGTAGGTCAATTGTTGAAAAAATTTGAGACAGAAACAATAGACAGAGTTATAAACAATAGATTTTTTAAGACCGCAAAACTGTAGTCGTGACGCTGGTGTGGGTCTTTTCTACTGCCGCAGCACACCGCAGCCCCGCTTGACTTCAGTATATTACGTAATTTAGTACAACTTCTGAGGGAATCAAAACGTTAAAAGCTGAACATTGAATTCAATACGATTACGATCATTTATTACAAAATAAATACGAACATTAAATATTGAAAGTTTATCGTTAAAAATAATTGAACAGAAGATAAAAAGGAATGATAATTTTGATCAAAATACAAAATAAATTCATCATTAACAAATGAACGATGACGTGATTTTATAGTGACGTCATCTTTAAATTTTACCGAAAAATTTAGGGGTGGCATTTGACCTACGTGCACCCGTCTGGATCCGCGCCTGACTCTTTGTATCGTAAGTGAGTTTGATTCCACCTACTAACCGACAAGTTTGACATATTTCTGCCTGTTAATTTTGCTGCAAGTTTTTAAAAAATCTCGAAGGTCAATTTCAGGGCATAATTAATCAGTATTTACGCCTGCATTATTTCAACTCAAAATACAACGTTAAGCCCATAGCTCTACATATATAGGTATTTTATTCTCATTGCCGATTATGGATTTCAAGGGAAGAAGTTCTCTTCTTTTCTTTTATACTGAGAAAGGTACATGGTATACATGGAGTTTTTCCTGGTTTGTTTGATGGGTGACATTTCCATCTCAGTTTTGATCAATCAGAGAAATGTCAATAAAACGAAACTTTTCATAATGTTTCCATGTAATTTAACTTAAGAGTTTGCAGTATAATCGAATAATGCTCACTCTTTTCCCTTCATGTATTGTAATCAGTTTATACTGAAACTTAATTTTAGAATTCCTTCGTATTAATAAGAAAGCAATCCGTATGGTTATAAAACGTTCAAAATACCGTATAGGCTTCTTGGATGTAGAGCTATAACTAGATCTTGATTGATTATATCTTTCGTTTCCTGCCCAGATCTGTTGTGATGATAAAGGTGGCAGATATTGATTTGACCATATACGAGATATACTCAGTGTCATATGTAAATGATATTATTGATAAAACATGCATTCAAGTCAAAACAAATTTCAGACTGCCCCGAGAACAAAAATGCGAAGTGCCGAGAATTAAAAGTGTGAAGGATTATGTATTCACGAAATTCTATCTGTAAGAGGTTATCCAAAATTCGTAATTGAAATTAGTTATCGTTAGTTTTGTGAATTACTTTCTTGGTTTATGTGCTCTCTAATACATGAAAAATAACTTACAGCTAAAGTTGCATAATGTTCTTACAATGGTCCATCAAATCATGATTGTAATTGCAAAAAAAGAGACATATTTGAAGATATTAAAAGTAGGCCGTCTATAAACAATTATATAATAATATTTTGAATCTTTATAGGTCAGTCATTCACAATGCATCTATGCTCAAACCCTGCGTTATCAGTCGGTTTAACTGGTACTGCTGTAATATCATTTGTTGAAAGTTCGCCATTGGTATTCAATTTGAGGTACCCAGGTCTTGCAGGAAGTGAAACTATCTCTTTTTGCTCCACATTGCAAGACAAATGTGCAAGACACTCTGGCTATAAACTATACCTTCACCAAGGTAACAGTTGGTTGTATAAAAAAGATGCGTCGTTCTTACCAATAATTGAAAACGCTGATGATCCAAAATTACAATTCAAATCGTTTAACTACGTGTCACACGTTCTCACATACAATAGCATGAATAATTTGCTTATAAGTAATGAGATTTTGAATGAGGACAAAATCAATTTCTGTATGAAACATGTCTAATGTAGGAACGTAATTTCGATGTTAGGCGATGTGAAATATATATTAGAAACGGGACGTTTTCTCCGTTACTCAGAGTTTCGCGCTGCAGCACTCCTCAGACGTTTTTATTCATACAAAAAACATCTCTAAATTTACCAAAGATATATACATGATTAAAGTTTACACGCCTATTGATTAAATTGTTGTTCTATTGTTATTTGCTGCTATGTTAGTTTCCGTAGGAAATTATTATATGCTATTGTTCTATTTATGTTTTATCTTCCTTCAAATTTTTCAAATAAAATTTGTTTTCGTGCCTGCATTTCGAAACCAACTCAGATATTCTATTTAATAACTTGCCTTTGTAAAATGTTATAATTTTCCCCCCTCTAAACAGAGATGGCACTGAGTTATCTAAACACATCTAGTCACTAAAAGACAACGCAAAATCATTCTTCGTCAAAGGGTCAATACTATTGACTGCAGTGCCATACAACAATGATTTGAAAAAATGCCATCTCTGTTTAGAGGAAAATAATTTATAACATTTTACAAAAGCAAGAACTTATTAAATAGAATATCTGAACTAGTTTCGAAATGCAAATTTTATTTGAAAAATTTCAAGGAATTTAAAACATAAAAGGAACAATAGCATATAATAATTTCCTACGGAAATTAACTTAGCAGCAAATAACAATAGAACAACAATTTACTCAATAGGCGTGTAAACTTTAATCATGTATATATCTTTGCTGAATTTAGAAATGTTTTTTAGATGAATAAAACCGCCTGAGGAGCGCTACAGCGCGAAACTCTGAGTAACGGAGAAAACGACTCGTTTCATATTTTATATCTATACAACTCTACTTATTATCATGTGTTAGCATATTCTAATCATAAAAAGTCATTGCAAATGCTTTAGTCACTGTGGGGATAATTCTATATAATTGATTGACAGGCAGCCAAGACACCACCTAAACAGATATCTGTACACACATTAGAGTAAAATATCATCAATTTTGGAATTTTCTTCTATTTCTTTATTATTTTCTCTCAGACATCTTGAATACACATTCTGAAAATAAAAAACTGCATCACCGGCTATCTTTTGCTTTCTAATAGATTGATACTCATAACGCTAAATTTGCACAATTTATAAAAAGTATATAATTAAAACGTGACTGAAGCCAGTGATAGTTTGTGTTCAGAACAACACTAGAATATAAGATTAAATGTTGTTTTATGTAGTAGTTTTATATCTAATTGTCATTAATGTCAAATTTTGGTGTTATATGTATAATGTATATAATATATGAGAAATTACTTTCTGTGATGGTACTTCTATAGACAGTTGCTTTCCGGAATGGCTGAAAATTGTGGAAAATTGTCAATTGACGATTAAATAATGAATAACGCATAATTACATTATCATAGAATATATTCAATAGTGTGGACACAAAGAGAAAGGGATCAATTATTGAGGGTTATAATCAGGCTTATAATTCCGACATCTCACTAATTGCGAGCTGTATTAATCCAAACACTTGCTATATAGTATTCTACTTAACACTTATTATTTATCATACTATATACTTTAATAATTATGTATTCTGTTAATTATGGTTTATTATATCAAGAATTACCACGAGTTTCCGCTGATTCGTTTTTCTAGAAATCCTGTGGTTTTAAAGTAACTATACCTTTGCATGCAGATTCAAATTATACTTCTTTTAAAAGGATATTGAAATAGGCTTAAAAATCCAAAACTACCTTTGGCATGTGTAGTGCAATCAATGTTAAAAAGAATGACGAGTTACAGACCTTGAGGTGTCCGCTGAAGACAGGTGTCCGGAAGGACAGGTTCAAAGTACTCTCTTTACGTTCTTCAAACAATCAACTATTGAAAAGCACCCTCAGGGATTACTATTTCTTATATGTAGTTGAGTCAACGATCTCTGTGATTTATTAAGATTAATCAATATCGATGATGAAAAAGTGATGCACAGATGTGTGTATTGCCAAGATCAAAGTCCATGCTTTGTAAAATGATGTATTTTTCATTTTGCTACCCGATTTCTTCGCAAATCATTTTATATTGAGATTTCTTTCGTCTCTGAAAGATCGAGAGGCTTTTCGGCATCGGCCATGTTGGTATTCATTGACAATAAATCCTAAGGTCACGGTATTCATTGACAATAAATCCTAAGGTCACGGTATTCCCAATATACACCAACAGGGTTATCAATCATCTCTATAATAATAGTATTGTCTGTTTGTACCTAAAATATTATTCCTATATTTGTATATTTCTATTTTTGTGTGTTTCTGTGTCTGTCCGCGACTTATGTACGTCTCACAGGCAAAATAATACGGATAATCCGTTATCAGGAAATTGTGCAAACATTTGTGATGGGATAACAATGTACAGTAACATATTTTTTGTATGAATTTATCATATTCTGGCGTTGTTTTGATCTAATAAACTACCCTTGGTACTTTATTTGATATCATAGTATTCAAAACAAATTTAGAGATTTTTAAAAATCCATAGGTTGATAAACTAGCGGGTAGATGAAATCGAAGGCGAATTGAAATCTCCAGAATGAAAACCTTTTGTTTTGAATTTAAGTTTCGAGAACAAAACTTGAACAAGTAAAATTGAATACCTGCGTAGACCTTCCCCCCACCACGTCTTCAAATTTTGTCCAAATCATCATAAATACTTTGATCATGTAGTTAAATAGATGTGATCAGGAGTTCTTAAGACTGATCAAGCAAGCTTTAGAGTTATTAACGGTTTTGTTGTGGGGGACTAAGGAGACGCCAGCCCTCCACCAATCAAAATTCAAACATTTACATATCAAAGGTTTGATCACGCTGTAATAAGTACTGATTGTTGTGAGCTACGCTCCTAAATATGTAGTGTTCATATTGAATTGTAAATGAGACATATGATTGAAGACAACACTACTGTTCTTGAGTTCAGTTTGTAAGAGTCTCCTCACAATATCTACAGGATATTTATATCAATACAAACGAGGTTATTTGAAATCGATGTAAATCAATCTACTACAGAGGTCCCCCCTCCAGACGGAGTCCGAGGGAATTCACATGAAATATGTCGTAAACTTATGAGTATATATTGGAAACTAATTATTATAACTAAATTATTGTAATGTGTAATGTATTTTACTTATCTATTTTATTATTTTTTTATTTATTTTTTTATTTTATGAAAAGTAAAAGTATTCTATTTTAAAATCTTAATAGTAGAAGTAATTGGGCTTTGGGTTAAACGAAATTTTACGACCAGAACGTGTTCTACGCACATTGTCAGTTGTAGTGGATAATTGTTCGTTATTAATAGATGGAATTATAGATGTTGGCTGTGTAACATGTTCTTCATTTACGTGGTAACAATGGTTTCAAGCCAGTTAATAATTCGTAAGATAAAATACCATCCTCTGAAGGCCATATACGGAGTGCCAAAATGCAGAGGGTAAGGCATCATACCACGGCTTATCTGCAGTGCGTAAAATAGACTTGAGGGTCCTATGCATACGTTCGATTAACCCGTTAGTTTGGGGGTGATAGGAAGTAGTCCTCAATTTTAAATAGCCTATCTGTTTCCCTACCTCACGCATCAATTCATTTTCGAAATTGGAGCCACGATCTGTGACTACGTACAATGGAGCAGAATATCTTGCAATCCACTCCCTAACAAAGGCACCAGCTACAGTAGGGGCTGTCTCGTCCGGGATCGGTATAACCTCCACCCAGCGCGTACAGCGATCAATAATTGTTAAAAGGTAACGACAGATAGAGGTAATGTGAGTGAGAGAAGAGGTGGAAGGAGGAACATGGACGATATCCATGTGAACAGTTTGCAAGCGGTCAGAAGGAAGATTATATGGTAAACTAGGACTAACTGTGTGTCGATGAATTTTGTATTACTGACATGAAAGACATTGTTGTACCCACATATTAATTTCCTTCCTCATTTTGGGCCAGTAAATTCTATCACTCATTAATCGGAAGGTTGATGAGCGGCTGTAGTGACCTAGATTATGTAAAGAGTCAAAAACAGTACGACGCAAGGATAGTGGTACAAAAGGGCGTGGTAGCGGTTTAGATACCTCGCACCATGCAGATCCTTCTACAAATTCTACTAAGCTAAGACCATAAGTGTCAAATGCTTCTCTTGACTGAGATGAAATGACATCAACTAAACTAATAAGATTAAAAGAAACACTAAAACATTGCTTGAGTTAAAATCAGCGTTAGATGATTCAGGCTTTAAGTCACGTGACAAAGCATCGGTGACAACATTAGAAAGACCAGGAATATGAATGACATCATTGACAAATTCAGAAAGATAGCTAGAAGAACGTTGTTTACGTGGACTTCTAGCATGGGAAGAACGAGATTTCCAGGCAGCAAATATCGGCTTGGTCAGTAAATATTGTTAGAGCTGTATTCTCTACAATTGGACGAAAACGTCTCACTGCTACATAGATAGCTAAAAGCTCATGGTCAAATGTGGAATAATTCCGTTCAGCCGGTGATAATTTACGTGACTGGCCGTTTTCCTCATGTAGAACAGCACCAATGGCAAAGTTAGAGGCGTCAGCGGTAATTGCATATTTACAAATGAAAGGATCTGGATGAGCAAGTGTTACGGCGTGATTAATTGCAGATTTTAGCTCATCAAAAGATGTTTGATGACATGCTTGCCAAATAAAAGGTGCAACGTTACGGTCACGGCGTTCATTTGCGGATCGCTGTTGTGGTATTGAATGTAGTACAGATTTGATGAAGCGAGAAAATGTGGCTGCGCTATTTTTTAGACCAAATGGCATTGTTTTGTAAGCAAAAGCACCGAAAGGAGTAGTGATTCTAGTCTTTTCGATATCTTCAGGGTGTATAGGTATTTTCTGGTAAGCCTTAGATAAATCAAGATGATAAAATATTTTTGAGCCAAATAATTCATTATTGAAAGATTGAATGTCAGGAAGTGGATAGTGATCGGGCTTAGTAATCCTGTTTAAAGCTTGATAACCGCCAACAGGGTGAAATGCGCCCGAATCGGATTTTGGTACCAAGTGTAAGGGACTAGCCCAGGGTGATGTTGATGGTGTAATAATCCCTGCTTTTAGTAAAATATCGCACTCTGTTTCTGCTGCAGCCAATTTACTAGGGTGCAAACGACGGGGTTGACAAAATACAGGATCGCCTGTTGTTTCAATACGATGCTTGACATCATCAGCGGGTGTATCTTTGTAAATAAATAATTCACGACGGGTGTTTAAAATGTTGGAAATAGATGAAGGTAAATCAGAAGGAAATGGTAATTATACAGAATCAAAAATAGTGGAACAGGATTAAGTGAGGTCGACATTGACTTTGTGGAATCAAGTAATTTACGATTAGCAAAATCGAGGTTAATTTTATGAGTATTTAAAAAATTGATACGTAAAATAGGTTGAGTAACATCAGCAAAAACAAATCTATATGGAAATGAGCAACATAATTGTGGTAAAGTAGCGATAATGGCGATTTCACCTACGACTGAAATGCTCTTTCCCGAAGCAGGACTTAATGATAATGTAGAAGGGTTTGTAACTAAATTGTATTTTAAAATAAAAGGAGACGGTAAAAGTGACACAGCTGAGCCGGTATCAACTAAAAATGCAACAGCAATCATGGACTGTTTACTTCCCAACACTTACATCAACGTATTGCCGGACATTGCAGCTCTGCTGTTGGTTTGCATTTCCGCAACGTTCATCAACAAAACGTAAAAGACAAACACCACACTTTTAGGGTTTTACGGAAATGTAAAAATAAATTTGATTGTTTGATTCATGAGATGCTCGCAATCAGGCGGATCAAACCGACGCTCAATACACAATCTGATTCAATCAAATCTAAATTGTTCTCCGCATAACTGTATTGTCTAACGTCATTAACACCTTTTTATTGTATTATGTAGCCTATTGCTTGTTGAATTACTATCACACTATACTGTAAAATTTTAGTAAAACATATAAATATTCATGTATTTTGAATATCCATCTTTTTTAATTCATAATCGCTTGAAAATGTCATATTAAGTATAAAGACGAAACACTCTTTACATCGAAATCATTGTATCGACATAAATTTGAATGCAGTACCCATAATATTCATGTCATGAAATTTTGTTCAGTAATAAAATGTACAACCTTGTGCCCTTGTGTAGATAAGGATGGATTGTTACGTGTCGAAGGTCGTTTACTAAAAAGTGATTTGAGTTATTCAGCGAAGCATCAGATTATTATTCCTAAGAATATTCAATTAGCAAAATCAATCGTCCTTGATTATCATATCAAATTATGTCATGCAGGTGTCAATACCATAGCTTCTCAAATCAGAACCAAATTTTGGATTCCTCAACAACATCTTTAGTGAACACATAGCACATCGATGCGTCCCTTCTAGAAAAGTTGAAACAAAACGAACAGAACAGTTAATAGCACATTTACCAATTGACCGTATTTTGTCTAAAGCTTTCGAAAAACAGGTGTTGATGTTTTCGGACAATTTTAGGTTAAAGTAAATCAATCACAACAAAAGCGTTGGAGGTGTACTTTTACTTGCATGAATGTTACACCGATTAATTTAGAATCATGTTCATCACTAAGCCCCCAATTTATTATGGCATTATGTCGTTTCCATTCTAGGAGAGGATTATGCTTCAGAGATTCTGTCTGATAACGATACAAATTTTGTAAATGCGGAACGGGAAATAGGAGAGACTATAAGTGAATGGAATCAGCACACCTATTGCCACATGCTAGAAGGTACAAAATGGAAGTTTATCCCACACGCTTCATATTTTTGTGGTATTTGGGAATGTTTGATAATATCTGTCAAGAAATCGCTTGAAATATTGTGTATCCACCAGGTTGTCCCACAAGAAGTTTTCGAAACTGTGTTGTGTGATGTAGAAAAATGAATAAATTCAAGGCCGCTGACGTCATCTTCAGATGATGCCATTTTATATCGATGAGAGCAAATGAATCTGTTAGTCCTCCTGGTGTGCTCGACCAGAGAGACAAAGATGGAGCAGAAGAAGAGATATTGCTATAGGAGATTTATTATTAATAGTGGACGACTCATCCTCTAGATGACAATGGCCACTAGGGAAAGTTATTAATATCACTTAAAATGAAGATAATAAAGTAAGATCAGTTACTGTGAAAGCCGTAACGTCAACATTAAAACGACCTACATTGCGAAAGTATGTCTTCTTGAGGCAACGGAATAAATTTTAATTAGACATATTCTCTCTTACTTTATTGGTCGTACATGTAGAATCAATCAGACAATATTTCCTATACAAATCTTTAACCGTTTCGTATTCTGAATGTTTGAAAGCATATTCGAGAGTCTGAGTACACAAAATTGTCACAATGCTACCGTCTTCTGACATTATACATCGTTTCAGGGATGTATATATATACCACTGCACTTTGGGCCGATCTGATATGTAAAATGTTGAAATTGATCTTCAATGTTGACTCTAGGAGTTATAATAGTGTTTTCTTTTAAAGAAAAAAGTTACTTCCATGAGGGACACCAGAAAGGGGGCATATAGGGATACAATCATTTGGGGGTGTACTCGGCCCCCTTGATGATGAAAAAATGCTACGTTACTCTACTAGAAATAAAAGAATGATACAGTTATTCGGCCTATAGGGGTGAGTAGGGCGACATGCTTTACATTCATGATGACGGCGCATAGGTAAGATGGCCGCGCGAGTTTAAAACAAATATTTTACTAAACTCTTACTCTATTAACTAAATACCATATATTACGACACTTTCAAATAAATTTAATGCTGCTTTCATAGATACAGTATTGTAACGAACCACGAGTTAAGATATAAAATAGCTATCGAGACTAAATAAGAACACAACCGTTTTGAATGTAAATCACGTTCAACTCAAATGTTTCGTCATTCAGACACTCTAATTACATGCTATAAACGGAGATTGTGATACACAATTGGTATACGATTATTAAGACGTCACGCATTAGTGGCATTCTCTACATTATCTCCTCTTCTAAAATTAGGAAGCAGAATACTTACAAAGCAACAGTCAATACAGTTTAGATCGCACAATTTTTCAGTAGCTTCTATATTTACAACAGCTGGAGAATTAATAAATTTTTCTGATGGTATATCCTTTGGTAGCTTAAACCAAGTTGGCAGATTTTGCCCTTCATATTGACGTAATCGATCATGGTGGACAACTTTTGGCTTTGACTTTTTCTTTCGTTAGATCCTAAATACAACTTCTGTAACTTTCTTTGTGATGGTGAAGGGTTCCCTTCCCATGGTCGGTGAAGACAAGGTGTGTATCCAACGCGACGCTTTGGATTGAAAAACCACACTGCGTCCCCAGCACTAAAGTGTTTCTCAGAACGTCCGGTGTCGTAACTTTTCTTTTGCTTATCATTCTCGATGGATAGGTGCTTATGGACGTATTCATGAATGCCCAGCAACTGAATCTTCAACAGTTCTGAATATCCCATTGATGTACTTGAGGATGGCCCCACTTGATCTGGGCAGCCAAAGAGAAGATCCACTGGCAGGCGAATGCTGCGACCTAACATCATCTCGCATAGTGCACAGCCAGTTGTTTCGTGCACTGCAGATCGATAAGCCATTAGCTGTAATGGTAGATGGGTATCCCAATCACGCTGATGATCTGCAATGAACATGGACATCATAGCTTTCAATAATATGTTAAATCGTTCCACCATGCCATCTGATTGAGGGTGAAAGGGTCTTGTCCGTGTTTTGTTCAAGTCTAATAGTTCAGCAAATAATTTTGATTCAAAATTTCTTCCTTGATCGGAATGAATTTCTAACGGGACATCAAATCTTGAGATGAGTTCGTCTACCAGAATCTTTGCAACTGTTGAAGCTTCTTGGTTCTCCATAGAATAAGCCTCTGTCCATTTTGTGAAGTAGTCAGCAATTATAACAATATATTTGTTACCTTTACTTGACAAAGGAAAAGGTCCAGTGATATCTATGGCAACTCTTTCCAGTGGCACACCTACGTTATATTGCTGCATAGATGTCTTTGGCTTTCGAGCTGGGCCTTTCTTAGCTGTATATAAATCACATTGTTTGCAGTACAGTAACACATCATGCCGATAGTGAGGCCAATAGTACCTGTCTTGGATGCGTTTAAACGTTTTCTTTCTCCCTAGATGACCCCCAGAATGTGTGTCGTGAATAATCTTCAAAACATCCGTTATCAAAGTTTTCCGTAGTAATAGTTGTTTGATGTTGGAGCCCCCACTCTCTGATTCATAGCGGCGGTAAAGCAGACCACCATTTATCTCCATTCTTTCCCATTGGGCCAATAAGGATTTCTCATCATTGCTTTTGTTGACGATGGCCTTCCATTGTGGTTTCACTTTGATGACTCCAACATGACAAGAACTGGACCAATTGTTTTATCTTCCAATTGCTTTGTCAAGGTGACACTATCCGTACGTTGAAGCCAAGCAGAATTGGCTGCTGTTGAAGTGGCTGTTGTGGTGCTGCGTGTAGTGATAACTAGACACTTGGACGATTTAGCTTCTAGCCGTTCACATTTCAAGCAATCCACACAAGGTCTTCTCGACAAAGCATCAGCATTATTGTGCAGTATTCCATTGCGATGATTTATTGTGAAGTTGTACAATGATAATTCCTCCAACCATTGCGCCATTTGCCCTTCTGGGTTTTTGAAGTTGAGAACAATTGGAGTGCACCATTGTCTGTCCTCACCAAAAAATGGCGTCCATACTGGTAATGGTGGTAATTTCATAAAGCCGCAACAATTGCCAACAATTCCTTCGTGGTACGCAATAATTTCGTTCTGATATAGAGACGCTGTGACTGTAATAGCTGATAACTTTGTAGCCTCCCCTTCTTGCATCTGCGACAATACTGCTCCTAATCCATTGTTGCTTGCATCTGTATCAAGGCAGAATGCACCTTCTAACGAAGGGTATCCTAGAACAGGCAACGATATCAGCTTTTGTTTTAATGTTATGAAAGCAATTTGGCAATCTTCTGTCCTTATGAAATCAGACTGTTTTTCTGTTAAACGGTTCAATGGTCTTAATATTTCGGCGAAATTTGCCACAAATGAGCGATATTACAAACATAAGCCAAGGAAAGATCGAACTTCGTCAACTGAGCAAGGTATTGGCCAATCTTTAACCGCGCTCATATTTTCGGGATCCGTTGAAATCCCGTCTTCTGTCCAAGAAACTTTACACCTTGTTTGAGTAAATTGCATTTCTTTGGACTAAGTTTCAAACCTGCCTTTCGAAGTCTTGTGAAAACTGTATATTTAATCGTTCCGATTCTTCATCAAATGATCTCCCGTGCACGATGATGTCATCAAGATACACCAGCAATATCTCCCACGACAGGCCTGACAGCACCTGCTCCATGAGTCGTTCGTATGTAGCCGGTGAATTGCATAGACCGAACGGCATCACTGAAAACTCGTAGAGTGCTTTACCAGTTGAAAAAGCCGTTTTTTCTTGTCTTCGTTGTTTACTTGAACCTGTCAATACCCTGAAGACAGATCAAGGGTAGAAAGCAATTTAGCCCCAGTGAGGGTGTCCGACGAGTCATATATCCTTGGTAGAGTGTACGAATCCTTCACGGAGGCTTCATTTAACTTCCTGTAATCAATACAGAATCTGGTTGACCCATCTTTCTTTTTTACTAGTACAATTGGTGAAGACCAGGGACTAGATGATGGCTCGATGATACGTCTTTCTAGAATCCTTTGTACCACTGTATCTGCTTCATCCCTCTGACTGATTGGAATTCGTCTTGGTCTTTGACGGATCGGAGTTGCAGTAGCAGTGTTGACTTCATGTTTAACGATGCTTGTTCTTCCAATGTCTGTTGGCGAACTTAAGAATACAGATTGGAAGTTCAATAATAGCTTTTTCACATGATCACACTGGTCAGGGGCCAAGCTCTACAGCTTCTCTCAAGAAGTCCAGTCAAAGGAGCAGGTATTGCTTCACTGTGGTTCAGCATTAAAGGAGGATTACCTCAGATGGTAGAGCAGCCGAACTTCAGATCGGATCATATCTGATCGACCGTGGTTCAATTCCCCCTAAGGTCAACTCAGCCTTGACTTTATCTGAAACATCAGATGGGCGGATGGAATGGTCCAGAGGGAATTGCATTGTTAGTAGCTGCGGCGCATCGTTGCGCATTGACAATCAAGACCTGTCTGCCATGAAATCTGTTGAAATTGATCTGCAGTGTCGCAGCTGAGATCAACAAAGAGCGTTTAAAATCATTGCTCTCAGCAAAAAAAGCCACTCATCTAGAAATAGAGGAGTGGTACGGGTGCCTTCGGTAGGGCGACACCGTCTACACTACATTACTTGGTCAGCATTTTGATTAAGAAGAACCCCTCTTGTATACTGATGATGTTCTTCAATACTCTGCTCATGAATGAGCTAAACTGATTCACACATTCCTGCTATTGTGTTTTCATATAAGGTGCAAGGGCTTTCGGACAAGTCAATCATTCGCAGATTGATCTTTACGCAAGAGTTCCCACAATTTACGAATATTTTTGCAATCATCATCTGTCGTTGTATCAGACCAGTAAAAGTCTCAATGAGGCCAAGTCCAATATCTTGAGGCTCTCTTATCTCTGTTGGAACCAATAACTCCGATCTAGCAGGAATGGTTATGGTCTTTGTAACAGCCACACGAATAGTTGCATCATCAACTCTTCTTGTTTCCTCATATCCACAGCTTCCTTTCATTTCCAACACAATTTTGTTACTTTCGTTGTCAACACCCGATGTTTCTAATTGATAGCAGCCATCTTTCCAACGCAAATCAAGTTCAATGTAAAGTGGAAATCAATGCCAAGTATTCCAGCAGTGTCAATATCTGCAACCCAGACAGTGTGAATGGCTTTGTTGATAACCCCGACAGACAGAAATAAATCTACTTTAGCTTTAAAATGGACCATTCTACCATCAGCCAAGGTCATTTGAGAATCCGTTGCCATGGCAACGAATCCGCTAGATCCACATATCGTGTCAAATATAGAGCATTGTTACGTTTGCCCCAGTATCAACTAAGAACTGTACATTATGTCCATGTACAATCACGTTTACGTCAACGCCATCGCTGTTATTTACACTTGAGTTGTTTCCAGTCATAACAAAGGGCATCCCGTGGCATACAGTCGAATTGAGCCCTTTCAGTTCGGCTAAGGCCTGGATTATACAGCGCGCTTTCGAGCGTGCCGTGCTTTCGAGCGCGCTTTCATTTGAAGGCGCGCGCTTTTGAAAATGTCTAGTTATACAGCGAGCCGTCCTCAAAAGTTGTGTAAAAACTTCCTGTGAATTACATGATGACGTGTAAGAAAATATCTCATAAGACTTTTGATTGACAAGTATACGCTTTTCGTGAAATAAATTTATTGCTTCAAAAGGTGATCTTTATCACAATTCGCCATCAAATAGTTGTGATTATCGTACAATGATAGTTTTTTAACCTACCATGATCCTACAATTACAAGCAGTGGCTTATGTCTAATCTGAAGAGCATATAAATATAACCTTGTCTAATTAATACTATTTGAAAGTTTTCTCCTCTTCAATTGAGAGGTACAGATGCTCTGAGTAGTTTCCGTATTATTATTTTGTGGATTTCGATTATAATTCGAAAGAAAATCAATGTTTATTCATCTGTTTACTTGCAAAACGGAACTGTATCTAGGCAACGGCAGAGAAAAAGAGGCTAGACATTTCTTTCTCGACATCAACCCCCGGTTTTTACCAAATATGGTGAGAGGAATCCCTGGAATGTCGAAATGAAAGTTCGCCTTCAAGTGAAAGCACGCTCTTCCTATGCGAGCTTTCGATTTGGAGCGCGCCGTGCTAATGACAGCGAGCCGTGTCAAGTTAGACGGGCGCGCCCAGAGCTATCTATTTAGAAGAGTTAGGACACGGTAGTCTGGGACCAAGTTTTTAGCGCGGCCAGCGGCCATTGTTGATCCAAACTTGTTTAATTTGAGAAACGAAGGCTGCACGCATTTATTATGGAGTTTTATATAATAATTTTACCTGAAATATAACAATAAATCATAAAAAGAATCTCAAGAAGTTTGAAGAAAACTACAATCAATTAACTGGAAGCCTTTAGTAGTGAAATAGTGGTATGTAAGCTTGCTGGAAGCGTGTTTAGAGCGTTGTTGTGGATTTGTCAGCTAAACAGCTTACCAATAGTGTGCGATATTGTGCACTCACTGCAAACTAATAAGCAGCTGTCGATAAATTGCAGATTATATGCCGTATAACCTTAGACAGCTCTGCCATAACAACAGCTTAAATCAAATTTGGATTGAAGGATAAAGGAGATGTGGTATGTGAGGTTTTTATTATTCGTTATTTATTTTACAATATAGTAACATCATAATATGTTGGTCTTATAATCATTTAACCTATCCTATTTTATGGCATCCCTCATCGCTATGGATCTTGACCCCTTTGAGGTTGCTTTCACAGCATTTGCTTGTTTTGTTCTTTTTTCCAGCACTGTTTTGATTTTAACTCTGAAGAACGTTTTAGTTATCATCGTTTTGGCCTTGTGACAGTCTGGTATTTTATTAGTTTTATTTGCAATTGTACATGCATCCACAAGTTTCTGCATAATGTTGCTGTGGGAAAACAATTTATCCTCGTTTTTGCGGAATATATTTTCTGCTAACATAAATACTTCCTTAGCATCTTGTGAAATATATGTCAGCGCCTTTTTGGTATAGTCTGCTAGTTCCACTAGAGATTTTGGTGTACATCCATAATCATGGCTGACATCCAATGGTTGGGCTAGTACAGGTGCAGGAACTACAAGCATATTCTTGCACTCTGCGCAATGCTTATTGAGCTTTAAAAACTGGTGGACAGCATAGCCGCCTAAGTTTTCTAAGCTGAAATCTTCCAACTTTGTAAGGTCCCCATTCTCAATCTCATCTGCTTGATCAAGCTTTTTATCATCAGGTGATAATTGGAATTCCATATCCAGAATACTGCAGCATGGTTGATCCTCGTCTTTCTCATATGAACCAGTGTTTTTGCTTGAAATACACTGTGAAATGGCAATTATACGCAATGCATTGACAAACTCAATAGCAGTTGGGACCGGATTTTTATATCTAACAGATGAAAATAAATTTTCCAAAGCGTCCTGTGTGAAGCGGCTCATCATTAAGAATTTGTACTGTTTCTCCATTAACAAACAATTCTGCAATTGCAGAGCACTTGTTGTTGCCAAAATAATTCCTGACTGCACTGGTTTCCATGGTGCATCAATGTCTCCAATATTTAGGCATTTAAAAAGGTCAATAATGGAATTTAAAAATTTTACAACCTCTTCATGCTTTTCCTTATCAAAAAGGCTGAGGCTCATTGACGGTGATCTTGAAGTCATTAAATCAAACCACATACCAATTTGCTCACAAAACCAGGCAGTTGATAAAGCTGATCTATGGAGAAATTTTTCCTGCACCAACAATCTTACTGCAGCCCCAGTTCTTCTCGAGAGTAAATTTTTTGCCAAATTAACTTTCATTTTGGTAAAATGACTAGGGTTGATAGCATTATTATTCAAATGTGGAGCGATTTTCAAGTCGTTCGTTAAATCATATTCAACAAGACGTTGTAAAGGAGCCATTGAAACTTCATTTGATGAAAGGTTATTCGATTTGACAATTATTTCGGGAAGGTATATAACTTGCCTTCGAGATAGATGATTTCTCAAATTTTTTATTAAATGTGGGACATCAGGCATAAAGGTCAATTCCTGCTTTTCTAGAACTGGGTGTTCACATGAGTTTTTTATAATGATTTCGGGTGCTGGGTTTGGATTTTCAAGAGTTGATTTTTTCTTTTTTCTCTTACAGGACACTTTAAAATCGTTCAAGACCGCAATATTACCACCACCCATATCCATGGTAACATTCAAAGTGGAAAGACCAATCTCACATGCCCTTGAAATAATTTTAATGATGACATCGTGCACTTCTAAACTGTCAAATGACGAGCCAGTGATATAATATGCCACCACCTGTTTCCATCTCGTTGTTAAACCACATAGCATAAATACAAGAGCATGGTTTGCGGCTTCACCATCCATCACTTTTTCCTTACTACCTTTCAGAGTACATTGTCCAATTATGGACTCTGTTCGACGATCAAAATCAAATGCTGGTTTGATTGCCATTTCATCCAATAGAAGTACACAGCACTTCTCTTGTTCTGTCATTGTTTGTACCTCGAAAGTAAAAAGTATGAGGATACTATAGTCTAGAGTTAAGTGTTATGCATACAATAAAACCTGTGCACAACTTACAGCCAGCTTCAAGATACCACTGTAAAGAGCGGACCCTTGTGGAGATGTTGGATTCAATGTGGATATAAATTGTTCATATTGTGACCTTACCAGTATAGACACGTTGCTGCACTATTGCAAGATTACAAGATTTCACTACAGTAGCAATTTTAAGATCACACCAGCCTTACCTTTTGTTCAAGAGCTAGGAAAACTTCTTTGATCAGGCCTGACAAAAATTGAATGTGCTGCATTCGTCTGTTTAATGTTCGAATGGAGGGTAATGGATAACTCTGTTGGAGTAACAAGGTGTACCCAGTTGCTCCACAAGCATATCGTATTTTGAGGGCATTCTCAACTGTTTTGTTTGACCACAATACTATATAAATAAAGGAATATATTATATATAAATTATTAATTCTACTTTTGAATGACAAATTCAGTGTTGATATATGATATCTATATTTAGCGTACCACGACATGAACCAGGTTTTTTTGTTAAAAAATCTATCTGATCATCGTTGAAGATGCCAGAAATGTTATTTGACAGGTTGTTGTATTTTTCGTCTGCCTTTTTCAATTGTCTCTTTAGTTCATGTACTTGATTGATATTAAAAGTGTCAACAGGCCATTTTCCGAATTCATTTTCATTTGTAACTGTACAAACAGAGGATTCTTCATTGTCATCATTTACATCATATCCTGATACTACCGGTATGTCATTTGCATGAGACGAGGTCTTTCTCTGCTTTTTAGCAGATGGATCTGAAGGTAGTAAATTATAATATTTTAATCAGTCAATTTTTACTGAATTCAAAACAAATTCATTTATCATCAAAATTTACACAAAGATTACCTAAAGATGTTCTTTTTGTTGGACTCTTTCTCTTGTTTACTGTTTTTTTATGACAAAAAATTGTAGGTATGGCATTTGGTTTGAGCTTACCAGGAATTCTGCTTTCAAATTGATTACTTTCAAAATGTACCTTTAATTAAGTAAGAAGGCTATAAGTCAGATATCAGTCGTTTTCGATATGTTCAAATAGTTTAATATTATAACAATTACAGAAATACATATTTAATATTTGCCTCGCAAAGTCTTGATGATCTGCTGTTGAAATGTTCCCTTTTGATTGCTGCCATCCAAACAGCACGTCTTTCCTTGTCCTTCTTTCCATTAGGAACACTGTACATTGCATGATTTCCATTGTCATCACGATTTGAGCATCCAACAGCACAACACCCAGTCATTGAAAATTCAAAATAGTTATATTATAATTCTATTCTATGTGACAATAAAATTAAAACAAATGAACAGCTAACGTCAAAAGACAGAAAGATCACCACGAGGATTAACCTTGTTAAACTTTCGCGCAATTTTTTGGATCAAAAATGGCCGAAAATTATCACGTGAGACGATTCGGCCAATCACCGACCGCAGCTGCGAGAACAATAGTTGTCCTAACTCTTCTAAATAGATAGCTCTGGGCGCGCCAGCAGGGAGCCAACTTTCAATTTACTGTAAACGAAAGCACGGCACGCTCGAAAGCGCGCTGTATAATCCAGGCCTAAGAAGCGTTCGATGTTCTGTTGTCTGCGCCGGAAATGGCACCAATTTTTTCGTTGATTTGCTTTTGTGGGCGTGGGCGTGACATATGACCAACTTCACCACATGTCCAACACTTTCCTGGACTTCCTAGGTAACTCATCGCCTTCGCTTGGTTGCAAATAAACGTCATCATTTCTTCTAATTTGGACAATCGGCTGTCGATGTTGTTGTTATCGCTGGTACAGTTACAACTCTCACAGTTTGCCAAGGTCCGTGTGTTGAAGCTGGTACAGTTACAACTCTCACGGTTCGTCAAGGTCCGAGCGTTAAAGCTGGTACAGATAGAACTCTCACAGTTAGCCACAGTCCAAACAGCAGTGTCTTTTGTTGTTGTCTTTGTGAATCTATTCGCCGATGAGAATCCAACTCACAAGCTTCTTGGAATGACTTTGGTCGTGCTTGACATACTCCCCATCGTAAGTCTTGATCATTTAGGCTGTCTAGAAACGCATCCTTAGAAATGATTTCTCTTGACTCACTTGGCATTGATGGATACGAAAGTCGAGTTAATCTCTGTATTGCATGTGCCAATTCAGGTAAGGTTTCTATGAAGTGCCAAAAGGCTCACTACTACTTCTTATTCGGCGCGGTACTTGTTTAGAGATCGCGTTACTTGTTTGCGAGATCGTGTTACTTGTTTTGGAGATCCCGTTACTTCTCTTTGCGATGGCGCTACTTGTTTGGAGATCTCGTCACTTATTTTGGCGATCGAATTACTTGTTCAGAGTTTCCGTCACTTGTGAGCATAGTCACTAGAATATATGGGTAGGAAAGCGGTATTTGTCTCAAAAGACTGCCACTCGTGATCAGATGGTGCCGCACAGTTGCTGCCGACTATGTTGACTTGCAATGTGCAACGCCTTCCATGGTGCACACGCAAATATCTGTCTTTTCACTTCAACAGCGTTTGATAGCGGTCGCAAAGTCTTGCTGCTGTTATTTAGACATGTTTTTACAAAATAGATTCGTTTATTATGGTTTTAACTCATGTAACTACTTGTGGTAATCATCCTTCGCTTTATATCTGGACTGAAAATTTTATGATGGCAAAAGACTACCGGGTATCAATTTATTTTCAAGCTCAATAAGGTGAGTTTACAACGAAATTGCTAGGCCTGATCATTATTATAGCAATGATGTTTACAATTTGCATTCTGTCGTGATTAATGGATGGGTAAATATCGAATTTAAATTTGTATTTCGTTACAAAGTTGTTATTAGGCTAGAGGCACTAATGATTAAATATATTTTTAATATATTAATATGGTTATAGGGTTGGATCTTAACCGTTTGGTGTTGTTGTCGCTGTAGATTATTATTGTGGTTTTTGACTTCTATAATCATCTTATAATTTCCCTTCATTTGTATTCTAGATAGCACATTCAAGGAACAATCTGACAAATAGAGAAAGAAATAAATATTAGCAGAGAAAGACGATCTCTGACCGATGCTCCGTTGCCGTAACGAAATTGAAAATTGCAAATAATGATTCACAACGGCATGGTTATTCTGCCAGCTTTAATAGACTTTAAATGATATATTTTACAACCAGAATTATTCCAACAACAGCTATGAGCATATATTTGCTAGCTGTTAGCTGTATGAAGAAAAATAAGGGCATGATTTTAGTGGAAAATTTATGAAATATACCCTGCTTTGAAGTTTTGCACGCATTAGTATTTGCAACAATTAATCATCAAAATGAAATAATGAACAATATGCTGAGATCGTCTTGTTAAAATAAGCATTAGTTGTTTATCAGAAGAGCAATATACTGCAATGCTATATATATATATGCCTATTGTTTTTACTTGAAATACTGAGGTGAACATATCTACTGCATTCTATTAAATAGGGAACTTGATTAACAAGTTGTAATGTAGACTTGATGGCTATTGTCAATTATTTATTGTTCAACGGTAAGTTCAAAAATGTTTAATAAAGACATTGAATTAATTTTCTAGAATTAAATTCTGGATGAGAAATGATCAATCTTTTAATTTTACATACAAGCATTTCATCAAACGGTATAAAGCTCAATATGTAGACTATATACTACATATAAATTGTATTTGTTAGCGGAGCATGTTCATAAACAATGTTACAACATGCTATATCAGATAAATCAGATATGTATTTATTGCGCGATTGAAAATATGCAATCGCTTAGCATGTTTTGATTTATTCACATAAATGATTTGAATTTTACAATGTAACTATCGTCATTTATGCCTATTCATCCATTTTTGTATGTATTTGACTCTGGGCCGGCCAGAATCATTATTTAGATTTCTTTACTGTGCAATATAATGCATCGAAGAACTGCCATTGAACAGAAACTTGAAACTTTTTTCATAAAGAATTAAAGACATAATAGGATAGTTATATTCTGCATTTATAGATGCATAGATTTTAAAACAGTATAGATAGCTATATTTTTGCGGTGGTAAAGTATACATTAAAGCTTCGAGGCACTGTGATAAAAGGAATTGTAATGGAATTGTATATTAAATCGATAACTGAAGACGACTTCGCTATTTTGATGTTGAGATTGTATATGCAATAATTGAACTTAAATTATGTATAATATCCTTAAAATAATCAATGCAACATAATAATAAGCGATGACTATAGCATAGAATTTATATAGAAACTCCGTATTTACTTGATTGCGTGAGAAATCGTGTGCACCATCAAAACCACTTGAGACGGAAAAAGTGCACCAAAGACATACCCCCTTTGATCAGTACCGCTTTCCTAACCATATATTCTAGTGACTATGTTGTGAGAGAATCACGTCAAATACAATTTAAAGATAATCATAGCCGTGACAGGTACAGTTAGCGGTGATTTATTTCAAGATTTCTAATTCTTAATCGTAGATAATAAGGATTCGGTAAAAATGTAACACAGTGAATAAAGTACGAAAAATGTTCATTTACAATAGCTTGTGTAATCATTTTTGCGTAATGGCTGTGTAATTTATTTAACGTAACATTTGTAAGTTTGCTGCATATTTCAGTAACGAATAATGTATTATTAATACTATAGTCTAATAATTTACGGAAAAGGCTTTTGCCTCATCTTTGTGTCAGTTCTATAGTCTAATAATTTATAAATGAAAGTCGACACTTTCTAAAACTACAATATTGTATTTAGATTCGATAGAAAGAAAGTGTGAATAAATTACGAATTTGCTCAGTATCTGCATACAAGTTAATTATAAATAATTGTCTTAAAATTTTACCGAATACTACTCAAAACCACACAAAAACTTCAAGTAAACAAAATGATTGAAAGGAGAGTTTGTACAGGCAATGAACAAAATTATAGATTGGGTGATTGTCATTATAACTAGTCAATCAAGTCTCATAACGAATATAAATTTCCATCGAATCTAAATACAATATTATAGTTTTAGAAATTGTCGACTTTCATTTATAAATTATTAGATTATAGAATTGACACAAAGATGAGGCAAAAGCCTTTTCCGTAAATTATTAGACTATAGTATTAATAATACATTATTCGTTACTGAAATATGCAGCAAACTTACAAATGTTACGTTAAATAAATTACACAGCCATTACGCAAAAATGATTACACAAGCTATTGTAAATGAAAATTTTTCGTACATTATTCACTGTGTTGCATTTTTACCGAATCCTTATTATCTACGATTAAGAGGTAAAAATCTTGAAATAAATCACCGCTAACTGTACTTGTCACGGCTATGATTATCTTTAAATTTGTATGTGACGTGATTCTCTCACAAGTGACGGAAACTCTGAGCAAGTATCTCGATCGCCAAAAGAAGGGACGAGATCTCCAAACAAGTAGCTCGATCGCAAAGAGAAGTAAAGGGGATCTCCAAAACAAGTAACGCGATCTCTAAACAAGTACCGCGCCGAACAAGAAGTAGTAGTGAGCCTTTTGGCACTTCATAGGTTTCATTGCTCAGTCTTGTTTTGCTTCTCAGTTCGAATCGATGCAATTCTATACATGTTGTTCAGTGGCAAAGCGGGTTTAGAGGGCTAAACAATTAAGCTTGTCAAAGTTTATTCGGTCGGCGCTTTCTATATCCGATAAAATTGAACTAACATCACCAGTCAAACTAACTGCCAGGTGACTTGCTCTTTCTTTGTCTCCCCAGCAATTAAGATTTGATACCAGATCAAATTGAACGTTCTAGTCCTCCCACGATTGTTTACCGTTGAAAGTTGGAGGTCACTACTGGTTTGTTAGGCCTTTTGACTTGCTGCTGCTGTACCGTAGGCTGTGGATAGATTGCCCTACTATTCTGAGGAGTTGTTGTAATTAACGGCTCGTTCATAATCTGCGTTGATAAAGCCAATGACAAGTTTTTGATTTGTTCCTCCAGTTTCAACATTCTACCGCCGATTTCAGTGTCCATCTGATTGACATTATTGCCATTGCCAAACGTAGCATCGATTTCTTGCGCTGTGAATGTAGCAATAGTGTTCGTATATTAAGTTTCAATTAATCTCGCTTCTGTCACCAGTTGTAACGAACCACGATTTAAGATATAAAATAGCTATCGAGACTAAATAAGAACACAACCGTTTTGAATGTAAATCACGTTCAACTCAAATGTTTCGTCATTCAGACACTCTAATTACATGCTATAAACGGAGATTGTATTACACAATTGGTATACGATTACCAAGACGTCACGCATTAGTGGCATTCTCTACATTTGCTATTACTTGGATTTCGTTTACGATTTACCTTTTGCTGAAACGGCTGAAACCGGGGGCTGAAGCTGGCAATATCGAGAATAGGTCAAACTGTTGATGAACCTACCTGATCACATTGTCTCTGGTTTTAAATTTACACTACTGGTTTTATAAACTTATCATTGTTTCATTATTGATTTGGCTATGATTATTATATAAATATCTCAGCAACCAGTGCGATTGGATTTTCCGTTTTTTATCAATTGCGTGATTTACATTATTCCGTACAGAATATAATATTGACATATATGTTTTATGCTGGATTATTATTGCTGGGTTATTAGTATATTTCAATATTATAGTTCTAGGCTAACATTGCATTTATAATTTATAGTTTTTACATGAGCATTAAACTTAATATTATTTCGAAGAAGTTTATATAGGACAACAACATTATTTACTCATCATATTTTGAACTATTCGATTAGTGGCTGTATAGGCTACACATAGATACACAGATACCGATCATATATTCTACAAGGTGTTATAAATACACTTTTGTCAAGACTCAATCATTATCATTATAAGGTATGATATTATGGCTTCATCGATGTTAAATACCGAAATATTAAGAAACTCTGAATTTACAAGCTCAGAAAGTACACAGTAAGATATCGATGATATGCAAATAGACAATTCACAGAAAATACGGCTTCCTTAGCTAATTCACGGTGCTTCGTCTATTGTTGAAAAATGTATAACTATTATTGCTGATTATCCCGCTGAACAAGATAAATTCAAGTTACAGAATGCTACTACCAAGGCTTATTTAGCTAAAGTCGTTATATATTTATTTAATATTCTTACTAGTGAAATCGATCAAAATGTAACTATCTCATCTGAGATTGACACCGACAACTCTTATACTGCCTTTCAATTATCTGGTACACAAGACGATATGCCTAGTAAAGTAAGTAAACAGAAAAGGCCCTTAGATGTTGAAGATGAAATGGATTTAACTACTGAAATATCCCAGTATGAAATACCAGATTTCTCTGCTGCCCATAACAGTATATCCACATCCTATCAAAGCGGTGCTTGTCCACACGGATTTAGTGGAGCTAATTGTGATTTTCATCATCCAAAGCCTTGCAAAGCCATTATGAAAAATGACACCTTCAGAGGAGGATGCTAAAAAGGTAAAGACTGTAGCAAATTTCACTTTGATATGTGCTTTGACAAAAACTGCCATTTTGGAACCAATCTGGTCAGAACCAAACGACTGAGTTCCAATGACAAGTCAGCAAATCCATCACGCCGATATGAAAGGCAACAAAGAGAACAACCTCTGTTAAACAATGTCCCACCAAACAAGCTATATCCAATCATGAACAATTACCAGACTCAAGTGATCCTTTTTTAGGACATGGACCACTAATGGCCATGATTCAGACAGCAGTGAAACATGCGCTGTCGTCAATTTTACCCCAAGTAAACCAGTCCTTAGACGGAAGGATCCAGTCATTGCTCCGACCACCGCTGAAGCCAACACTCCCTTCCCAAAGATTTCAATTTCCTCAAGGTATGCCTCCCATAATGATGCCACCTCCAAACATGCAGCTGCAAGGTCCACGCAATTTGCTCATTCTGATGCAGCCCCCTTGCAACGTACAGATGTCAGTACAGTCACAGTAAGCTGATATAATTCACCAAACAAAACAATTAACTTTCCAGGTATAACTTTTTACCTTGTAAATATTCGTGGATTGATTACTACAAAGATAAATAAATCAAAGTTTTTATTTGAAACAATCAACAAGAATAATTCATATCCAATTATTGCTATAACAGAAGTTTGGCTACATAGTGGCATCCCTGATGCAGGGATTCTTTAAGATTTTCCAGGCTACGATATCTGTAGATCAGATCGAAATGTAATACTGTCTGCTATATCCAAGGAATGATGGCGAACTTAGTCGGCATGGCGGCTGCTGTTTACTACTACGATATTCATTATCATTTAGAACCATTGTGACATTCTCCAACTCAGTTTGTGAATTAATAATCATTGAGATAATTGCAATAAAAGATTTTGTGATTATTTTATCTCGCCCCCTAGTGCTTCATTTCGAAAGACTAAAGAAATAAAATCTAAAATCGACGAGTTCTGCAATTCATTACTTACACCAGCCCCAGATATATTATCGATGTGTTAAATATTGCCAATTCTCATTATTTGCAGCAAATTATTGACAAGACAACGAGGACATAACGTTTTAGATCTTTTTTGGACCAATAATGCCAGTGCCATTCTCAATGTAAATACCGATACAATACCTGGCTACAGCCATGACCATAATCTCATATCAATTTCAACAAACTAGTTAGTACTGTACTGAAATTTCACCATCTTACGACAAATGATAGCTGTCTTCCTGACATGGCAAGATTTAACTTCAATAAAGCAAACTGGAGTATTGTACATGAAGAGCTAGAAAGTTGGAACTTGATCTGAAACTTAGCAGACCAGAAAAATCTGTTTCTCAAACAAGTTGTTCTTGAACTTAAAAAAAGTGGTGTTACACAGGGGACAACAAAGCAGATCAAAAAAATATTTATTCCATACTATAGAAAAAAATTATTTCGTAAATGATGCAAATTAAACAAGCAGCTATTACATACTAGATCAGATATCCGAATACAACATTTACAGTCTGCTATCAAAACCATTGACATCTCTATTCGGAAATCACACGACTACGAGTCTAACAAGGCTGAAGAAAAAGTTTCAAGTCTAGCAAAAAAGAATATCAAAAGCCTTATTTGTGTATGCAAATCGCAAAAGAAATAATTATACAAAAATAGGCCATTGACCGTTAATAATAAACTTATTTCAAACGCTAAAGAAATGGCAAATATATTAAATCATGAGCAATATCAGTCAGTCTTCACAACATCAATCACTGATGTGATAGTAGATAACCCAGAGAGGTTATTTGATAACGATTCTTCATCAATCCCTGAAGTTGATATGTTTGCGTACTGCACATTTTCTGTTGAAGACATCAAAATTGAAATGAAATAGTTCCGCCGTGATGCTGCTCCTGGTCGTACGTCTTTCCTGCTGAGATGCTGGTTGAATGCACATACGACTTGGCTCCAGCAATTTATAACATACGGCGCATATCACCAGACTCTGGTGCTATGCCAGAAATTCCGCTTCTTTCAAACATCACACCGACCCATAGAGGTGGGGACAAATTGCATCCAAAACAATATAGGCCAGTTTCTTTGACATCACATCTGGTAAAATTGTTCGAAAAAGTACTCTGCAAGTTTATGGTACAATATTTAGAGACCAATAACTTATTTAACAATAGTCAACATGGATTTCGTTTCTGTCAGAGTACATTAACACACCTTCAAGCCTTCTTATGATAAAATCCTAGAATAATTAGAACAAGGACGAGCTGACGCAATATATACCTGGATTTCAGCAAAGCCTTTGATAGATGTGATCATGGTGTTCTGTTACTCCAGTTCTTTATCATAACATCTCTGGGAAAGTTGGTATCCTGACCAAAAGAATTCAGGGTGTTGTTGTAGATGGTCAATATTCATCTTCAGTACAAGCCACAGGTGATGTTCCACAAGGTACTGTGCTAATCCAAAGAAAATTTACAAGGCGCTTGATTGGAATAAGTGGCATGGATCGCCCCAACTACTGGGAAAGGCTACATCAACTCAAAATCTACAGCCTCCAAAGACAGAGAGATCGTTTTTGTATCATATATGTCTGGAAATGCATCAATGTCTGTACTCCAAATCCAGGTTTCAGTTATTCAGTCAGCCCACGAAATGGCATCCGAATAATCTTGCCTAGAATTAATCATTCCATTCCAACACGAGTTAAACGGTCGTGTGAATCATCTTTTCTATACAATGGTGCATAACTCTTCAACATCCTCCCAAATAACTTGCGTGGGTTGAACACTTTTATGAATCACCAGAATTTCAAATACAGCTTAGATAATTTCTTATCATTAATACAACACAAACCAACAATTAATGGACTAATCAGGGCTTATCCTTCCAACAATCTGATTGGTCAAATTCAACAAATACAGTACCATTTCTCGTGTCTATCATTATAACTTTAATTGGAAACCCTTTAATTTGTTTGAAGATAATTTTACCATTCAACGTGAAAGGGGGTGGGTTGTTAAATAGGAATTCGACACTGAATATAAACGATAATTGATTATAATTATTGTATCTTATTAACTGACTTTACTTCGTTAAGAATGGTGAACATTAAATGGTTATCACACACTTGCTATGTATGTATTCATAATTATTAAACGAAAAGTTGGGAGACACTTGTGACCCAACAAAGTTTTTGCCGTGGCTTTTTTAATGTTGTCCAAAATACGTATATGATCTTTATGTGCCGCGACATTTATTATTTGTGTCATCAAAAAGTTAATGTGCCATGAATTTTATATTTGTGTCATCAAAAAAAGTTAATGTTGCGTGACATTTTCATTTGTTACTTATGTGTTGTAAGTTTTTGCCGTGGCCGTTGTGGGCCACCGTAATAATTGCCTAATTTTAATATTGAGATGGGTTTTCTCAATGAATATGTTTCTATGGTGATACGTGATAAGAAACAAAATGCCTATTGTTCCGAAAGAGACTCCCAATGGCGAACGCGAGGTCGCACTTTTCGAAGAGAAGTTATTTCTCACCCTTGTCGACCTGTTGTTGTTCACCTCTAATATTCCAGCGGGTATTCCAGCAAGGAATCATTAAATATGTTTGGGAGAATAGCTTGCAAATTACGTCAGGTGAGGAAGCTAGCTCAGCTAAGATAGATGTCTGAAACACACGCAGCTTTCTGTGCATAATATTGAATGAAGAATTGCACTTTTTATGATAACAAAGGATCATTCTACGGAGATTTACTATGGGATTTGCCGCTTTACTACTAATAATAATACTAACAAATGATGATTTTTATATCCATGAACTTATTTTGCAGGTGTGCGTATGTAAGCCACGAACTTTGTTCCTAAATTTGCTTTCACAATGTTTAATTTTGTTAAATTTTATTTCCACGTTCTATTCTCATCTATTTGATCAGCAGTCACAGCCATTATGAATAGCAACGCATGCGTATAATATGAACGAACAGTAGCTTTTTAACGCGTTGGAACATAAATAATGAAAAAAAAAATAAATTTGATATCCAATAATTTTCATTTAAAGATTTTAAGGCTCTTGAGGGTATAATTTTTTTTAATAGAATGTCTGATTTTTGGCATTGTAGTGACTGGTCTCAGATTGCAGGCGCAGATTCAATAATTATTTATGGTTGTCAAAATTAATTACATCATTTGCCACGCCCATTTTTGACCATGCCCACTTAATTTATAATGACTGAAGAAGCAGAACATTGAGCTCTTAATTCAATACGATTCATACAATAATTTATTACAAAATAAATACAAAAGATTAAATATTAAAAATTTATCGTTAAAATTCATTGAACTGATTATAAAAAGGAATGATAATTTTGATTAAAATATTAATTAAATATATTATTAACAAAGAAAAAATGGCTTAACTATTTATAATGACGTCATATTTTAAGGAAAGATATATAGGTAGGCTATGATTTGCCATGCTTGTACCCCTCTGCAGGGTCCGACAAAAGTGGGGATCCTAGATCTCGGAAGGCTAGAGCAAATTCAGAAGAAAATTGATAAATTTTTGATTTATAGGCCAAACCTCAACGAAAAATTCAGAAGAAAATGTACGTGAAAATGTTGTTCAAGATTCCAGAAGGCTAAACCTATTGTCAGACACTGCCCCTCTGGATCCGCGCCTGGTCACTTGTATCTTACCTGTATCTGTTGATTTATACTGTGTATAAACAAGATGAAAAACTCAAAATGCCATCTCATCCTTTTCAATGAAGAAATATTTATACTATTTACTCAGACCTACGTCTCACTACTTTAAATGTTGACCTGGATATCTGTAAGTCCAATTGAAACTAGAATGTGGATTTTCTTTCCGGAACAAATAATTTCAGTAAAAAGGTCAAGGGCAACAGTAATTGATTTTTATTTATTTGAACGACGTTTCGACATTCTAATACATCTGCCATTTTTAAATTAAGAAAATATATGTTACATGTAAGCTATTTATACAAAATATCACCAAAATTTAAATAAAAGGAATATACATATTAAAAAAAGTTTTGCCCTTATAGAATCAGATTGTTTATTTAGATTGGAATTTTGAAAGATTGGCATAAATGCTGTTTATTTCACTATTGTGAGTTCTTGCGTGACCAGTGATGTTTTGGAGGGGGAACGCGGGGGAACGCCGTTCCCTCACTACTTTTCCCGAGGAACGGCGTTCCCTCACTTTTTTCATTTTAAGTGAAGCTTATATGTTCTTGTTCCGAGTAATATTATCATCAATATTATCAATAATAGAAGTATTATTATAGTATAGAAGTGTAATGTATAGATTTTAAATTTCAATAGTGTTTGTAATTAAAATTAAATAGAGTTTATGACTTTAATGCTAAGGATTTTATATTTAACAATTATAACAATACTTACCGGATTGAATCCGCTTGAGAATTTATTATTAACACTACAGCATTGAAATTTAAAACATATACATTATCCTATGTAAATTAAAAACTTTTTTGAATTTTAAAAACCTTATTATTATTTATTTTATTAATTATTTAAAAAAATCGTTATGTAGGCCTACAATTTAACATTTTTATTCTCTTGAAAATGGCTAGTGAGATATTAGCCGAAACGCCGTTGAAATAAATAATAAAATCGAGAAACTGTTGCCACTGACTTCTGCCTTGAAATTTTTTAAGAAGAAGCTACTGATCAGAAGTATTATTATATTTGAAATGAGCTTTGTAAATGAAGTATTTTTTAATTAAAGGAAATGACTTAACCTTTTAATGGCAATTTTCTATTTACTAATGATTGTATTATTGAGTAAGTACTTAAGTATTATTGGCTTCATTGTCCAGACCGGTAGCCGGTAGACCTCTAACTGTTTCCTTTTAATGTTTCATAAATCCTAAAATAGTGAATACGTTTGCAACTCATTCCCTGTGAATTATACCAAGTGAAAGTACATTCTTTGAGATCGCAATTGATAATGTTAGATCAATCGTTATGTCTAAGCAATCAAAACTTAGTGGATTTTTTTGCAAAAATCTTCCCGCACTGTAGATGATACTCAACCTATTAATAATAGTCAAGAAGAAACACCAAAGATTTCAACTGTTTTAGTTTTACCTAATGATGACGAGGCTATCTCAACTGATCAAAATATGACTGCTCCTGCATCTGGACCAAGCAATTTGCTGGCTGTTGCACATCAGCCGAGTGTGTGGACAGAAACAATGTGGAAAGATTTGTATCCTTGGCTTGAAGCAAAAGATGGTAAACTGGGTTGTAAATCTTGTTCGACCGTTAAAGACTTAGCCATCTACAAAACTCAAGGCCTGTAGTTGAGTAAAGAATGGAAGAATGGGACTATTACACAGAGTTGTAATACTTACGAAGCGAATCTTACTTCATTATGTAAAAAGATTTTTAAACATCTCCACTCTGAAGCTCATTTGAAGGCTGAAGAAATTATTTTAAAATTTGGCTTGGATGTGATGCCTGGTCATATTAATAGAATGAGCAAAAATGATATTGAATCAACCATTTGAGTATTTAGTTGTATAGTAGTACTTATTACATAGCAAAAAATGATAGGCCATTGAGTGACATATTAGCTGATTAATTTGCAAGAACATAATGGATTGGACATGGGTATTAGCCTGCATTTGCTACATTCTGCCACTTCGATAATTGACAATATAGCTAAAGAGATGCGGGAAAAGGGTCTGTAAGACAGTTAAAACAGCAGGTGGAATGATTTCAATGCTAATAGATGAATCTACTACAACATCCGATAAATCTACACTGATTGTCTACATCAAAGCTCAAATGGTCAATGGAAGCGAATCCCAATTTTTATTCCTTGATCTTGTTGAACTTGCTAACGGTGAAGCAGCCTCTGATATTTATAAGGCCCTTGCTTCCATGTTTGAAAATGTATGGGTTTGATATAGACTATTTGAAAACACATTTACGCGGGCTTACTTCAGATGGTGCCAGTGTGCTGACTGATAGAGCACTGGAATTCCGGACACTATTAGAAAAGGATTTTCCTTCAATAATTACTTGGCATTGTGTGAACCACAGATTAGAAAATGTTGATGACACGTTAGCAATATTGCCCGATAAGAATAGCGCCACTGCTCTTTTAAAGCATCTTAATACAGCCCATATTAATATTACATATACTAATAGAAGAACAGATCGAAAATGAGATTGCCTTTTTGGGATTTTTATAGAAAAAATCAGGTGAAACACTAAGTAGCAGAGTCCACAAAAGCAACTACAACGGGGTTGATGCTTCACTATCAGAGTAACGTTGACCATCAATATAAAACTGGCCTTCTTAAAACAATGATAAATCGAGCTTACCAATTATGTTCATCGGAAGAACTTTTTAACTTGGAATGTATAAATATCAAGAACGCTTTTAAATTTCTTAAGTATCCCGTTTTCCGTTTAAATTAATTTTAGACTGTTTGATTTTTCATCATTTTAGCAATTTTATTAAGCCTCATAAAGAGGATCCTTTTTCAACAATTTTACTCCTTTTTAAAGATCAACCTTCCCTTTATTTATATTTATATAAATAAATATGTATTTTCCCTTTATTCAAATTTTTATGATATTTTGTTTAAATAGCTTACATGTAACTTACATTTTCTTAAGTTGAAAATGGCAGAAGTATTAGACTGTCGAAACGCCGTTCAAATGAATAAAATGACAATTACTTTTGCCCTTCACCTTTTTACTGAAATGTTTCACAAGGAAGCTTTTTTTAGAAACAAATATAGTCTCTCAATCACATTCGATTTTACAAAGCACTTCTGGATATGGGGCTGAAATAGCCCTGATGGACAAAAGCTCAACTTGTATTTTTATATTACAGTGAAACCTGCATATAACGGCCAGCTACGAGAGGTAGATAAATTGACCATTATAGACAGATAGCCTTTATATACATGTTTGATTTAATAGAAAATACTATTTTGGACATTGCAAGAGTGACCACTATAGACAGGTGGCCGCTGTATAGAGGTGACTTTTATAACAGGTTTGACTGTATTTCACATCATTATCATTCTATCTTTATTCCATAGCCGTATTTTTAATTATTTTTGCATTTATATTGTATGTTATTTTTTTTAAATTATGATATAGTCTTCTAAAGTCTAACCTGCTTAAGTGCAATTCGGATACCGTAGGTGAAATTCCTGTTTATCTTTAACTATGTTGTTGTAAAATCCTAGTTACTCATTTTCGGATAAATGCAATGAAATTTGTTGACAATTTTAACTTTCCCTTAAGCTGGTTACACAATATTAATATTTTCATTTTACTTCAAGACCAGAGCTGCACAAATAAAACACCTTCCAGCTGGATACCAAAGATTGCCTAGAGTTCTCTACTCAACAACATGGACTGGTCAGGAACCACTCAAGGATGATGATCCACAAATGTATGAATTAATACAAAAAGAAAAACAACGCCAAATCAGCGGACTAGAATTGATCGCGTCAGAGGTGAGTAGAAAAATGCTTTGTAAAATATTTCAGAGCTGACAGCTAATACTTTGATTATAACTTAAATTGATATGTTTATTTAGAACTTCTGCAGTCGTGCTGGTATGGAAGCCATGGGATCTTGCTTGACAAATAAATATTCTGAAGGATATCCTGGAGCAAGGTATGCGTATCTGTTCTAATTTAACAATTAGACTTAGAGACCGAGTTGTCTACCGTCAAATAGTAAATGAGGTATGTTTAATTGACTATTCAAGACGGCAGACAACAAGGTCTAGGTGTCCATAGTTGCTCTCGTAGAAACCAAATGGTGGTACAAAAAATAATTTCAACCAATTTTTGGATGCATTTTAAATACAGATGTCATTCAAAAGTCATCATGACCACTTCAACATCATGATTTGAACAATGAGTTTTAATCTCAAAATCATTTGCTTCAGATTTAATTTTTTAACAAAACTGTTTAATTTGGATGGCATTATTAACTTTTGATAGCAAGCGTTATTTCTTGAGCTAGCTAGCAAACTAATCTTAAATTCAGAATTTACAATGAAGGTAGTGGAGAAAAAGGCTGAGAAGATTTTAGGATTAAAATTATGTATGTAAATGTTTACCATTAAGAATCTTCTCTTCATTCAATACATTGTTGCTTGTTTTGTTTCTTGGTACGGAAAAGAAGCTTGACAATTATCAAATGAGATTGATCCTGACATTGAAAATTATCAGACCAAGGCGCGTGTTATCAAGATGCCTGATAAATTCTCAGTGTCATGCTCAATCGAGTTTGTTAATTGTTTTATTATCAGTCCATACCTTGATCAATCCCATGAATTATTCAAGAACAGCCACCTTATGAGAAATATTATGAATTCATATAACAAGTTTGGTTAAACATGTGTTTATAAGTTGGAGACTTAAACATAGGCGATTTGACTAGATGAAGAATTCTCTGTATTTCGCTGTCCTCTCATGTTTTTCGCATAGATCTTTTTTATCTAATAAATTCGATAGCTCTGCTTCTGTTTCTGTAGTAAGCCCATAATTTGAAAAATGAAAAATTTGTAAAACAGAATGTTTCTATCACATCAGTAGTCTTGAAAACTTGGACTTGCTATTGTCTTGACATATTATCTCAACCTAATTGTCTTGCGCTCTAGGCCTACCCTATTATCTCGGATTGTTTTGTCACATTTTGGGATGAATGCTGCATGCTAAACATGCAACATGCCTATTGTTCTATTTGTAATACGCAAGCTTCTTATAAATTCTGTGTCCAAGAAAACAATCTTACAGTAATACAGCTTGTATACAATTGATTCAAAAATATTAACAAATTGCTTATTTGCTGTCTCAATAATTACGATTGCATTTAATTGAGATTTGCGAGGGAATTTTCCAATCATTCACTATGAGAAATAGAATTCAGATCATGGATTAGTAGCCTCCCCTGCGAAAAAAAGTTGCCCAAAAGTTCATTAGCTGTTCATGAACAGTTCATTAGCTGTTCATGAGCAGTTCATGAGCAGTTCATGAGCAATTCATGAGCAGTTCATGAGCAGTTCATGAAAGTTCATGAGCAGTTCATGAATTGTTCATGAACTGTTCATGAACTCATGGATTTTTTCACAGGGGCTACCCTAGTTGGTTTCTAAAACAGTACGTTGACTGCGCAAGTAAAGATGAGAATGGGCACTGTAAATAGCAGCTAAGAACGACTTATGATATTCTGAACACACCTGTGACCAGCCTACATGCTTCCGATTGGGCTTTATTATCAATTTAGCTTGAAAAAGGTGTGGTATTTTCATATTTGGGAGCTTCAGTACTGTAATACCTTCAAAGCTGCACAGTTTTGCATTTTTTGTCTCAAATTGCCCGATATATGAGTAAAACATTTTTATTGAGGGTGTGTCACATCCCCCTCCAGGATTTCTGGCCATGATTCATACTCATACTCTACAGTATGTCATGTGCGTGATAAAAAGATCATAATAACTGTAGAATTTAGATAAAATCATTGATCAGTTATTCTATGATTGTTATGGAAGGGTTCATTAGATGTTAAAATGATTTTCTTCCTCATAGTACAGTGTAGGGCATCGCAACAAGTCC